>JAYESA010000012.1:30814590-31309553 GCA_036927795.1 Iris macrosiphon
GGACTGTATATTTTGGATATTGTACTTGCTCTCTTTGGTTCTTGTTTATTTTATTGATATCTTATCATGCTTTTACTCTTCCCCTAGTTATTGTGATTGAGTTTATGTTTATATTGTATGTTGTCCTCCTTTTGGAGAGGTTATCTTGACAGGTTATTGTGAGATATAGATAGTTGTGAGCTAGAACGGACCTAGACACTACCGCCGATTCTGTGGCGTAGGCTGGACGTACCCACGACTCATGCTCGATTATCTGGGTGCGGGTCGTGACATCCTCTGGTAAGAATCTTCTAACTCTTAGGTAAGAGGGAAGTGGCTACTCTATGCATAGCTATGAAACTACTAGATATGAAAGATAGTGTAACAGCAGAATCAAACAATGCAATCGTAGGTAATGATGCAACTAAAATGGTACATGTGATAGCTTCCCCTTCTGGTTCCTCCTCAATTGCTGCTAGTGCAAAGGTCTGCCCATGCCTCTGCCCTCCGGCCTGCTGTCTGGCTCGATGGGTGGACCCCTCTGAAATCCTTCGGGTGCTGGTGGACATTAACCTTCTGTCGGGGGTAGTATCCTCAGGACTGGTGCTGCTGGCCTTTGTTCTATCAGCGATGTTGCATCCCTGCGCTGTGGGCAATCTCTGGCAAGGTGCTGACTTGCTCCACAGATCATGCATAATCCAAGCTTCTTTCGGCAATCTCTGACAATATGTCCCTTCTTGCCACAATGGTGACAAGTCAAAACCTCCTTGTGCTGGTATGGCACTGTCCTCTGCTGTATCTGCACTCCCGAACGACGGATCGGTCCTCCTACTCCGGACTGAGCTCTGGCTGGTACGATCGTGCTGGAACATCTCGACCCTCTGCCAATGGCCTCATGGATCCTCGCCTCTGACAGAACCTCCTCATAAGAGATCCTCACCTGGGTGGTGGTGTACCTCTGTAGCTCGAAAGTCAGGCCGTGATGGAATCTCCTGGCCTTCTCCAGATCGTTGGGTATCAAGGCGGCACCAAATCTGCTAAGTCGACTAAACTCCGCGTCGTATGCGTCTACGGTCATATTCCCTTGTTCCAGGTGCAAGAACTGGGAGTATAAGGTATTCCTGATTGTAGCCGAAAAATACTTCGCATTGAAGTACTCTAAGAATTGCTCCCACATTTGCTTCTTGCCGACGATGTACTCTATGGAGTCCCACCAGTGATGGGCGTTACCTTTCAGTTGGGCCCTCAATACGGTCATCCAAAGATCCAGATGTAGCTGAGAAGCCTCCAGTAGCATCTCCGTATTGGCAACCCAATCGAAGATCTCCTCTGCGGTCTCACTGCCCGAAAAGGAATTCGGGCCCATCTGGCAAAACCCTCGAACAGTAATAGTTGGCTGAATAGGTATAGGTGCTGGTGCAGGTGCTGGGACAGGTGTCCTCTCCAAAACTGTCATTAAGCTCTGTCTCAAGGTCTCAGTCTGATGCCACTGTGCCTGCATCATAGCTTGGAAGAACTGGAACATCTGCGGCTGTCCCTCTGGATGTAGCATCTGAGGTGGAAAGGGTGGAGGTGGTGGCAGTGGGACCTCCAGCTGCGTCTTAGGTGTCTCCTCAGATGTCGGCCTTTCGGATTATGGCATCAACGTAGCCCTCGAAGTATGGCCCTCTAGGTGGTGCGTCGGGATAGTCTGAGAAGTCTATCCCTCGTGCGGCTCTGTCGGGTTATCAGGAGAAGTCTGGTGCCAATGTATCAGCTGGGCCTGTGGGATCACCGGGGCCTGTGGTGGTGGCTGCTCTCCGGGTGGTCCCTGGGATGTCTTCTCCCTCTGTGCGGTGGTGGATGGCACTAGGCACTGTATGCCTCACATCCACTATGCAAGTTCATCTTGCTGCAAGAGATAGAACTATATTAAAAGAGTACAGAAACAAGCAAACAGGATGCAGATATTCAAAAATACAAATGAGATTCAAAGACGTAATCAAGGTGGATGAGATCTAGTAACTTATATCATATTGCAGGCTCGCTGGGCATGTTACCATACCATAAGCAATAAACAAGACCAGCATGGGCCACCACTAAAACCATGTCACGCCCCAGTCCCAAAATATACGGGACCAGGCCATGTGGCAATGGCCAGCTAATACGACTTTGAGGGATTACCCAATGAAATAGACCCGACGAAGCATACTACCCTGTCCTAAAATACTAACAAGTCTAATACTAACATACATCAGGTAAATGTCTAATCCCATCCACAATATAAACAAGAAGTGCTGAAATAAATACTGGAAAATAAGTGTTGAGTCTGAAATATCATAGTACAATCCAGATATGTCTGATGGGAACAAACCCACTACAATGATGAAATAAGAGTACTGAAAGACAGATAAGAGAGTGCGACTATAGCATCGGCTAACTAGATAAGAATGCTCCAGCACTAGGCGGAAGGCCTACCAGTGATCAAGGAAACTCTGATAGTAGCACCTCAAGCTCCTCCTCGGACATGTACCTTGTCTCCTGCCCGGGCCCATACACGGTAGGATAGTATGCCTCGTCCAAATATGGAAGAAAACCAGGTCCTCAGAGGGATGTAACAAGATACAAAAATACATGCCATATATAAATACTAAATAAAATAAAGGGGTGTGATAACCATCTAAGTAAATGCAATGTGAGAATAACCTTGGTACGTATGGGTAGGTGTAGGCATAACGTCCACACTCCGAAGAGCATATTATCTGTATATGTAATGTCCATCATTCTGAAGAATGAGGTATCTGCAAATATATACATCTGTATCGCTCCGAAGAATGCGGTATCTGTATAAAGGAAGTCATTGGATCTGTGGCTCCTCTGGATACTACAGATTCTAATGTATGTATCCCATATGCCTACCAGTTGTCTTTCCCACCCAATGCAGATATACAAGTCGAATACACGACGTGTATATCACGCAACTATATGCCAAGTCTCAACTAATTAGATAACACTGATTACGTACTAATTCGTGATGCATGTTACACACACCGATAGCTAGTCGTGTACGCGAACCCGCATCCCAATATGAGTTTGTCATCTTGATGCGTATAAAAGTCTCAGGGTCTAGGAAGATATAAAAATATCCTCACAATGGTAGGTGAGTCTGCTAGTGACTAAGTCAATACTTTACACATCGACGCATTCGTTGACTGCACGTGAGTCATTCTTGGACGCGCACAGTTATATATAATATTGCAACAAGATATCATACAACATTTTATAATTTAAATTAAATAGTAAATCAGGCAAGGTATACTTATCTGGGTCCTCAAGCTGTGAGTACCAAAATCCTGCTCCCGAAGTCTCGCCCGAACGGTCCAGCAACCATATACATATAATATAATAATATGATCATCAGTTATTACACTAGTACGCACAGAAACACAACTACGCTGCAATTAGAAACTAACACAAGGGGATCACAACTGATCAACTAGCAGGATCGAGTGTGCACGCAGCTAAAACGTACAAGTGTCATGTCCTCAAATACCGTGCACAGCAAGAATACGAGTTACCAAAATATGCTATAATACCAAATAACGTATAACATAAAAATATAAATCCTAGCTAACATGGTATATGCACAACGTCAGCCTTAGTCTAAACACCTAGGTCAACGTAAGTATAACAAATTAAATAATCACGTTCTATGAGGTATTCACTAACACTAATATTATTCTGAAATATGCACACATATACACATGGACTAGGGTTCACAAATACATAGGCCTAAGCAACAACATATAAAGAAGGAGATGGGCAAGTCCATACCTAGGCGTGCTCGTAGCCGATGAGGGGTGATGTCCGCGACTCGTGGACGGCCTGCCTCCGGCGGTGGAGGCGGTGCTCCGGCCAGTACTATAGCAGCAGTAACACTCACAGCAGCTACGGCAATGGCAGCAGCTTACAGCGGCAGCCGCTGGGTCAGCGGTGGCGGGTTGCTGGCGACGGAGGAATGTCTGTGGGATGATAGTGGCTAAGGTGGTGGTGGTTTACCGGTGATGGTCGGTGGTGCTGATGAAGTGCGGGTGTTGGTGATGATTGTGTTGGTGAGGGTGATGTTGGTGACGGTGATGGGAGTGGTGGAGACGACGGTGCTAAGGTGGTGGCGGTGGTTGTTGATGGTGGTGGAGACGGTAAGGTGGGGATGATGGTGGTGGAGATGGCCGGGGTCACTGTGGTGGGGGTAAGGGTGACTGGGGAAGAAAGGGAGTCGGGTAAGAAGGGTGCTGGTGATGATGATGATGGTGTTGGTGATGGTGGTTGTGACGATGATGGCGGTGGTGATGGTGATGACGGTGGCGATGGAGATGGTGATGATGGTGGCAGTGGAGATGGTGATGAGGGTGGCCATAGAGGTGGTTGGCTGTGGTGGCGGTGGGGGTGACTGGGGAAGAAGGGGAGTCGGGGAAGAAGAAAAAGTCGGGGGAGGAGAATAGGTCGGGTTGGGTCGTGGGCTGCTGTGGCGGCGATTGAGGCTGAGACGGAGGCGGAGGTGGCTGCTGGTGGAAGGTTAGTCATGGTCAAGGTCGAGGTCGAGGGGGCAGGTGGAGGAGGAAGGTGGTCAGAGTTGGAGAGGGAGACTGCTGCATGAGGTAGTCGGGGAAGAAGGAAAGTAGAGTTTTAGGGTTTCGGCTAGGGATGGTTGTGGTATTTCTTTAGAAAGAGAGAGAAAGGTGGGTGTTTATGTAAGAGAGAGAGGGGGTGCTCACCTTGGGATTAGGGCTGGTTGTGGGTTCCTTCTAGTGATGAGGGAAGCCTCTACATGAAGAGTGTGTGGCTAGGATGATGTGGGTTTGAATGGAGGGTGGAGATGCAAGGAGAAAAAGTTGCATGAAGTACAACAAATGGAGGAAAATTTTGGGTGGACCGGTCAAAGGGGGGGTAATTTTTTCATGACTTGGATCCAATAGGGGGTGGACACCTCATTGCATTTTTGCATAAAGGTCCCTAACAATTGAAAAATTGCACAAATAATAGAATTTGGGATTGGATGAGGCCAAATACCATATTTGTATGATGTAATAGGTTAAAATGGTGTGTGGTATTTAGTATGAACCTTGAGAGTGTGAATGGGGGTTTGGGTTAAAGTTGAGTCTAGTTTTGGGTTAGATTGGGTCCTTACACCAATTTAATTAAAATTAGTGTAAGTGGTGCTCTTTAATTAATTGGAAATGCATAGGGTTAAAATTGGGTGAAACACAAGTATCATGAACGTAGTAGGCTTAGAATAAAATATTATCATAATTTGGGTTGTACAAAATGGGTCGAGGTTGTGTCTCCAATTTTGATTGGAACGGACAAAGATACAAAGTTGGATTTATTTAAATTTAAAAATGGACGTTTGTAATGAATATTGTGCGACTAAAATAAAGCACAAGAGAGAGTATTTATAAGTTACACAAGGGTCAGAAATAAAGGATGGCACGTCTAGAAAAAGTGTATAAAATTTGTTTGAAAGCAAATGCTAGTGTAGCGCTCCAAATATCGAAGCAACGGTAAGGTGCACTAAGTGATACAAATATTGCACAATAAATCTAAAATAAGGTATTCTAATTCTATTTGGCTTCAACTAACCCTAGTCTTCTCTATCTAAGCTAAGTAGACCTAAATTTGGTCGAAGGGGTTTACACAAGATAAAAATATATAGTATCCCTAGCTAAACTAATACTAAGTGGATACCTTAGCTTTGAGCGAATACGGTATCACACCACCTACACCCCCTCTTGATACACAACCCAATACCTTGCGGATAAGCTAATATCTTAACATTACCTTGGTGTATCTCAAGGTAATTCAAGAACTAGCCTCAACCCATACTAATATATATTCTATCTAGTGTATAACTATATACTAACATGTATACTAACTTATTATAACTACTAATCATCATACTCTAACTAAATACTAACATGAGTATCTAACAATTAACATCTAGAGCTAGCATCATCTAACACAATTTAACACTAACATGCACATATACTCATAACATATATCAATACTATACTAAACTAACATAACTAACATACCCATGCTTCTAAAATGTACTAACTAAATTAGTAACTAAACTCTAACATATAACCACTAAAATACTAACTAACAAATACAAACCTATTAACAGTAGCATCAAACCAACACTTAACTTCCAACCTACAAATCCGACCACTCTTAGCCTTATTGCTGTTGTTGATGCCCCTATGGTTGCATTGGCTGCTGCTGCTGCCTTAGCATTTGCTGCTTCTGCTTGCTACTGCCTCTAGTATTTGCTGCTGCTCTCAGCATGTTGCTGCTGCTGCTGTTCACTATGTTGTTGCTGCTGTTGTTCACTATATGCACAGCCCGAGTCCCCCCTCCTATACCTTGCCTTACTTACACAATCACACAAACACACACACTATAAATCTTATATATATATATATATATATATATATATATATATATATATATATATATATATATATATATATATATATATATATATATATATATCATATTACAACTACAAATACAATACTCTAATAGCTATAACCATTGTAAATTGAATTATAATGCAAAGTATCAAACATGTGGAGTGCACCGCATCTGTATCACACTAAATCTATGATACGCTTGCGATACGGCTCTACCACACCACCAAACGTATTTCGAAGGACACAAGCAAGTCAAGAATCATAATTAGAAGTACTACAAAGAGCTAGCTACTCAACTACCTGTCCGTGTCAAAATATGACTTGCTCAAACCCCCTGTGTCGGAAGAAAAACTCTCAAATCAACCTGTATCGCCAAATTATCATGATATGGCATACACGTATCCAATTATGGAAATGACACTAGTTTCATACAACCAAACACATGTCAATTTGGTCTAATTGACCTATTAACAAATACAAGATGTGCCAATCTCGGAATTCCCCTAAAATTGACACAAAATACCACATAACTTCCTCCATAGGCCTTATATGAACCTAATTCCACTTCATATGGGTAGTCTTAGCACATGGAAGAGTTCCTAATTATTAAACTACCGATTTAGAGTCTAATTAGAGATAGAAAACTGAATTATACCTATTGGGAGATGGATTCCTAATATAAGTCTTCAAATGAGTGTCAAGAGCCTTCAACTTGTGCTCCTTCTTTCTCCTTGTAGATCCTTGCCTCCTCCTTGTTCCAATAGCCTCCAATGGTGAGTAGTGAAGGAATTGTGAGAGAATTTGGGTAGGAATTGGTGTAAGGATAAAATAATTTGGAAAAAAAATCTAGATCTAGAATTGAGATGAATGGATGAAGAGAGAGAGAGAGTCTCTCTCCTCCCCATCATATGGTCGGCCTTGCCCCTACTCCAAGTTATTATAAAAAGTCCACAATACTCCTTGGGGCTTGTCATGAAGGAATTAATTAAGGAAGAAATGATCTACTCCAATTGGTTTAACTAATTAAGTCATCCTCCTAATGAATGAGCTAACTATTGGGCTTATTTGTTGGGCTCAATCTAACTAGAATTAATGTTGGTCCATGAGTCTAGTCTAATCTAGTTAGGTCCACTAACACAAGTCCAAAATAAAATAAAATATCTAAAAATAAATAAATAATACAATAAATAAATATTCAACAAGTACATAAATTATCAAATGACCAAAATACCCTTCCTAGAAAATGTGGTAGTGACAATGTTGGATCTTCTTGTTCAACAAGCTGCTTTTGACTACCACCATCGTGACAACTCCATCAAGAGAGGAGTTGCTCACCGACACCACCAACGTCTTTCAGCTTTCTAGCAGAGAACTCAAAAGCAGAAGGGCCTAAAGCCCATCCTCAATCACTATCTTCATCGCAGACAGCTGATTGATGATACCCTGACCTCGTTCAGATGTTGTGCCACAGGTGCACCATCCGTGTACTTCGAGTTGACGAGTTGGCAAATCGGAAATGCCTTATTGCCAGCCGTCTTCCTTTCGTACAACGAATGCAGCTTCTCCCACAATGCTTTTACAGAACTCTCTATGGACATGGGGTAAAATACCGAGTCGCCCAGACATTGACGGATGAATCCAACAGCCTTACGATCCAGTTATTTCCAGTCATCAACATATTTTTTTCTTGGCTTTGCGCTGTCGCCTCCAACGAACCATGCAAGTCCTTGCACCAGAGTATATCCTCCATCCTTGGCTTCTAGATTGTCCAATTTTCTCCTGTGAGGGTGATCATACGAGTGTTCATCTGTTACATAGACATAGTTGCACCTTCCCTCTCGAGAAGAACTGGCTCTGATACCACGTGTTGAAAATACGTGCGCTCTGATACCACGTGTTGAGCACGACACGAAAGTGTTTGCCAACCGACCTGAGATGAATAACCCAATCTACGAACACCAAGCACAAATGAGGACAAGTATATGGCGTTGACTACGTCACCTGAAAAAATCCCAACCTTTATAACTCAGATGAATTTACAAGATTGCAAAAACTAATGTTGAAACCCTTTGCCCTAATAGGTTCAACCCCCTCACCACACTTAAGAAGAAAAGCAGAAGATTATAATTGAAATCACTCACCAACCCGTAGCAATCTCCCTAACCAAAGTTGACGACTCATCTATTAGATCTCCTTCTTTCTTCTGTCTTTGATGGCAAAGTCCTAAGAGCAAAGCACGGGCTTTCTCTTAGATTTCCTGTGGACGAGCACCCCGAATCTCCAACTTGTATTTCTTCTTTGTGCCTCCACCCTCCTCCCTATTTAGAGGATGAGAAACCTATTTTAGGTTTACGAAACCCTAAAAATAGCCAAGCATAACATTCAGTCCTCCACTAACATCCAATGGTCCAAAATATAACATAAAACTCTAAAACTCGAGCAATCGCCGCCGACATCGAACTTGGACCGAGTTTGGTTCGATCCTGACAGAATGGTTCACACCGAGTTTGGCCCAAACTCGGCCAGGGACCGAGTTCGGGCCGAACTCTGCCCCCTCCCCCTCAGCAGACTTGATTCCCAACATTATTTTAACGCCAACACCCACATCGGGTTGTGGTGACTGGAGATTGATTAATCATTATTAGCTCTATTACTGGAGTTGAACTTGATGTAGGAAGCTCCCACAACACATGTATATGATTCTATGCCTGAAGACTATAAGGATGTGAGACATGAACTAAGGTTACTATGTGGTCGTGGGTTCTATTTACCAAACAACGCTAGTCTAACATTGTATTCCTACCAACAAATTACATGCTTGAACTCCTTGGCATGTGGATCTGGATCCAGAACAATGACTAAACTGGAGTGGATCTAGATGATGAGGAAGAAGAGAAGCAGGTTTTTCGCTTGGTCAGTCCCTCGTCGTACCTAGTGAATAACCACGTGCACCACTTGACCATTGGTACAAAGGGCTAGCGATCCCTTACATGTAGTAAGGTAAACAAAGAGTAGTCGGACAGGCAGTGACGATGATATAAAATATAGTAGGTGGGGCAGACTTAGAAAAAAAATACTCAAGTTAGAATTTATTGTGTTATGCAGTAAAAAAAAGTAATAATAAATAAAAATGTATTTAAAAAAGAAAAAAATGATTAGACAATAATACACTTAAACATAGTATTTTTTTTCTTAGTATCTACCCATTCAAAATATTCAAATGCATACATACAAAGATCTAGAACAAATTCTTGAAGAAAGATGAGAATTTTGTCAAAAAATATTTCACTTTTAACCTTATATAATATATTCTATTGTTTTTAGTATATATCTTATAAGACAAATAATGACAAATTGGCATAGTGTGTTCATAAAAATAGTAAAAACAATACTGAAGATATTTATAGCTAATTTATTTTCAAACAAAATTAGTCGGGCAATTGTTTTTATTGTACCATTATAAACTTACACTAAGGGTTTGTTTGGTTCGCAGATTAAAAGTGCGTAAGTTGTCAAAGTTCATTTTTTTTACCATTTTACATGTTTAGTTGGAGGATTTGTAGACAAAATATATTGTAATTTGACATAACAGTAAATATTTTTTGCTAAAAATTGAAGTTTTGACATCGAAATTTTTTTTCCTAAAATTAGTCGCAAAAGTGAGAAATTCTTATTCCCACTTTGGGTGTTTGGTTGAAAAACCACTACCTCTCTACTTTAACAAAAATATGATTTACTATTATGTCATTTTTACAAAAGTTACACTTTTCTATTCACTTTAACAATCAATTAAATACCAAACTTTAAGTTTTCCACTTGTAATTTCTACTTCTTCAAAACATCAAAACTGAAAAAACAAAATTATTTCGCTCCACTTTACCGCAATAGATATGCAGAATATCAATTTTCGAACCATGTTGTGAGCTAGAGCCTGTGCGGCTCTACTTGTGGTAGAATCTCTTCCGTGCTCCAGACCTCTTGGAACGAGGAGTAGACGCAGACCGGCCCAAACTCGGGCCCAACTTCCTTCGGTCCGTATCATTTACAATTTAAAACAAAAAAAAAAAAAATTGAAATCTCTTCAAATTATTTTATCGTTTGTATCGTGGTGATCGCGAGTTATATGTACTAATAAGTAAATATTTGTCTGCCGTGTCTATATATAGTACCCAATTTGGTAGATAGTTTGGTGCCCTTACTCTAGAATCGATCAAGTGAACATGGGATCTGAGAAGAGAGGTAGCATTTCCTTCTTCAGTACCTACCGACCCCCGGTGCCACTGGACTTATTCTCGTGCGTGGCCCAGCCGACGTCGAAGCAGGACGAGTCGCCCTTGACCGACGGGGTGTCCTACAATTACAACGGCCAGGTCATCCCGCCGGCCGCTCTCAAGGCGATACTCAAACGCCCCAAATTGGCTACTTACGAGGGCAAAGTGGCGGACGTAGACTCGGGCCGCCTCTCCGGCATGGTCTTCGTCTCGGAACGAGACAGCCTCGAGACGCTCTACATAGCTCTCCGCCTCGACGGCAAAGTCACCGTGTTTAGTTTATCTGATGTCTACGGCACGTACGACGGCGTTCGCATGGAAGACAGCGGTTACATTGGCGGCGGTGACTATATCGTCTATGTCACCACCAAGGACCCCGTCGCTGCCCGCCGTCAGCCCTGGACTGCCGTTTATAGTACCAATCTTAAGACCGCAAAATCCGAACGCCTCACCCCTTCAGGTAACTCATACATACCACCGCTAACTCATATATACTACCGCTAACTCATACATAACTCGTTCTGATCGAACAAACGCAGGGACTGCTGACTTAAGCCCCGCCATGTCACCGTCGGGAAAGTTGGTAGCGGTGGCGTCGTTCCAGAGAAAGGACGGCGGCTGGGACGGAGAGATCGAAGATCTACAGACTAACATTTTCGTGATGAACGTAAAGAAGCCGTTGGGACGGAAGCTGGTGGTGAAGAACGGGGGTTGGCCGACGTGGGGAAGTGAGAGCGTCCTATTCTTCCACCGCAAGGTTGGGGAATTCTGGGGCGTGTTCCGGGTCGACATCAGCAGCAGCGGCGCGGCGGAAACTCGTCTAACCCCGGACACAATTACCGCGATAACTCCCGCAGCTATCGACGAGAACACGGTCGCAGTGGCAACTATTCGTCAGTCGTCAAAATTCAGCGACGTCCGTGTGGAAGCACAGTACCGACACATCGAGATCTTTGGTACAACTGGATCGAACACACAGATCACTCAGAAGATCAGACCAAAGGCTGACCATTTCAACCCCTTTGTGATAGATGGTGGGAAGCGGATCGGTTACCACCGTGTCAAGAGTGAACTTCTCAAGGTTAGTACCAATATACATACCGATCCAAACAAGCTAATAAATTTCTATCTAAACTAATTTAGGAGTAGAGCTAGCGTGCGCACAATTAATATTAATTACTTTATGATTGACATCCGATCGACAGAGTGGAGACGATATCCCAAGAGAGTTCAACAAGCTAGACTCTCCGCATCCGGACGTTGGACTCTTTAGGGTGGCGGGAGTGTTTCCGACATTTAACAAAGATGGCTCTATGGTTGCATTCGTTGACAACGAGTTCAAGTCCGTGTGGGTAGCCGATAGCAAAGGCTCGCGGATTGTTTACGCGGTAAGTATAATTAATTAATTAATTAATTACTAACAGAAAAAAAAAATATAATCTATTTTTAATTTTTTTTATAATTACAGTCGTTGGATAGACTAAGTTTTAATTTGTTTTTAATGTAGAGAGGCACAACAGACAACGTTTTCTCGCCGGTTTGGTGCCAAAACCCAGACATAGATACACTATATGCATGCATGGGACCTTCTTTCAATTCTAACGAGAGACTGGACATCTGCGCCATCGTCAACGTGAAAACTGCTAAACGACCACTAGTTCAACGGCTCACAAATGGATCCAATAATGCCTTCCCATCTACCAATCCTCAAGGTAAGTAGAACAGAATAGAATTGGTAGAATTGGCTGATATGTTGTTCAAACTAGAATTGATGGAGAAAGGACTTGGTTTGATCCATTAATTAGTGGCTCACTGGAAATTCTTGCTTGCACGACCAGCAGGAGAAAACCTCCTTCGCTATTTAGACCAGGAGCAATAAATAAAACTCCTCACTTCAGGTTTTACGAGTCCAAGAAAGCGAGGGGTTAAAAAGGCTCTATACTTTTTCTTCTTCTAGTGATTTAATGAGAACATTTTAATAGCATATTAATTTAATACAATCAAGGCCTTTTCTAGGTTAATTACTCTGAAAATGGATTGATGTTTGTGACAGGGACGAAGTTAGTTTTCCGATCTACAAAAGATGGAGGGGATAAAAAACACAAGAATCTATACATAATGGAGGACGCACAATCACCGGGGGGCGAAATAACCAGGCTAACAAATGGGGAGTGGACCGACACACACTGCCAATGGTCTCCGAGCGGAGATTGGATAGTGTTCTCGTCGACGAGGGACAAGCCCGTCGGGGCACCGGAGACCGACAATGGCCTGGACCCAGGATACTTCGCGGTGTTCATAGTGAAGTGGAACGATCCGTCCGTGGTGGTTAGAGTGCTGACGAGTGCAAGTAACATTCCAGGGGACGTGGGTAGCATCGCAGGGCACGTCAACCATCCCTTCTTCAGTCCCGACGGTAAGAGCCTCGTCGTGACTGCAGATCTCGCTGCCGTGTCCGCCGATCCCATCTCTCTGCCTCTCTTCGTGCACTCCGTGAGGCCCTACGGGGACATCTTCACCATCGACATCGACCCGGATGACATAAACAAGAACAAGGATGTGAAAGATTTCAAGCGGATCACGCACAGTAGGTACGAGGATTCCACTGCAACTTGGTCGACCATGCTCCCGACTGACCCGAACGCGGCATGGGCCCTGGAGCTTTCGAACAAAGGGAGCTTCTCCCCTGGGTGCCCTTACATGTATCCTGATGGAGGCGAAAGCGCGCACATGACTGGCCACCTTTTCCTCCCGAAGAGATGTTGTTAGATCTCGACTATTGCCTCCATCCATATGTAGCCTGTGCGTGCGTGCGTGCGTGTTTACTTACTCGGCATGTCATTCCTCCCCTTTATTTCGTTCCGTGATGTTTGCTTTTATTGATCGATGCTCCAATAAGTGGCTCTATCTTTGCCTCAATAATACAATTTCAATATTGTAAGAGCCGTGTATATATATATATATATATATATATATATATATATATATATATGTTTGTGAAAATATAAGCAGTGCTCTGCTACTTAGTTGGTACCATGGAAAGCAAATCTTAATTGGTTGTTTTCAAAATGAAGCTTATAAATTACTTAGATGTGCATGCGATGTGTCCCCTAGCTACCTTACTCTTTAACTTTAATGAAAATTAATATATAGAGTAAGCTGTGTCCTCCCCTTCTCTGATTAATTATTTATGATATATATTGCATCATGTCATTTGGAAGAGCAGGAATCATTATTGTAACCACAACTTTCACTTATAGGATATTTTTTTGTCATTTCATAATTGGTTATAATTATATAGCTATATTGAATTTGTGTTAAATAAAATTATTGGTGTAGTTAGTATGCTAGCTAGTTAAATTTATTAAGTGTTAATTAGTGCTAACTATTGTTAGTCATGACTCTAGTTAATTAGAGTTTATTTGTTAGTGTTATGGATCATATTTAAAGTAGATACCCTTCCATTATTAAAAAGATTCCATTCATGACATAGGCATAATTAGAGAATGGAGAGGGGTATTATGGATATCTCAAATCAACTATAACCCTACTATAAGAGACAAGCTTTAATTAGGGTTCTAATCCATTCATATCATTAGCCTCCTTCTTTCCCAATTTTCTTCTTCGCTATTTTTTCCAAATTTCTACCAAATTTCTATGATGAGAGTTGTTGCTGAACATGAGGAACAAAAGGCTCATTAGAGCTTTGTGATGCCAACAACTGCAAGTACTTGTTCCCGGATTCTCAATTCCTGAACCCACTCCTTTATCTCGTGAAGACGACGAAGATGGTGATGAGAGTGACCACAACCCATCTGATCTTACTTAGACTAGATATTTATGGTTGTTTACTAGATTGATTTTTTTTTGACATTTAGTTTATTTTTGTAGACTACATGCTCGTTGTTTTGAATTATGATAAATATAATAATATTCATATTTGATTCTGTTTAATTTATTTTCAATTATCGAGAATAAAATTGCATGGTACTTGGTATGACTAATTAAATGTTTAATCTCCATAGACTATTTTTGTATGGCTAATTGTTTGGTTGCCTCAGATATGGCATGTACATTTTGCCATAATGTAAAATCTTTTACCATAATACAATAGTAGCCAAAGATTACCTAAGGTGACCACACGATCAATAACAGTCGCCAAAGATAACATGGTGGTTAATAATAGTCTCCAAATACTACCTATCACTACCAATCATAGTCGTCATAGAGCGTCTTAGGCGACCAATAATAGTCGCCATAGACTACCTTTGGTGGTTAATATTAGTCTCCAAACACTACCTATTGCGATCAATCATAGTTGACACAGAGTGTTTTAGGCAACCAACAATAGTCGTCACAAACTACCTTTGGCAGACAATAATATATAGTCTCCACACACTACCTTTGGCGGACAATAATATATAGTCTCCACATACTACCTATTACGACCAATCATAGTTGCCACAAAGTATCTTAGGCGACCAATGATAGTCACCACAGATTAGCATTGGCAGTCAATAGTAGTCTTTACACAATACCTATTACGACCAAGCATAGACACCATAAAGTGTCTTAGGCGACAAATGATAGTCGTCACACACTAACTGTTACGACCAATCATAGTCACCACATATAACCTTGGGGAATCTATCATAATTGCCACATACTACCTATTTCAACCAAATGTAGTCGCCAAAGACTATCTATATCAACTATTTTAGTTGCAAAAGATATTGACACATCCCTAATTCTCAAAAATCTAACAACCTAAGGCGACAAAGCATTTGGCCAAAACTTTGGAACGACAAAGATATTTTCTTGCAACAGTGTAGCAACGAAAGATCTTTTATGACTAAAATGCTTAATTAATCATCCCTGACTTTGGGTCAAGAGCCTGAGGTGACGATGCTTGTGACCAATAAATTTTGTTGCGATAAACCTTAGACAACTAATTTTGCATTTAGGCGACAAAAAATCAGTAGTCGCCTAAAGTCCTTATCCTAGTAGTGTGTGTGTGTGTGTGTATATATATATGGGTCCGGATCTAAGTACTCACGGGGGGAGCCCCGCCCCCCTTGCACCATAGGTTCAGATCGGGAGTCCCGCTCGTGGAGCCCCGCCGAAGCCCCGCGCGCCCTCGACCATTGGATCAAGCTGGCGCGCATAGTATATTTATTGTGGTGTTTCATGATGGTTAGGTGTTTGTACTTGGTGGTTTGGGAGTGTACCATGGTGTTGAGAGGAGTATCGTAGGGTGATACTTGGGTGTATCATGAGTGCACACCAAGTGTTTGATAATTGGTATTAAGAGTGTGCCATGGTTGTTGGAGATAGGTGTATGGTGTATGTATGGACTTGAGAGTGTGCATATTTTTGTGCTTGTGTTAGTGTTAGTGTTAATGCTCATGTGTTGTGTTGAGTGGTGTTTAATAGGGGATGACTCATTATGTGAGTGTATGTGTTCACTACCAGAATAAGTCAAATTAGCGACGTCTAGAAATGTCGCTAAATGGCATAAAAATATCGCTAAAAAAATTTAGCGACATAATTAGCGACGTTTCAATGAAGCTGCCTTTAAGCTAGTAGTTGATCGAAAAAATATCACAAAACGTCGCTATAGCGACGTTTTCTAGCGACGTATATGTGTCGCTATATTAGCAACGTTTAGCGACGCAACGTTGCTAAATTAGCGACGTATTGTATGTCGCTATATGTTGCTAAATTAGCGACGTTTAGCGACGTAACAGTTAGCGATGCAACATTGTTATATTAGAGACGTTATATTGACATGGCAAATACTGTCATGTCAGCAGTTTAGCGACATTCAGCGACGTATTAAGAGATATTCAGCGACATACTTAGCGACGTATTTAGCGACGTAACTAGCGACAATCAGCGACGTACTTAGCGACGTATATAAACGTTGCTAAACGTCGCTAAAAAGGTCGATAAAGTTTCAGTGAATAAATAAAAAATATTAAATTATTTCCAAACCAATCTTCCTGCAGTTTATGAATTCAAAATTTATATAAATAGACCGTAGCAACCCTCCGTTGAATTTTTTGGGTTCGCCGACCCCTTCGGTAGAACACTCAACACCGGTAAATTAACATACATTTAATATGAATAATATAATAAAATTTAAAGAAAACGAAACATTGGGATTATAAACTGAGTCAGGAGAAAATCTTGTCGTAAAGAATACAATAAATATCCACATAACTGAGTGCAAGAAATGAAGTTTGAATGAATCAAAAATAAAGAATATTCATAAATGACCAAATATCATAGGTCAAATACCAAACAATCAGTAAACTATCCTAACTATGACTATTGTGGATCTGCAGGAGGATGACCACCGGCGCGCAGCAGGGATAAGAACAAATAATACTGCTCCAGTAAAATTGACACCGATATCGACGGAGAAGGCAGTTGTCACGCCCCGATCTCCCGTAGGCTAAATCGGCCGTTCCCGCTAGGCGAGAATCACCGTGCCAGCGCTCCCGCGGAACGATCACTTTGACCCATCCGGGCGTGATGCCGCACGAGCGTAAGCCACGCCCGTGTAAGACCGTGGTTCATTGGCTGGCGGTAAGAGTTCTAAGCCACAGAGTCGCACAGATTGTCCGAGTGCAGCGGAGTCATAAACGCATAGGCGATTTGGTAACAGGTTCACTGAGTCGACAATAGCGGAAGCATTGAATAACACAAGTTTAAGTAAAGTAACTCTTTATTGATATAAACAAGTGTTACAGGCGACGTATAGCCGAGATTACAAGTCGCTCAAGTCTCTCTCCCTGAAATAGTAAAAGCGTACCAAGTGGCTAGAATTATGGATTGATTGTACAGGCGATGTTCAGGCAATATTCATAATATTATGTCTTGTATATGTGCTTCAGTTCCGGACGCAGTGCTCCAAGGCTTCAGAGGGAACTCCTGGCCTTAGCACACAAGAATGAGGCATCCGCACCGAACGAGGTTCTCCTGCACCCTGCAAACGATCTGGTGGGTTATCAGTACATTGAATGCACTGGTGGGGAGGCTACTCGCCCGCTTGACAAATCCAAACACGTAATATAGTTTTCGTGCATCAACTATTAAGTTGTCTTTCTAGTTGCCTTAGGATCAGTTTTATACAAATATTGAATAGCCTAACTCGTGTGGCAGTGCGCCGTACGAGATGAGAGGAAATACGGCGAGACTTACCAACTTACCATTTGGCCTTCCCTGTCCAAGGCAAACATTGTTAATTCCAGCATGGGCAAGTATAAACATTCAGGGGCATTCATATTAAAAACCAAGTTATAGCATATGCAAACACGAGAGTCATTGTATCAAGATCGTTCAGGTATTCAGTTGTTCATTGATGCAATGCAATGACTCGCACGCGGATAGCCGCTAAGTGAGGATGACTTATCTATATGAACACGAGTCGCTGGCATAGCCATAAAGGATATAGTCCAGGACAAGGATAGCATGCTACGAGAGTACACGATGCGTTGCAAGCTATCCTGTCCCGTATATGATGACTACACACGAGTTCCATCCGGATCGGATCGGCCCCAGTGCCCCGGTGACCGTCCGTGGAATAATACCTCATTTCCGAGTTGTCCGTGATATGCAATTATTGGTCTTCCAATTATCACGAGATACACGAGAACATGAGTGCACTAGAACACGAGAACACGAGTGCACTAGAACACGAGTACACAAGATACTTGAATCTTGATTCTTTGTTCAATGAATGACTTGCCTTGATGCATTCCCCTGGTTCGGGGTTGCCTTTGGTGACCTAACGATCCCGGATACTTGCAGGTTCAATCATGCACGGAACGACTACTTAGTAGTCTCCCAGGGATTTGGATGAGAACAAGGCAATATACAAGCAGACAAGCATGCAATTGTATAAACACAAACATTCACGTTAGCTCGGGCTCGAAGGAAAGCCGAGGAGTGAGATTGTAAGGGACTTCCCAAGCGACACGTTCTAGGGTAGCATGCGAGAGTCTGAACATATATATAAGCAATATTTCATTTCCATGTTCTAGCATAAGCAATACAAGTTGGGATTATTCCCTTAGCTAGGTGCGTTGGATTCTTATTAGCAGACAGGGCGTGATTCACCTAGCGACTAGCATGTATCATTCCATATTTTATGTGTGCTGGCTAAGCAAAGACAAGTTTACCATAGCCATCCACCTTAGCGATGATTCGCCTCGGTAGAGCGATACGTCAAGCGAGCCTCTGAAAGCCTAAGCTAGAATCCTGTAGGGACAAGTCTGGATATCCTTTGCCTCAGATGAGTATTCTCGTCTGAGCAAAGCGGGTCGGGATATTGCACTTTTGCCGTTTGAATCGGCAGTCCGCTTGAACGGAACGGGATATTACATCCTACCCAACTCAGAAAAAGTCTCGTCCTCGAGACTTACTGAGGACAAGCAGTACGTTTCAATCAATTTTGATTTAACCATACAAGGCTGAGGCAAACCTATACAAGTCGTTGTACTTGTTTATTTGGATATTCACTTGCACAAGCGTTCGAGATCAGCATATCGCTAGTCTAGATCGTACACGTATTCGTAGCGCTCCAATCATATGCACGCCAACCAACTTAGCGATAGCAAAGTCTTAGCACTCGAGTTTCATATTTTCTTAAGTCTTGGATCATGCACAAGTTCAAGGCTTCCCTCAAACATATGCATTCAACCAAACTTAGAGATAGTGAAATTGGACAAGCTACTTGCGATAATCTCAAGGGTTCTCACTCAGGTTGGCACAAAGGCCACTCCTAGCATAATATCATACAAGCAATCATATCATTCAAAACGCATTTTGAAAGTATTTAGACTTATTGTTGGAATATTCTGTTTGGGACATTGAGAGAGAGCGTACACAAAACCCATGAACGAGCTTTCAAAGCTGTAATGATCGAAATGGAGTCCAAAGGCGTAGAAGCCAGGCTCTGATACCATTATGCCATGCCCCGATCTCCCGCAGGCTAAATCGGCCATTCCCGCTAGGTGAGAATTATTGCGCCACGCTCCCGCGAAACGATCGCTTTGACCCATCCGGGCGTGATGCCGTACGAGCGTAAGCCACGCCAGTGCAAGGTCGTGGTTCATTGGCTGCCGATAAGAGTTCTAAGCCACAGAGTCGCACAGATTGTCAGCGGAGTCATAAATGCATAGGTGATTTGGTAACAGGTTCACTGAGTTGATAATAGCGAAAGCATTGAATAACACAAGTTAAAGTAAAGCAACTCTTTATTGATATAAATAAGTGTTACAGGCGGCATATAGCCGAGATTACAAGTCGCTCAAGCCTCTCTCTCTGAAACAGTAAAAGCGTGCCAAGTGGCTACAATTGTAGAATGATTGTACAGGCAATGTTCATAATATTATATCTTGTATATGTGCTTCAGTTTCGGACGCAGTGCTCCAAGGCTTCAGAGGGAACTCCTGGCCTTAGCACACATGAAGGAGGCATCCGCACCAAACGAGGTTCTACCGTACCCTGTAAATGATCTGGTGGGTTATCAGTACATTGAATGCACAGGTGGGGAGGCTACTCGTCCGCTCAACAAATCCAAACACGTAATATAGGTTCCGCGCACCAACTATTAAGTTGTCTTTCTAGTTGCCTTAGGATCAGTTTCATACAAACATTGAATAGCCTAACTCGTGTGGCAGTACGCTGTGCGACATGAGATAAAATACGGCGAGACTTACCAACTTACCATTTGGCCTTCCCTGTCCAAGGCAAACATTGTTAATTCCAGCACGGGCAAGTATAAACACAGGGGCATTCATATTGAAAACCAAGTTATAGCATATGCAAACACGAGAGTTGTTATATCAAGATCATTCAGGTGTTCAGTTGTTCATTGATGCGATGCAATGACTCACACGCGGATAGCCGCTAAGCGAGGATGACTTATCTATATGAACACGAATCGCTGGTATAGCCATAAAGGACATAGTCCAGGACAAGGATAGCATGCTACGAGAGTATACGATGCGCTGCAAGCTATCCTGTCTGGTATACGATGACTACACATGAGTTCCATCCGGATCGGATCGGCCCCAGTGCCCCGGTGATGGTCCGTGGAACAATACCTCATTTCCGAGTTGTCCGCGACATAAAATTATTGGTCTTCCAATTATCACGAGATACACGAGAACACGAGTGCACTAGAACACGAGCACACGAGTGCACTAGAACAAGAGTACACGAGATACTTGAATCTTGATTCTTTGTTCAGTGAATGACTTGCCTTTATGCATTCCCTGGTTCGGGGCTGCCTTTGGTGACCTACCGGTCCCGGATACTTGCAGGTTCAATCATGCACGGAACGATTACTTAGTAGTCTCCCGGGGTTTTGATGAGAACAAGGCAACATGTCACTACCACAATTTCTAGGAAAGGGTATTTTAGTCTTTTCCTATTTAATTAAATATTTTGCATTGTAAATAATTATCTGTTGTATTATTTAATTATTGCTAGATTTTATTTAATTATTTTGGACTTATATTAGTGGACCCAACTAGTTTAGTTTGGACCCATGGACCAACATGAATTAATTAGTTAGACTTGGCCATTTAGAAAGCCCATTGTTAAGGAGATGGATTAAATTAATTAAGTCATTAGACTAGAAGCTTCCTTCCTTAATTATTTCTTCATGAGAGGCCCCAAGGGGTACATTGGACATTTTATAATTGCTTGGGGAAGGGGTAAGGCCGGCCTATATTAGAGGGGGGGAATTTCTCTCTCCTCTCATTCTCATTTCAAATATAGATCTAGAATTCTCCACTCCCAAATTCCTTTCATTCCCATTCCAATTCCCTACCAAATTCATTCCAAATTCTTCCCAATTCACCATTAGAAAGTTGAGAAGCAAGGATCTAGAAGGAGGAAGCAAGAATCTACAAAGAGGAGCAAGGATCTACAATTTGGAAGCAAGTTCATCTCAATTGGAGGTTTCATTGGGAATCCATCTCCCAATAGGTATAATTTAGTTTTTCCCATTAAAATAGCTTCTAAATCTGAGATTTAATCATGTAAAATCAATCTATATGTATGTACTACCCATAGGACTTGGTTTTGTGTTCATAGGAGACCCATGGAGAAAGTTATGGTGCTTTTTGTGTCAATTTTGATGGAATTCCGAATTTATATTTTGTTGTGTGTGTCAATTGATCCTATAGATCAATTGGGCATGTGCTTATGTGTTTGGGACTAGTGTCGTGTCCACAATTGGGTACGTGTAAGTCGTATCCCAACAAATTGGTGATACGTGTCGTTTTAGGGATTTTTCCTCCGAAACGGGACTTTGTACATGTCGTATTTTGACACGGACACATAGATCTACTTTTGACACTTTGATTTGTTCATAAATAATATTTGTAACTTGTTTGTGTCCTTCGGGGTGTAATTGGTTGTGTGTTGGACTCGTGTCGCATGCGTATCCTAGATCTAGTGGATACGGTGTGATACTCTCCAATTGTGTGTATTTATGAATAAATCTAATTATTTATGTTTTAATTCTTGAATTATAGTTAGTAAATATATATGGATGTTATATATTTATTTTTAGTGTATTTATTATAGTATTTATTGTAGCATAGATCTATATATTTTTATGTGTACTAATATGATGTATAAATATATATGTAGCTTTCTTTACATGCATTTATATAAATTACAACTTATGTTAATAAAATAAATTATATATAAATGTTTTATAAAATATATTTATGTGCTTAAATATGTAATTATATTAATTATAATTATTACGTAATTATTTATATATTAATGAATATATTTTTATATGTGCTTCTAGCCATGTAAAATATGTACATTAATACATGCAATGTGTTTGTAACTATTAGTATTTATTTGTGTAGGATTATGTATATATATATATAAGTATATATTTATTTAATTGTTATATATATATATATATATTGATTTATATTTATTAATATATATATATATATATATATATATATATAGTTATATATTAATTGTTTTTTCGCGACAGCGGCTATTAATGACAGATGCTGTCATTAAAGCAGCAGCCGCTGTAGCAGTCTTTGGGCATTAATGACAGTTCTGTCATTATTGCAGCGGGCGGGAATGAGCAGTTTTTCAGCGGCAGTTTTTCTGCGATAGTTTGAACTGTCACCAATCAGTCAGCAGTGGGTTTTATATACAGCGTTTTGGCGACAGTTTTTCTGTGACAGTCGGGACTGTCACTATAGGTCTGTTTATTGAAATTAATTGTTTTCCACACAGTTTTTCAGTGACAGTTAGGCAGTTTTGGGTTTATACTTTATATATTATATTTTTATATATATATGTATATCTAAATGTATTTGTGTAGAGATATAATACTAGTATTGTTATTATTTTATTTTATATTAGTTTATATATAATATATTATGTATTAGAGTAAATAATATACCTATATGTATCTTGAGCATTACTTTGTGTGGATACCAATTGGGTTCAAAACCTTGATTCCTAAATTATTGTATTTAATATTCTATGTTATGCATTATTATTAATATTAGTATTGTGAGGTTTATTTTGGATTCACGTATCCGAAGATACGGTATCCTAATATTTAAGGACGTAGTCTTATGACTTAGAGCTTAGTATTTTGATCCAAGTTTTTGGTGCTAGACTTGTACAACCTAGAAATAGATAGTTGACCTTGGGTTGACCATAGTTGACTTTATTTGACTTTAGAGTTGACCACAGTTGACTTTTGACTTAGAGTTGACTTTTGACCTAAAAGTTGACTAGTTTAACTTGTTCTCTTTTCGGGACCTTGTATTGATGTTGTATTCCATATCTAGGTCTTCGAGGCACCGAGTCAGACATCTGTGAGACTATTCATTGGACTTCAGGCGAGTACATTCTCTGATAGTTTCTCATTTATGATATCCTCTATGTTCACTGTATCTAGTGTAGATATCCATGTTCTCTTGACACTATGGTTACACGGATTGGTATATCCGGATCTCGTCATGAGATGTTATTCCTTGGTATATGGTGTATATGGTGCAAGTATTATTTTATTGGTTATCCTTTACATGTACAGACACCGATTCTCGGGGAGACTAGCTATCTTCTTGGGGAATCTCGTGTCATAGCATACCGTGGTTGGATCTATTATACCAGTCGGGGGTGGGGAGTATTAGTATAGATATGTGATCAAATCCCTATTGAATAAAGTACTGGTAAATGAATAGTGTTGATCATAAACCGCACTTATGATTAGCCAGGCCGCATTGCATCTTGCCCAAGCCGATCACATGTTAAGCTAGTACTCACACACTTAGTCATTAGTATTATTGTTTTATTGGCATATTGTTCATTATTGTATTTATTTCCAGTATTTGCTTATCGTACATATATCTCTTATATCTATTGTGCATCTTGTTTATCCACAGCTATTTACTGCTACATAGTTCTTATCATTAATTAGAACTGCTGTTAGAGATGTACTCTGCTCCTTTCCTGACTAGATATATTTTTCCAGATGATACTGAGGAGTGGTACCCTACCTTTTATGGACCCCAAGATGTTGTGGATTTAGATTCTGAGACCCTGGCTCAAGAGGGACTTATCCCAACTGAGACAGTTGACCCTGGAGTTGTAGCTTCGTAGTATTCTTTTGTACTGGATTTGTCTCCAGCTTATTTTGTTGTTCTTCAAACTCATTGATGTATTATTTTAGACTCATGAGTTGTATTGTGACTATTCTATTCTTTATCTGATTCGTGCTCATTTCTATCTTAGTTCTATGATTGAGTATACTATCATTATTGGTGGTTTATTATATTGTTAGATAGACTATCTAGACAGCGTTCTACCGCCGATTCTGCGGCGTAGGCTGGGCGTTGTTTCCGACTAGTACCCTTACACCGGGTGCGGGTCGTGACACGTTTTTGGTGGTGGCCCATGCAGGTCTAGCTTCACAAGTATGTGATGTCGTGGTAGTGCGATAACTTGGTTGTACTACTGCGAGCCTGCGATAGGATATAGGATATAGGCTGAGATACTCAATCACATCTAGGAAAATTCTTTTGATTCAACTATTCTCCTTTGACATTGATACTTGATCCCTTAAACTGTCCTTTCCTTGATGTCTTACATCTTGTGCCATATTGATTCTTTCTTTCGCTTTATCTCAGGATGCCGCCTAAGACTAGATCACAGCAGGGGAGAGCAGCTTCTGAGAGGTCTGTGATGTCCCGAGGGCCTACACCAGTCACTTCTCCAGTGATTGGAGTGTCAGCTGCTTTCAGAGGTCCACCACCTACTCAGAGGACTATGCCAGCTGTATCTGAGGGGCTTCCACCTCCACCTCCTGTGCCAGCAGAGGTGTCACAGATGTTTACACTGTTTCGTGAGATGCTTGAGGCACAGAGGGCTCAGTCAGAGGCACATCAGAGGCAGACCGACGTCCTACGGCAGGGCATCGAGAGTGCTCATCAGCTTGCTCGTGCTGTAGTTGAGAGAGGAGTTCCGGTCCAATAGCAGGTTGTTCCTCAGGTTGCTCAGCTTCGGCCAGGCAACATTCAGGACTTCAAGAAACTGGAGCCTAGGGTTTTCAAAGGGACGGAGGGCATCGTCTATGCTGATGATTGGCTCGAGGACATTGAGCGTCTTATGAGGGTGTCCCGTCTTTCTGAAGATCTGAAGGTTGAGGCGGTAGGACTTCAACTGTTCGACGTCGTTCGCACTTGGTTCAGGAATGAGCCAGTACTGGTTGACGTAGGACAATCTTGGGAGGTATTCAAGGACCTTTTCAAGAAGAAGTTTTTCGCCCAGATGGACAGGCTTGACTTGGGGAGACAATTTGAGAGTCTTATTCAAGGGGGCATGTCTGTGGAGGAATACACTGCGGAGTTCGGTAGGTTGAGCCAATTTGCAGAGTATTTGGTGAGGGAATCGGAGGTTCAAGCTATTCGTTTCTGTGAGGGTCTAAACTGGGAAGTGAAGATTCTTATTTCGTCTTTTTTATGAGACATACTCGGAGATACTTGCGGAGGCACGCAAGGTTGAGCGGGATCTGGGTTTGAAGACCAAGAGAGACCGTAATTCTTTTCTGGGGGCCAACGGTAGTGCAGTATCTGCCAAACGTCCTCATTTCCAGTCCAGACCTTTCCAGCAGCCACAGCAGAACCAGACTCCAGCGAGAGTGCCTTTTCACCAGGCACCTCAGCAGTAGAGACAGTTACAGCAAGCTCCATGCAACTTCTGTAAGAAGCCCGGCCACATCTGGAAAGTTTGCAGGAGGAGGCTAGGAGTTTGTTTATATTGTGGTACTGAAGGGCATCAATCGAGGGAGTGTCCTCGTCGTGCAGTTCAAGGAGCAGCTCCAGCTCCGAGGACACAGACGAGACCACCTGCAGCACAGCCGAGGGGACCACTTCCGACACAGCAGCAGCGTTTTGTCCAGCATCAACAGCAGGGAGGTGCTCGACAGGGACGAGCGTTTGCTATGACCGTCGAAGAGGAGGAACCCACCGGAGATGTCATTACAGGTTTTATTCTTCTTGATTCTATTTCAGCTTTAGCTTTGTTTGATAGTGGTGCTTCCCAGAGTTTTGTATCTGTTTCTTTTGCCCTAAAGCATGGTTTGGTAGCTGAGTCTTTGCTTAGGACTTGCAAGATCATGACCGGGGGAGGCATTATCCTGGTTAATGATATTTGCAAGGATCGGAGAGTTACTCTGGGAGGCCGGGAGTTGAGTGCGTGTCTACTTGTAATGCCACTTCCGAGCTACGATATTATACTCGGGATGGATTGGTTGAGTAGGCACCGTGCTAGCATAGACTGTAGAGGAGGAAGAGTTTTGTTTGGTCCGCCAGGAGAGCCAGAGTTTGAGTTTGCTAGAAGAGCTGCAGAGCAGGGCGAAGGCATTATTTGTGGAGCTATGGTGGAAGACAAGGAGTTGCCGCATCCATTGATAGCAGAGTTCTTGGATGTGTTTCCTGAGGAATTGCCAGGATTGCCGCCAGATCGAGATGTTGAATTTTCTATAGACTTGGTGCCAGGTGCAGAACCAATTTTGCAGCATGTCTATAGAGTAAACAACAGCGAGCTGGTCGAGTTGAAGAAGCAGGTGGACGAATTGCAGGATAAGGGGTTTATCAGATCGAGTTCTTCACCATGGGGAGCCCCGGTATTGTTTGTACCGAAGAAGAATGGATCGGTGCGCATGTGCATTGATTACAGGGCTTTGAATAATCTCACTATCAAGAATAAGTATCCTTTGCCACGAATTGATGATCTGTTTGATCAGTTGAGTGGAGTCAAGGTATTTTCTAAGATAGATTTGAGATCAGGCTACCATCAGGTGAAGGTGAAGCCGGAGGACATACCGAAGACTGCTTTTAGAACTCGGTATGGTCAGTACGAGTTTATGGTGATGCCGTTTGGTTTGACTAATGCACCGGTGGTATTTATGAACTTGATGAACAAGGTATTCCACCAGTACCTTGACAAGTTCGTGGTGGTGTTCAACGACGACATACTCATATACTCGAGGACACCGGAGGAGCATGAGGAGCATTTGAGGATTGTGTTGGATGTGCTAAGGAAGGAGAAGTTGTATGGGAAGTTGTCCAAGTGTGAGTTTTTCTTGGACAGGGTGGAGTTCTTGGGGCATGTTGTGACTGGTGATGGTATTTCAGTGGATCCGAAGAAGATTTCAGCAGTGGAATCTTGGAAAACTCCGAGTTCAGTAGCAGAGATCAGGAGTTTCTTGGGATTGGCAGGCTATTACAGGAAGTTTGTGCAAGATTTTTCGAGGATTGTCGAGCCGATGACCAGACTCACAAGGAAGGATATAGAGTTTGTTTGGACGAAGGATTGCCAGGTTGCTTTTGAGGAGTTGAAGAAGAGGTTGACTTCTGCTCCTATTTTGACGTTGCCATCAGGGTCCGGAGGTTTCACTATTTATAGTGATGCATCGGGGAAGGGTTTAGGTTGTGTTCTTCAGCAGCATGAGAAAGTGATTGCCTATGCATCTAGGCAATTGCGTCCTCATGAAAAGAACTATCCTACCCATGATTTGGAGTTGGCAGCCGTCATATTCGTCCTGAAGTTGTGAAAACATTATTTGTACGGAGAGCGTGTGAAAATCTTCACAGACCACAAAAGCTTGAAGTACGTTTTCATGCAGAAGGAGTTGAACATGAGGCAGCGTCGGTGGTTGGAACTGATGAAGGATTTTGATATCTCTTTGCAATATCATCCTGGAAAAGCAAATGTAGTTGCCGATGATTTGAGCAGGTATCCGGTAGCTATGTTCTTGACGCAGGATCGATATTTATTGGAGGATTTGGAGAGCTTGGGCATTGAGGTGATTGTTTCTGGGTATGCTATGCAGATGTGGGGATTGCAAATACACTCAGATTTGATGGACAGGATCAAGGCAGCACAGTATGATGATGTATCTCTAAGGAGTATCAGAGCTCAGGTGAGAGCAGGATTGGAGGATGATTTCATTATTGCAGCAGATGGATCTTTGAGGTATGGAGTTAGATTGTGTGTGCCTAGTGGGGAGTTGCGAGAGGAGGTATTGCAGGAAGCGCATCGCTCTCAGTATTCCATACATCCAGGTGCTAACAAGATGTATCGGGATATGCAAGAGAGTGTGTGGTGGTATGGCATGAAGAGGGAAGTGGCACAGTTTGTATCCTGATGCTTAGTGTGCCAACAGGTGAAAGCCGAGAGGCAGAGACCAGGAGGTTTACTTCAGCCATTACCCATTCCAGAGTGAAAGTGGGAACACATTACTATAGATTTTGTGTCCGAACTTCCACGATCTCCAGGAAGAAAAGACGCGATTTGGGTCATTGTTGATAGGTTGACCAAGTCGGCCCACTTTTTGTCTTTCAAGGTGGGTTTGTCTACGGAGAAGCTGGCAGAGATGTATGTGAGGCAGATCATTAGGATACACGGAGTTTCCGTCAGTACAGTCTCAGATCGAGATAGTCGTTTTACTTCTCATTTCTGGAGGAGTTTGCAGGAGAGTTTGGGCACTCAGCTCAAGTTCAGTACTGCATATCATCCCCAGACAGATGGGCAGTCAGAGAGGACTATCCAGACTCTCGAGGATATGTTGCGTACTTGTGTACTAGATTTCGGGGGTTCTTGGGAGGACCATCTCCATTTGGTAGAGTTTGCTTACAACAACAGTTACCAGGCCAGTATAGAGATGTCACCTTTTGAAGCTCTATATGGTCGGAGGTGTCGTACTCCTTTGTCTTGGGACGATGTTGGAGAGAGAGTTTTGCTTGGGCCAGAGATGGTTGTGGATGCAGCAGAGAAGGTTCAGTTGATCAGAGACAGACTTCGAGTGGCGCAGGACAGACAGCGGCATTGGGCCGATAGCCATCGAAGACCTTTGGAGTTTGAGGTGGGTAGTTTGGTATTTCTGAGAATTTCTCCGATACGAGGCACAATTCGCTTCGGTGGAGGCGGAAAGCTTAGTCCGCGATTCATCGGACCTTTCACTATTCTAGAGAGGGTCGGTGCAGTTGCTTATAGACTAGATTTGCCACCTGCATTGGAGGGAGTGCACAACGTGTTTTATGTGTCGCAGTTGAGACGATACGTGGCCGATCTTAGCCATGTATTGGATCACTCCGAGATAGAGGTGGGCCCTACTCTTAGCTATCCAGAGCAGCCAGTTGAGATTCTGGATCGGAGAGAGAAGGTGCTGAGGAACTAGACTATTCCTTTGGTGTGCATCGCATGGAGGCATCACTCTCCGGGGGAGTCTACCTGGAAGAGAGAGGATGACATGCGAGAGCGTTATCCATATTTGTTTGTACCTTGAGGTATGTTATTTTCTAGTTATGTTCTGTTCATTAGTTAATTGTGATTCTTTAGTTCTGTTTTGTGATTTTCTGGGGGTAGTTTTTTATCGTTGAATTTTGAGGACGAAATTTTTTAAGGAGGGTAGACTTGTCACTACCATAATTTCTAGGAAAGGGTATTTTAGTCTTTTCCTATTTAATTAAATATTTTGCATTGTAAATAATTATCTGTTGTATTATTTAATTATTGTTAGATGTTATTTAATTATTTTGGACTTATATTAGTGGACCCAACTAGTTTAGTTTGGACCCATGGACCAACATGAATTAATTAGTTAGACTTGGCCATTTAGAAAGCCCATTGTTAAGGAGATGGATTAAATTAATTAAGTCATTAGACTAGAAGCTTCCTTCCTTAATTATTTCTTCATGAGAGGCCCCAAGGGGTACATTGGACATTTTATAATTGCTTGGGGAAGGGGTAAGGCCGGCCTATATTAGAGGGAGGAAATTTCTCTCTCCTCTCATTCTCATTTCCAAATCTAGATCTAGAATTCCCCATTCCCAAATTCCTTTTATTTCCATTTCAATTCCCTACCAAATTCATTCAAAATTCTTCCCAATTCACCATTAGAAAGTTGAGAAGCAAGGATCTAGAAGGAGGAAGCAAGGATCTACAAAGAGGAGCAATGATCTACAATTTGGAAGCAAGTTTATCTCAATTGGAGGTTTCATTGGGAATCCATCTCCCAATAGGTATAATTCAGTTTTTTCCATTAAAATAGCTTCTAAATCTGAGATTTAATCATGTAAAATCAACCTATATGTATGTACTACCCATAGGACTTGGTTTTGTGTTCATAGGAGACCCATGGAGAAAGTTATGGTATTTTTTGTGTCAATTTTGATGGAATTCCGAATTTACATTTTGTTGTGTGTGTCAATTGATCCTATAGATCAATTGGGCATGTGCTTATGTGTTTGGGGCTAGTATCGTGTCCACAATTGGGTACGTGTAAGTCGTATCCCAACAAATTGGTGATACGTGTCGTTTTGGGGATTTTTCCTCCTACACGGGACTTTGTACATGTCGTATTTTGACACGGACACATAGATCTACTTTTGACACTTTGATTTGTTCATAAATAATATTTGTAACTTGTTTGTGTCCTTCGGGGTGCAATTGGTTGTGTGTTGGACTCGTGTCGTATGCGTATCCTAGATCTAGTGGGATACGGTGTGATACTCTCCAATTGTGTGTATTTATGAATAGATCTAATTATTTATGTTTTAATTCTTGAATTATAGTTAGTAAATATATATGGATGTTATATATTTATTTTTAGTGTATTTATTATAGTATTTATTGTAGCATAGATCTATATATTTTTATGTGTACTAATATGATGTATAAATATATATGTAACTTTCTTTACATGCATTTATATAAATTACAACTTATGTTAATAAATAAATTATATATAAATATTTTATAAAATATATTTATGTGCTTAAATATGTAATTATATTAATTATAATTATTATGTAATTATTTATATATTAATGAATATATTTTTATGTGTGCTTCTAGCCATGTAAAATATGTACATTAATACATGCAATGTGTTTGTAACTATTAGTATTTATTTGTGTAGGATTATGTATATATATATATATAAGTATATATTTATTTAATTGTTATATATATATATATATATATATATTAATTTATATTGATTTATATTTATTAATATATATATATATATAGTTATATATTAATTATTTTTTTTGCGACAGCGGCTATTAATGACAGATGCTGTCATCAAAGCAGCAGCCGCTGTAGCAGTCTTTGGGCATTAATGACAGTTCTGTCATTATTGCAGCGGACGGGAATGAGCAGTTTTTCAGCGGCAGTTTTTCAGCGACAGTTTGAACTGTCACCAATCAGTCAGCAGTGGGTTTTATATACAGCGTTTTGGCGACAGTTTTTCTGTGACAGTCGGGACTGTCACTATAGGTCTGTTTATTGAAATTAATTGTTTTCCACACAGTTTTTCAGTGACAGTTAGGCAGTTTTGGGTTTATACTTTATATATTATATTTATATATATATATGTATATCTAAATGTATTTGTGGTGAGATATAATACTAATATTGTTATTATTTTATTTTATATTAGTTTATATATAATATATTACGTATTAGAGTAAATAATATACCTATATGTATCTTGAGCATTACTTTGTATGGATACCAATTGGGTTCAAAACCTTGATTCCTAAATTATTGTATTTAATATTCTATATTATGCATTATTATTAATATTAGTATTGTGAGGTTTATTTTGGATTCACGTATCCGAAGATACAGTATCCTAATATTTAAGGACGTAGTCTTATGACTTAGAGCTTAGTATTTTGATCCAAGTTTTTGGTGCTAGACTTGTACAACCTAGAAATAGATAGTTGACCTTAGGTTGACCATAGTTGACTTTATTTGACTTTAGAGTTGACCACAGTTGACTTTTGACTTAGAGTTGACTTTTGACCTAGAAGTTGACTAGTTTAATTTTTTTTTCGGGACCTTGTATTGATGTTGTATTCCATATCTAGGTCTTCGAGACACAGAGTCAGACATCTGTGAGACTATTCATTGGACTTCAGGCGAGTACTTTCTCTGATAGTTTCTCATTTATGATATCCTCTATGTTCACTGTATCTAGTGTAGATATCCATGTTCTCTTGACACTATGGTTACACGGATTGGTATATCCAGATCTCGTTATGAGATCTTATTCCTTGGTATATGGTGTATATGGTGCAAGTATTGTTTCATTGGTTATCTTGTACATGTACTGACACCGATTCTCGGGGAGACTAGCTATCTTCTTGGAGAATCTCGTGCCATAGCATACCGTAGTTGGATCTATTATACCAGTCGGGGGTGGGGAGTATTAGTATAGATATGTGATCAAATCCCTATTGAATAAAGTACTGGTAAATGAATAGTGTTGATCATAAACCGCACTTATGATTAGCCAGGCCGCATTGTATCTTGCCCATGCCGATCACATGTTAAGCTAGTACTCACACACTTAGTCATTAGTATTATTGTTTCATTGGCATATTGTTCATTATTGTATTTATTTCCAGTATTTTCTTATCGTACATATATCTCTTATATCTATTGTGCATCTTGTTTATCCACAGCTATTTACTGCTACATAGTTCTTATCATTAATTAGAACTGCTGTTAGAGATGTACTCTGCTCCTTTTCTGACTGGATATATTTTTTCAGATGATACTGAGGAGTGGTACCCTACCTTTTATGGACTCCAGGATGTTGTGGATTTAGATTCTGAGACCCTGGCTCAAGAGGGACTTATCCCAACTGAGACAGTTGACCCTGGAGTTGTAGCTTCGTAGTATTCTTTTGTACTGGATTTGTCTCCAGCTTATTTTGTTGTTCTTCAGACTCATTGATGTATTATTTTAGACTCATGAGTTGTATTGTGACTATTCTATTCTTTATCTGATTCGTGCTTATTTCTATCTTAGTTCTGTGATTGAGTATATTATCATTATTGGTGGTTTATTATATTGTTAGATAGACTATCTAGACAGCGTTCTACCGTCGATTCTGCGGCGTAGGCTGGGCGTTGTTTCCGACTAGTACCCTTACACCGGGTGCGGGTCGTGACACAACATACAAGCAGACAAGCATACAATTGTATAAACACAAATATTCACGTTAGCTCGGGCCCGAAGGTAAGCCGAGGAGTAAGATCGTAAAGGACTTCCCGAGCGACACATTCTAGGGTAGCATGCGAGGGTCTGAACATATATAAGCAATGTTTCATTTCTATGTTCTAGCATAAGCAATACAAGTTAGGATTATTCCCTTAGCTAGGTGCGTTGGATTCTTATTAGCAGGCAGGGGGTGATTCACCTAGCGACTAGCATGTATCATTCCAAATTTTATTGTGCTGGCTAAGCAAAGACAAGTTCACATTAGCCACCCATCTTAGCTATGATTCGCCTCGGTAGAGCGATACGTCAAGCGAGCCTCTGAAAGCCTAAGATGGAATCCTATAGGGACAAGTCTGGATATTCTTTGCCTCAAATGAGTATTCTCGCCTAAGCAAAGCGGGTCGGAACATTGCACTTTTGCCGTTTGAATCGGCAGTCCGCTTGAACGGAACGGGATGTTACAGCAGTGACTTCAATGGAGTCTGTGTCGATAAAGGCGCACCAGGAGGACGTATCTGCTCCAACTCTGCTAGTCGATGGTTGTATGAATCCATGGTAGATAACAGCTTCGTGCTGCTATGAACCATTGAATCCTGTATTATCGTCAGCCTCTCGCCCATGGACAACTGTGATGCCTGCAGCTCCGTCACATTGTACTCTATCGACGCTCTAAGATCAGTTATCATATCCCTGAGCTGCATGATGCTACACTCGAGCATATCAAATCGTGCAATGTGCGTTGTATCGTCCGCATGATGCTGGGACAGGGGCTGCTCCTCCATCCTTCGTAGTAACTCGTCACGGAGAGACGCAATCTGACGGTCAATGGTCTCCTGGACTTGGGTCGACACTTGCGAGGGCTGTAGGGAATGCGCACTTGCCATGGAGGCCTTAGATGACTATGTCGCAATAAGGGTGCCATAGGATCCCGTACCGTAGTACGTAACGCTCTAGAGACCACCAACGACGGTCACCCACAGCTCGTTCGCCGACGGAGCTGGAGAGGACTGCGAGAAAGTACCAGCCCTCCCGCTGTAGGTGCACTAGCAGTCGCCCGCTCACGCAGCCTATGATACTCGGCCTAAAAAAGTTTGGATACTCGATAATTGCTAATGTGTCTAGGAAACTTATTACTAACTACATGGATATTTATTTGCATATTTCCTAAGTTATATTAAAATTAACACAAAGTAAAGTAATACTTATATAGGTCTACGAGGCCCTCTCATCAATGAGATTCTCGCCCTTTCAATGGGTGGCTAGGAAGACGGTCACCATGTTGGCATCTCACCCCTCTGTACCTGTTAAAAATATATTATTTAGTATTAAATTAAATATTTTATCCTACTACCATTTTATCGTACTTACAATAAAATAATATATCTGAAATAAAAAATATACCAAATGACGAAAATATTCTGTCATCGGAATCGAGCCACCATACCACTTTGTTGCCTTCTGTCTTGCTGCCTTGACCTTCTCAGACCTTTTCTTGTACCTCGGATCATCAAATCTAGCCCTCATCGCAGTCCACTGCTCAGGCGTGATCCAGCCTTGGATCAGTTTTCCTTCATGATCATGAGCCTTCTGGTCATCCAGAGCATCACGGATCAGCTTGGCGGCAACGACAGGAAACATCTGCTCGATCAACTCGGCCCGGTGCGGTAGATAAAAATATATTTGCTACAAGAAGTAGTTTAGTAAGTTATATAATATGCATAAATTAGATGATTGATATAATATACTTTAACCTTGAAGTGTGCAAACCAGAACGCCTTCCTCTCATCTAGAGCATCAGTGTAGTTGATCCAAGGGCCACCATAGTTGTACCTCATAAAGTGGCCCAGACGTCTCTGTACCAACGAGGGACAATATCTATTCAGAGATAATTATTTTTATCGAAAAAATGAATATATGATGAATAAAGAAATACACGATATATATGATGCTAAAAGATTTGGACCGACGGTACAAAGTAAGTCAATTAGTTGGATCACGCCTGAGCAGTGGACGACGTCGGCTCAATCTCTGCCATATGCTCATCTATCTCCATGGTTCCATCAGCAGGAGGAACGTTGGACGAGGGAGTAGTCTCAGGCCTAGAACTACTCGTCCCAGGAGTGCTGCCACGTAACGTCGTCGCAGTTAGAGATGTGACTGGTTGATATACTTGAGTACTTGGCGACGAGGATCCATAACCAATAGTAGGCAGTACCGGAGGAGCACTCCGTCTACCTCGGGACCTGCCGAATGCTACGCATTGTCCTGTCATACCTGATAACAACATATGATGATAGAACAAATAAACAAATATATAGTACATTCTACAGTCAAAATGTTATGCATATCTTACATCATTAATATAATTGTACAGTAAATAACTAGTAGTGTCACAAGTCTAAATGGATAGTACATTCTACAGTCAAAATATAATACATGTCTTCATCAAAATAGTACAATCTACAGGCAAAATATTTTATTTTTAATAATCTTCAAAAAAATTATCTTGTTCGCCTTCCTCGTCCTTCTCTTCCTCTTCCTTCTCATCTTTACTTTCATATACTTCATCTTTGTCTTCCTCTTCGGATAATTCTGCCTCTTCTACATTATTAGTCGTGTAATGAGTAACTTCCGTTGAGTCCACATCTATAATATTTGTTACAAGAGGTAGCTCGTCCTCCTGATAAGCTATTTCGTCAACGTCAAAGATATTTCTAGCTTTAGTCTTGCATACTGCCCACCAATCTGACCTCGTTGTCCCCCGTCTAGGATAAATTGTGAAGTACATGAGCTGAGCCTGACTTGATTGGACAAATGGTTCGTAGCCTTGATATCTACGCTTGCAGTTTATATCCACAAAATTATGCTTGTCAATTTTCCATCCTTGATCTTGAATTAGATCGAACCATTCACACTTGAATAGCATAATCTTAGCAGGTTCTGTACCATAATTATATGTCAACTCTACAATCTCTCGTAAGATGTCAAAGAAATTATTGCCTGGATCAACGTCTTTGTAGTTCGAAGATTTGATACACAAACAATTATTTTTTGTGGAATCAAGATCCAGAAAGCTGTCTCTGATCGGAGCATTTGTTGACTTGAACCTAAACTCATTCACACAGTAACTTGGCCATATTTTGATGGCAGTAATTGGTCCTTTGGCTAGAGTTCTAATAGATTCAGTCTCGGGTGTTATTACACTACTAGAAAAAACGGGATTAGCGACGTATTTTAGCGACGTCAAAAGAAACGTCGCTAATAATATATAAATTAGCGACTCATTATAAACACGTCGCTAGACGTCGCTAAATGGCGACATTTAGCGACGTTTAGCGACTTTTAATACGATTTTAAAAGATAAGTCGCTATAAGTTCAATTAAGGTCGCTAAACGTCGCTAATATGTCTAATTTAGCGACGTTTAGCGACGTATATAGCGACATTTAAACTCAAAATATTTAGCAACGTGTTTAGCGACGTCCTTTACGTCGCAAATATTTAATTTAGTGACATTTTTATTGGACGTCGCTAAACGTCGCTAAAATTTGGTTAATTAGGGGTCGGTTTCATTTTTCCCCGTCAGTTGAAATTTCGATTCGAAAACATATTTCCCCCCCCCCTCCCCAGCTCCGTCGACCGCGACTACTCCGGCAAGGTATACTCTCTCTCTCTCTCTCTCTCTCTCACAGGACACATATGACATTGACACAAACACAACACACACACTGACACTGACACAGACACAGACACGGCACACACACACACTGACACAGACACTGATCTGGACCTAGGGTTAGGGTTAGGGTTATGTTTTTTGACATGGGGTTAGGGTTAGGGTTAGGGTTAGGTTTTTTGACATGGGGTTAGGGTTAGGGTTAGGGTTAGGGTTAGGGTTAGGGTTAGGGTTAGGGTTAGGTTTTTTGACAATGTTCATGCATGTGCGATCATGTAGCGATAAGATTTTAATTTCTTCTTTCAAGTATAAAATAAATAAATAATATGGATCGATGAATAAGAAAGAAAGAACATAAGTGTATTTATTTGCACTTTTGCAATATATATATATATATATATATATATATATATATATATATACATACATACATACATACTAATTGTTTGATTTTGTGGTTACTATTCATTGGTCCAATGGAGGAGGGGAAAAAATGATGGCTATTATTGAATCCATGTTCATATGTCATGACTACGTACATTGGGTGAACAAATTAGAACTAATTCCTGAATATTCGTACAACAACTGATCATGTGATCAAATTAATTAGAACGCCAATTATTCGACCAGGAAGTGTATGATCTAAGCAACCGTCCTTAATTGTGCCCCAAGAATTTTGAGCTCTAGCTACTTCCTCGTTCCACTCCCAATATATATAGGGGTTAATTGCCGAAAGCAAAGTACTGCGGAGTTATGCATCTCAGTTCCTCACCCTACTGCCAGTTTCAAGAAGTGCCTAATGGTCTAAATAATATGACTATAACAGTTGAATTAGCTAAACGAAACTTACAAATCAGCTTAAATAAATAAAGGATTAATTTCAACACTTACTGAAATCACTAGCTAGCAGTATGAAGAGCCTCTAATGGAGCAAAGATATCATCGCAGCATGCATCATTAAGGACATGCATCTCAAGAAACTTATTGGCTTCGGCTGGAGCCTATTACACTAAAATCCGGACACTGACACAGAAGTGGGTTAAGGTATAGTAGTAAAGTGGTATTAAGATATTATTTGGGTAATGTTATATATATATATATATATATATATATATATACTGCTTTTCTAATAACGGACACTGACACAGACACAGAAGTTAATTTTGCATGTAATGATTTATATGATACATACTGTCAATTTTGCAGAAGTATCTAGAAATGGATATGAATTACTATCTGCGTCATCGTTCGTGGATGTACAACCGTCATCCTGATGACATGTGCGGTGTGCGGGATGAATTCATTGAGGGTGTACAACAGTTCCTGCAGTTCGCCAAGGCGTTCCCTTGGTACATGGACGGTACCAAAATTAAGTGTCCATGTGTGAGATGTCGCAACAGGAAATATCATCCAGAAGTGGAAGTTACATATCATTTATACTCGAAGGGCTTTACGCCGAATTACTATCAGTGGACCGTGCACGGAGAACTTGTATCTCTAGCATCAGAGTCGGAGCCCTATGTGGAGCCGTATATGGATGTCCAAGACCACGATGCTTACGACGACGGGTTGGTGAACATGGCCCATTGACAGAGCTGAGCATATTCTTCAGAGATCTTTGTTGTACTAAGTTGCTCGTCGATCGTCTAGAAAAGCAAGAGAGGGACATTGCGGTAACACTATGTAAGCTCGAGAAGGTGTTTCCTCCAGGATTCTTCGACTCTATGGAGCATTTGCCAATTCATCTTTCCTATGAGGCACGTGTTGGTGGTCCTGTCGGTTATCGGTGGATGTACCCCTTCGAGCGTCATCTGAATCACCTAAAGAGAAAGGTGAAAAATAAGGCACGGGTTGAAGGATCTATTTGTGAAGCTTATGTTCTCGAGGAGATTACAAACTTTTGCTCGACGTATTTCAAACCGCATGTTGCTACTAATAGGAATAAAGCTCCCAGAAACGACGATGCATATAAGGAATCTAATGATGCAATACTCAAAGTATTCAATGCATCCGGAAAGCCTTCGGGAAAAATGAAGAAGAGATATTTGAATGACGATGAGCTAAGGGCTGCTCAATTGTATATATTACTCAATTGCGACGAGGATGAAGTGGAGAAGCTAGAGGGGTAAGTAATTAATACGTCCACGTTTACATCATCTCAATGTAATAGTATAAGATACTATTATGCTACTAATTAGCAGTTGCATCATTGTTTTTCAGCACATATAATGATGAGTTAAGGTCGGTTAGACCCTACATAACAGACGAAGAAGTAGAACAAGAAATGAGATACCATTTTCCTTCTTGGTTGAGCGCATATGTAAGATACTTGGTAATTACTTTTTATTTCTGCACTTGTAAAACAAATAACTTACCATCGCTACTTTGGTATTTAGGTCGATCGTCTAATATCATCCGAGACTGAATCTATTAGGACTCTAGCCAAGGGACCAATTACTGCCGTAAAAATATGGCCAAGTTTCTGTGTGAATGGGTTCAGGTTCAAGTCAACAAATGCTCCTATCAGAGACAGCTTTCTGGATCTTGATTCCACGAAAAACAGTGGTTTGTGTATCAAATCTACAAACTACAAAGACGTCAATCCGGGCAATGATTTTTTTGGCATCTTACGAGAGATTGTGGAGTTGACATATAATTATGGCCCAGAACCTGCTAATATCGTGCTATTCAGGTGTGAATGGTTCGATCCGATTCAAGATCAAGGTTGGAAAATTGACAAGCATGGCCTTGTGGATATAAACTACAAGCGTAGATATCAAGGCTTCGAACCATTTATCCTATCAAGTCAGGCTCAGCTCGTGTACTTCACAACTTATCCTAGACGGGGGACAGCGAGGTCGAATTGGTGGGCAGTATGCAAGACTAAAGCTAGAAATACCTTTGACATTGACGAAATAGCTTATCAGGAGGACGATCTACCTCTTGTAACAAATATTGTAGATGTGGACTCAACGGAAGTTACTCATTACACGAGTAATAATGTAGAAGATGTAGAATTATCCGAAGAGGACGAAGTAGATGAAAGTGAAGACGAGGAAGAGGAAGAGCAGGACGAGGAAGGCGAACAAGATGAATTTTCTGAAGATGATTGAAAATATAAAATATTCCATGTAGAATGTAACTATATTTGGACTGTAAAATGCTTTGAGATATGTATCATATTTTGACATTAACGAATATATGTATTATATTTTGACTGTATAATGCTTTGAGATATGTATCATATTTTGACATTAACGAATATATGTATTATATTTTGACTGTATAATGCTTTGAGATATGTATCACATTTTGACTGTAGAATGTAGTATATATTTGTGTTTCTCTATATTCATCATATGTTGTTATCAGATATGACAGGACGACGCGGAGGATTCGGCAGGTCCCGAGGTAGACAGAGTGCCACTCCGGTACTGCCTACTGTTGGTTCCGGATCATCGTCGCCCAGTACTCCAGTATATCGAGCAGCCACATCTTCGACTGCGACGATGTTGCGTGGCATCACTCCTGGGACGAGTAGTTCCAGGCGTGATAGTACTCGTGATAGTACTCCCTCGTCCAGCGTTCCTCCTGCTGACGGAACCATGGAGACTGATGAGCATGTAGAGGAGGTCGTGCCGACGTTGTCCCAGCATCAGCAAGATCCTCCATGCGCACCACCGGAGGAGACGAGGACAGAGATTTGGGCCGACGGTACAAAGTAAGTCAATTAGATGGTTTAGTATATATTTGTGTTTCTCTTTATTCATCGTATATTGACTTTTTCAGTAATCTAAATTATTATTTCTGTATAGATATCGTCCATCGTCGGTTCAGAGACGCCTGGGCCAATTTCTGAGGAACAACTACGGTGGCCCTTGGATCAACTACTCTGAGGCTCCGGAGGAGAGGAAGGCGTTCTGGTTTGCGCACTTCCAGGTAAAAGTATATTAAATAAATCCTCTAATTTATGCATATTCGTGATGCTAACTTAATGAATTATTTATTGTAGCAAACGTATTTTTATCCTCCGCACCGGGCCGAGTTGATCGAGCGGCTCTTTCCTACCGTTGCCGCCAAGCTTATCCGAGATGCTCTGGATGACCAGAAGGCTCGTGATCGTGCTGGAAAACCGATCCAAGGTTGGATCACGCCTGAGCAGTGGACTGCGATGAGGGCTAGATTCGACGATCCGAGCTACAAGGAAAGGTCTAAGAAGGCCAAGGCGGCTAGGCAGAATGCTGCCAAGTGGTGTGGTGGCTCGATTCCGACGACGGAATATTTCCGTCGTTTGGTATGTTTTTTCTTTTAAAATATATTATTTTAATATAAGTACCATAAAATGGTACTTGGAAAAAATATTTAAGTTTAGTAATAAAAAATATATTTTTAACAGGTACAGAGGGGTGAGGATGCAAACATGGTGACCATCTTCTTGGCCACCCATCGCAAGGACGGAAATCTCATTGATGAGAGGGCCTCACAGACCTATGTAAGTATTACTTTACTTTGTGTTTATTTTAATATAACTTAGGCAATTATTGAGTTTCCAAACCTTTTCTAGGCCGAGTATCTTAGGCTTCGTGAGCGGGCGACTGCTAGTGCACCTACACCTGGAGAGGCTGGTGCTTCGTCGCAGCCCGGTCCATCTCCGTCGGCGGACGACCTGTGGGTGACCGCAGCTGGTGGTCTCCAGAGGGGTACGTACTACGGTACGGGCTCCTATGGCGCCCTGGTTGCGACGCAGTCATCTAGGGCCTCCCCGACAGCTGTGCATTCCACACACCCCTCGCAGTCGCAGCCCTCGCAGTCGTCGGCCAGAGTCCAGGAGGCCGTCCAGGAGGCCGTTGACCGTCAGATTGCGTCTCTCCGTGACGACTTACTGCGAAGTATGGAGGACCAGTCCCGGTCCCAGCCGTAGGCGGACGATCCGATGCTTATCGCACGATTGGATATGCTCGACCGCAGCATGACGGAGCTACGAGAATTGACAAATGATATTAGAGCCTCCAATGATCGCAACATCATGGAGCTGCAGGCGTCACAGCTATCGATGGGCGAGAAGCTGACGAGGATGCATGCGTCACAGCTATCGATGGGCGAGAACCTGACGAGGATGCAGGATTCAATGGGTGATAGCAGTACGAGGCTATTATCTACCCTGGATTCTTACAACCAGCGACTCGCAGACTTGGAGCGGGCACGGCCGCCACCGACGTCACTGCCTTCTCCATCGACATCGGTGTCGATTCCACGGGACGAGTATGAGGAGTTGTTATCCTTGAAGCGCGCCGCTGGTCAGCCTCCTGCAAATCCGTAGTAGTCTAGTTATTTTTATTATTATTTATGAATTATTGGTACTTCAACAATAGACATGATGTATGATGCTTCTTGTGGTCTTGAATTTTTTAGTTAATTTAATTGGATTATATAGTTATCCACATTTAATTGGATTGATACTTCTTGTGGTTTTTAATTTAATTGGATTATATAGTTAACTAGATTGAATCATGTTGGTGTGTATGATGAAGATGCTGTAAAACTGCAGGGAATCACCAATATTTGATTCTGGAAATTTTTTTTTTATTTTTTTTTTAAATTAGCGACGTTATTAGCGACGTGTAGCGACGCTTAGCGACGTTAATTTACGTCGCTAATTACGTCGCTAATCAGCGACTCTGTAAAATGTTACTAAGTTCGTCACTAATGACGTCGCTAAAGTCGTCGCTAAGCGTCGCCAATTGCTGACATGGCAAGTATAGCCAGGTCATTAAAGACGTCGGTGTAACGTCGCGATTGACGTCGCTAATCAGCGACGTTTAGCGACTTTAATGAACGTCGCTTTTTAGTGACTTGGCGTCGCAAAACGTCGCTAAATTTAGCGACACATTAAAGTCGCTAAAAAACGTCGGCATAGCGACGTTTAGCGACGTTTTTTGTTTTAGCGACTTGGTGTTTTCCGACTGCTTCAGAACGTCGCTAATTACGTCGCTAAACCTAATTAGCGACGATTTATTGTTATTTAGCGACGTTTTTAGACGTCGCTAATTTGACTTTTTCTGGTAGTGTTAGACGATCGACCTAAATACCAAAGTAGCGATAGTAAGTTATTTATTGTGTAAGTGCATACAAAAAAAGTAATTATCGAGCTTCTTACGTATGCGCTCAACCATGAAGAAAAATGACGTCTCATTTCTTGTTCTACTTCTTCGTCTGTTATGTAGGGTCTAACCGACCTCAACTCATCATTATATGTGCAAAAAAATAATGAAGCAACCGCTGATTAGTAGTATAATATTAGCTTATACTATTACATTGAGATGACGTAAACGTAGACGTATTAATTACTTACCTCTATAGCTTCTCCACTTTATCCTCATCGCAATTGAGTAATATATACAACTGAGCAGCCCTTAGCTCGTCGTCATTCAAATATCTCTTCTTTATTTTCTCCGAAGGCTTTCCGGACGCATTGAATACTTTCAGTATTGCATCATTAGATTCCTGATATCTGTCTACGTTTCTCGGAGCTCTCGTTCTATTAGTACACTACTAAAAATTATGATTAGCGATGTTTTTAGCGATGTCAAAGTACAACGTCGCTAATATTAAAGGTTTCAGCGACTCCAAAGACTAACATCGTTATAAGTCGCTATTTGGCGACAAATAGCGACGTTTAGCGACTATAATTCAGTTTTTTAAAAGAATAGTAGCTATAAGTTTATTTAAGGTCGCTAAATATCGTTGAGTTTTATGATATAGCGACGTTTATAACGTCACAAAATATTTTTATTAGTGACGTCATAAGTTGGCGTCGCTAAATATTGCTAAAATTTTAATAGAGGTTTTGATTCCCATCTTATGTCAAAATCTTCCCCCCAATTTTTCAAAACCCCCTCTTTCCCCCCCTCTCCGGCGAATTGCACACTCCGGCGTCCTCTACAGCGTCCCCCTCCTCCTCTAGGTAAACCCTAACTCTCTCTCTCTCTCTCTCTCTCTCTCTCTCTCTCTCTCTCTTACAGGACACGACATGACACTGACACAGACATGACACATACATATAACAGACATGGCATGACACTAACCCTAACCCAAAATCTTTCTCTCCCCTCTAGGTAAATCCTAACTCTCTCTCTCTATCTCTCTCTCTCTCTCTCTTACTTACAAGACACGACATGACACTAACACAGACATGACATACATACACATGACAGATACTGACACAGACACGACACACACACATGTGACCGACACAGACACGACACACAAATACGTGACTGACACAGACATGCCACACATACACTGTATGTGTAGTGTGGCACTAAAGGTATTTGATAGATTGACTTTAGTATTGTGTGTATGTGAGATACCTATATTGAAGAAGGGAATTTGCTCAGTTGTACATGTGTATACATAGGTGCATTTGATGTATATGTGAATGTGGGATGTAGGAGTGCCAGACAAGTACATGAGAACTGTGGTGAAGTGGTGATTGGACTGTGTTATAAAATCGAGTATGCTGTGTTCTAGTGGTCGTGGTAAGGAGTGTGAACAGATGATGGCGAGTTGGCAGTACACATGAGTTAAGTGGAGTGACAGCAGGCCAGTTTGGAGTTTGTGGGGGAAACTAGATAGCAGTAGTAACTGCAAGGTTGGGGGTGCCCTGTCCTTAGTGGCAGTTGCAACAAATGCAATAACAACAGATGTTTAAGTGCCAGTATAAAATTTATGCACTTATGAGGTTATATATATGCAGTGATATAAGTAAGGAAGTAGGTGCATATACTTGTCCAACTAATAGGGAGTTATGTTGTGAGCTAGATATATCAGTAAAGAACTGATACAGAGTATCAGACTTGGTGGGGGTCTATTATGATGAGAAGTGGTATCACTTGATACACACTCAAGAACAGCAGTACCATGTGGCAAGTGACAAGTGAGTGTAGTGCCTATGTTATGCAGTAGCAACAAGAGTTGCCTGAAAAAACTGATACTCTATATCAGAGACAGGTATGAGGTAAGAAAATACTTGAGTGTAATCAAGGAGGGAAAGTATGTTCAGTGGGAACATACTTTCAGTTGGGAAGTTTGAGAAAGCTCAGGCATTCAAGTGAGGCAGTGCACACAATGGTGCACTGCAAGATTGGGTGCAGGTAAGAGATCTGCAACAGCAACACAGTGATAGCAATGAGTGAGTACCTGTAGGCCAATATTCATGCATTAGGTAGCAGCAACAACTGCATATGATCAAGTAGCAGTAGGTGCAGCAGGAGGGAAAAATCAAATCCAGGTAACAGTAAGTCAAGAGAGGCCTTGGTGTATTAGTCTAGTCATGGCTTTTAAGTGTCTCGTTAAGGTAATGTCTAGAGTCTTGTGTTAGTTAAGGTAGTAATATTAGTTTGATCTCTCTCTCTCTCTCTCACACACACACAGATGCACATGACACTGACACATATATGACACACACATACTGACACAGACACGACACATACTTTCACAAAGGGTATAAATTTTGACAACAAAAATGACTTAAATCTTCGTAGTAATTTAATTTATAGGACACAAACTATCACAGAGGGCATTGTGTATCAAGTTAGAGCAGTTCTTACCTTCTCCAGAGAATCGCACTATATTTAACGATGAGTATATATGCTAGGACTAGGAGTATCAGTGCATGTACTGTATTTAATGATGAGTATATACTTAAACGATGTCTATTCATTTTTGCAGAAGTATCTAAAAATGGATATGAATTACTATCTGCATCATTGTTCATGGATGTACAACCGTCATCCTGATGATATATGCGGTGTGCGGTATGAATTCATTGAGGGTGTACAGCAGTTCATGCAGTTCGCCAAGGCGTTCCCTTGGTACATGGACGGTACCAAAATTAAGTGTTCGTGTGTGAGATGTCGCAACTTGAAATATCATCCAGAAGTGAAAGTCATATATTATTTGTACTCGAAGGGTTTCACGCCGAATTACTATCAGTGGACCGTGCAAGAAGAACTTGTGTCTTTAGCGTCATACCTTATATGGAGCCATATATGGATGTCCATGACCACGCTGCTTACGACAACGGGTGGGTGAACATGGTTTTTGATATGGTAGGGCCTAGTTTTGTTTCGGACAATCATGATGTAGCTGAGGAGCCACCGAATACCGATGCTGCAAAGTTTATGGAGTTGCTAGAGAATGCAAGGACTCCATTATTTTCTTGTTGTGAAGATCATTCAACGTTGGACGTGGTAAAAGATTATTGAGCATCAAGTCTGATTTTAATATGTCGCAAGAATGCTATAACCGATTGATGGATTTGATTATAGAGATCTTACCAAAGGATGCAAAGTTGCCTAAAGACTTCTACCGATCTAAGAGGATGGTGAGATCGCTCTGGATGGGATACGAGAAAATTGATGCATGTCGCAACGGGTGCATGTTGTACTACAAAGACGACAAGAATAAAGATGTGTACAGATTCTGTGGTGCTAATCGCTACAAGGCTACTGAAAGAAAAAATTTCGTCGGTGCAAAGAAGCCTACCGATTTGATGCACTATTTGCCTTTGACACTACGATTGAAGAGGTTGTTTATGGTGAAGGAGACTGCAGAAAATATGAGTTGGCACAGGTAGAAACAGATCGAAGGATTATTGGATCATCCATCCGATGGAGAAGCATGGAAGCACTTTGATCGAGAGTATCCAGATTTTGCTTCAGATCCACGTAATGTCAGATTGGGGCTCTCCTTTGACAGTTTTACCCCATTCGGACTTTTGGGCTCCCAGTATTCTTGTTGACCTATGATCGTCACTCCGTACAATCTACCGCCTTAGATGTGCATGAAGACTCCGTATATGTTCCTAACTGTTATTATCCCGGGTCAGAACAATCCGAAGAGGAACATCGATGTATATTTACAGCCTTTGATAGATGAGTTGAATCAACTGTGGGAAGTAGGTGCCAACACGTACGATATTTCCAGAAAGCAGAATTTTCAGATGGGGACAGCACTTATGTGGACCATCAATGACTTTCTGGCCTATGGAATATTATCGGGATGGAGCACTCATGGTCGTCTCTCATGTCTGTACTGCATGGACTGTACTAAGGCTTTTCGTTTGAAATACGGAGGCAAACCGTGCTTCTTCGATTATCATCGACAATTTCTGCCAAAAGATCATCCGTACTGGAGGAACATGAATACTTTTTGTGTGGGCGTTGTGGAGAAGGCCAATCCACCGCCAAGGTGGCCCGGATACATGATATAGAAAGAGATAAAAGATTTACAAAGTTCTATCGAAGAGCCTGCTAAGGGGTACAAGTGTGACAGATTTGGTCGCACCCATAACTGGACGAAGAGGAGTATATTTTGGGATCTGCCATATTAGAGCACCAATCTGATCAGACATAACCTTGATGTCATGCATATCGAGAAATAAGTGTTTGATAACATAATTAATACTGTAATGGAGGTAAAGGGGAAGACCAAAGAGAATCTGAAGGCAAGGTTGGACTTAGAAGAAATATGTGGACGTCCTGCGTTACATTTGATAGAGGAGGAGAATGGAAAGTTAAAGCAGCCTAAGTCAGTTTTCTCACTGGAGAAGGATGATAAAGGGAGACTTTATAGGTTGATTCAGGATCTAAAATTTTTAGGTGGGTACGTGTCGAACTTGAGAAGATGCGTCGACCTCAAGGAGAACAAACTGGCAGGTATGAAGAGCCACGATTGTCACAAATTCATGGAGAGGTTAATTTTGATTGTATTTCAGGAATTCTTACTGTAGTTCATTTGGGATCCATTGACAGAGCTCAGCATATTCTTCAAAGATCTTTGTTCTACTAAGTTGCCCGTCGATCGTCTAGAAAAGCAAAAGAAGGACATTGCGGTAAGACTATCCAAGCTCGAAAAGGTGTTTCCTCCTGTATTCTTTGACTCTATGGAGCATTTGCCAATTTATCTTTCCTATGAGGCACGTGTTAGTGGTCCTGTCGGTTATCGGTGGATGTACCCCTTCGAGCGGCATCTGAATCACCTAAAGAGAAAGATAAAAAATAAGGCACGGGTTGAGGGCTCTATTTATGAAGCTTATGTTCTCGAGGAGATTATAAACTTTGGCTCGACGTATTTTAAATCTCATATTGCTACTAATAGAACGAGAGCTCCGAGAAATGACGACGAATATCAGAAATCTAATGATGCAATACTCAAAGTATTCAATGTGTCCGGAAAGCCTTCGGGGAAAATAAAAAAGAGATTTGAATGACGACGAGCTAAGGGCTGCTCAGTTGTATATATTACTCAATTGTGATGAGGATGAAGTGGAGAAGCTAGAGGGATAAGTAATTAATACGTCCATGTTTACGTTATCTTAATGTAATAGTATAAGCTACTATTATGATACTAATCAGCGGTTGCTTCGTTATTTTTTAGCACATATAATGATGAGCTGAGGTCGGTTAGACCCTACATAACAGACGAAGAAGTATAATAAGAAATGAGATGCCATTTTCCTTTTTGGTTGAGCGCATATGTAAGGAGTTTGGTAATTACTTTTTCTGTATGCACTTGCACAATAAATAACTTACTATCGCTACTTTGGTATTTAGGTCGATCGTCTAATAACACCCGAGACTGAATCTATTAGAACTCTAGCCAAGGGACCAATTACTGTCGTCAAAATATGACCAAGTTTCTGTGTGAATGGGTTTAGGTTCAAGTCAACAAATGCTCCGATCAGAGACAACTTTCTGGATCTTGATTCCACGAAAAATAGTTGTTTGTATATCAAATCTTTGAACTACAATGACGTCGATCCAGGCAATAATTTCTTTGGCATCTTACGAGAGATTATGGATTTGGCATATAATTATGGCACAGAACCTGCTAAGATCATGCTATTCAAGTATGAATGGTTCGATCCGATTCAAGATCAAGGTTGAAAAATTGACAAGCATGGTCTTGTGGATATAAACTACAAGCGTAGATATCAAGGCTATGAACCATTTATCCTATAAAGTCAGGCTTAGCTCAATGTACTTCACAACTTTCCCTAGACGAGGGACAGCGAGGTCGAATTGGTGGGCAGTATGCAAGACTAAAGCTAGAAATATCTTTGACGTTAACGAAATATCTTATCAGGAGGACGAGCTAACTCTTGTAACAAATATTGTAGATATGGACTCAACGAAAGTTACTTATTACACGACTAATAATGTAGAAGATGTAGAATTATCTGAAGAGGAAGAGAAAGAGAAAGACAAAGACAGAGTAGATGAAAGTGAAGATGAGGAGGAAGAGGAAGAGGAGGACGAGGAAGGCGAACAAGATGAATTTTCTGAAGATGATTAAAAATAAAATATTTTGCCTGTAGAATGTACTATTTTGACGAAGATATGTATTATATTTTGACTGTAGAATGTACTATCCATTTAGACTTGTGACACCACTAGTTATTTACTGTGCAATTCTATGAATGCTGTGAGATATGCATAACATTTTAACTGTAGAATGTACTATATATTTGTGTATTTCTTTATTCATCATATGTTGTTATCAGGTATAACAAGATGACGCAGAGGGTTCGACAGGTCCCGAGGTAGACGGAGTGCTCCTCCGGTACTGCCTACTGTTGGTTCTGGATCCTCGTCGCCTAGTACTCCAGTATATCGACCAGTCACATCTCCGTCTGTGACGACGTTACGTGGCATCACTCCTGGGATGAGTAGTTCCAGGCCTGATACTACTCCCTTGTCCAGCGTTCCTCCTGCTGACGGAACCATGGAGACAGATGAGCATATGGAGGAGGTCGAGCCGACGTTGTCCCAACATCAGCTAGATCCTCCATGTGCAACTCCAGAGGAGACGAGGACAGAGATTTGGGCCTACGGTACAAAGTAAGTCAATTAGATGGTTTAGCATCATATATATCGTGTATTTCTTTATTCATCATATATTGACTTTTTCGATAAAAATAATTATCTCAATATAGATATTGTCCCTCGTCGGTACAGAGATGCCTGGGCCTCTTTCTGAGAAACAACTATGGTGGCCCTTGGATCAACTACTCTGAAGCTCCGGAGAAGAGAGAGGCATTCTGGTTTGTGCACTTCAAGGTAAAAGTATATTATATCAATCATCTAATTTATGTATATTATATAACTTACTAAATTACTTATTGTAGCAAACGTATTTCTATCCTCCGTACCGGGCCGAGTTGATCGAGAAGATGTTTTCTGTCGTTGTCGTCAAGCTGATCCGTGATGCTCTGGATGACCAGAAGGCTCGTGATCGCATTGGAAAACTGATCCAATGTGGGATCATGCTTGAGCAGTGGACTACGATGAGGGCTAGATTCGATGATCTGAGGTACAAGGAAAGGTCTGAGAAGGCTAAGGCGGCTAGGCGGAAGGCAGCAAAGTGGTGTGGTGGCTCGATTTTGTTGACGAAACATTTTCATCATTTGGTATATTTTTTATTTCAGATATATTATTTTAATACAAGTACGATAAAATGGTAGTAGAAAAAAATATTTAATTTTAATACTAAATAATATATTTTAACAGGTATAGAGGGGTGAGGATGCAAACATGGTGACCGTCTTCCTGGCCACCCATCGAAAGGGCGAAAATCTCATTGATGAGAGGGCCTCGCAGACCTATATAAGTATTACTTTACTTTGTGTTAATTTTAATATAACTTAAGCAATTATCGAGTATCCAAACTTTTTTAGGCCGAGTATCTTAGGCTGCGTGAGCGGGCGACTGCTAGTGCACCTACAGCGGGAGAGGCTGGTACTTTCTCGCAGCCCTCTCCAGCTCCGTCGGCGGACGAGCTGTGGGTGACCGTCGCTGGTGGTCTCAAGAGAGGTACGTACTACGGTACGGGATCCTATGGCGCCCTGGTTACGATGCAGTCATCTAGGGCCTCCCCGACAAGTGCGCATTCCCTACAGCCCTAGCAATCGTCGGCTCGAGTCCAGGAGACCGTTGACCGTCAGATTGCGTCTCTCCGTGATGAGTTGCTGCAAAGGATGGAGGAGCAGTCCCTGTCCCAGCCGCAGGCGGACGACGCGACGCTAATTGCATGATTTGATATGCTCGAGCACAGCATCATGGAGCTCCGAGATATGATAACTGATCTTAGAGTGTCGACAGAGCACAGCGTGATGGAGCTGCAGGCATCACAGCTGTCCATGGGAGAGAGGCTGACGATGATGCAGGATTCAATGGTTTATAGCAGTACGAGGCTGTTATCTACCATGGATTCATACAACCATCGACTAGCAGAGTTAGAGCAGATACGTCCTCCTAGTGCGCCTTCATTGATACAGACTCTACCGACATCACTGCCTTCTCCATCAATATCGGTATCGATTTTACGGGAGCAGTATGATCTGTTCTTATCCATGATGTGCGCCGATGGTCATCCTTCTGCAGATCTGCAGACCGTTTATTCATTGTTTGTGTTTCAGACCTATAATATTTGGTCATTTATGAATATTTTTTTATTTTTGAGGCATTCAGACTTTATTTCTTGTATTCCTTAGGATGAGGCTTTCAGACTCAGTTGTGTGGATATTTGTTGTATTTTTTACGATAAAACTTTGTCCTTACTCGGTTTATAATCACAATATTTTGTTTTCTTTAAATTTTACTATATTATTCATATTAAATGTATGTTAATTTACAGGTGTTGAGTGTTCAACCGAAGGGGGTCGGCGAACCCAGCAAATTCAACGGAGGGTTGCTTCCGGTCTATTTGTACAAATTATGAATTCATAAACTGCAGGAAGAATGGTTTGAAAATAATTCAATTTTCATTTTTTTTATTTTTTTTACTGTATCTTTAGTGACATTTTTAGCGACGTTTTACGACGTTTAGCGATGTTTACGCACGTCGCTAATTACGTTGCTGAATACATTGCTATATACGTCGCTATCTCTATCGCTATACATGTCGATAAATACGTCGCTGCCCGTCGCAAATTGCTGACATGGCAGTATTGTCAGGTCAATATAATGTCGCTAAATGAGTCGCACAACGTCGCTGCCCGTCGTAAATTGTTGACATGACAGTATTGCCAGGTCAATATAGCATCGCTAAATGAGTCGCACAACGTCGCTAAAAAGAAAAAACTTAGCGACATATAGCGACACACAACATGTTACTAATTTAGTAACATTGCGTCGCTAAACGTCGCTGATATAGCGACGCATTTACGTCGTTAGAAAATGTCAGTATAGCGATATTTTGTGACATTTTTTCGTAAAGCGACTAGCTTAAAAGCAACTTCATGGAAAATTCGCTATATACGTCATTAAAATTATTTAGCGATATTTTTTGGCCATTTAGCGACGTTTGTAGACGTCGCTAATTTGACTTATTCTGGTAGTGGTAGCAACATGAGGTTTGTAATCTCCTCAAGAACATAAGCTTCACAAATAGAGCCCTTAACCCGTGCCTTATTTTTTACCTTTCTCTTTAAGTAATTCAGATACCATTCGAACGGGTACATCCACCGATAACCGACATGACCACCAACACGTGCCTCAAAGGAAAGATGAATTGGCAAATGCTCCATGGAGTCGAAGAATCCAGGAGAAAACACCTTCTATGAGCTTGCATAGTGTTGCCGCAATGTCCTTCTTTTGCTTTTATAGACGATCGACGAGCAACTTAGTAGAGCAAAGATCTCTGAAGAATATGCTGAGCTCTGTCAATGGATTCCAAATGACCTGTGATAAGATTTCCCAAAATACAATCAGAATTTACCTCTACATGAATACGTGACAATCGTGGCTCTTCATACCCGTCGGTTTGTTCTCCTTGAGGTCGAGTCATCTTCTCAAGTTTGACACGTACCCGTCTAAAAATTTTAGACCCTGAATCCACCTACAAAGTCTTCCTTTATCCTCCTTCTCCAGTAAAAAAATTGACTTACGCTACTTTAACTTTCCATTCCCCTCATCTATCAAACGCAATGCATGACGTCTACATATTTCTTCTAAGTCCAACCTGGCCTTCGGATTGTCTTCCATATTCTCCTTTACCTCTATTACAGTATTAATTATGCTATCAAACACATTTTTCTCGATATGCATGACATCAAGGTTATGTATGATCAGATTGGTGCCCCAATATGGCAGATCCCAGAATATACTCCTCTTCGTCCAGTTATGGGTACGACCAAATCCGTCACACTTGTACCCCTTAGCAGGCTCTTTGATAGCACTTGGTAAATATTTTACCTCTTCCCATATCGTGTATCCGAGCTATCTTGGCGGTGTATTGGCCTTCTCCACAACGCCCATACGAAAAGCATTCATGTTCCTCCGGTACGGATGATCCTTCGGCAAAAATTGTCGATGACAATCGAAGAAGCACGGTTTGCCTCCATATTTCAAATGAAAAGCCTTAGTGCAGTCGATACAATACGGACATGAGAGACGACCATGAGTGCTCTATCCCGATAATATTTTATAGGCCAGAAAGTAGTTGATGGTCCACATAAGTATTATCCTCATCAAAAAATTCTACTTTCTAAAAATATCGTACATGTTAGCACCTACTTCTCACAGCTGATTCAACTCATCTATAAGGCTGTAAATACACATCGATATTCCTCTTCAGATTGTTCGGACCCAGGATAATAACGGTTAGAAACATATACGGAGTCTTCATGCACATCCTAGGCAGTAAATTGTACGGAGTGACGATCACAGGCCAACACGAATACTGGGAGCCCGAAAGACCGAATATGGTAAAATCATCGGAGGAGAGCCCCAATCTGACATTACGCGAATCCGAAGTAAAATCTGGATACTCTCGATCAAAGTGCTTCCATGCTTCTCCATCGGATGGATGATCCAATACTCCTTCGATCTGTTTCTGCCTGTGCCAACTCATATTTTTTGCAGTCTTCTTCACCATAAACAATCTCTGCAACCGCGGCGTCAACAACAAGTAATGCATCAAATCGGTAGGCTTCCTTGTACCTACAGACTTTTCTCTACCAGTGGCCTTGTAGCGATCAACACCACAAAATCTATACGCATCTTCATCCTTGTCGTCTTTGCAGTACAACATGCACCCGTTGTGACATGCATCGATTTTCTTGTATCCCATCTAGAGCGATCTCACCATCCTCTTAGATCGGTAGAAGTCTTTAGGCAACTTTGTACCCTCTGGCAAGATCTCTATAATCAAATCCATCAGTCGGTTATAGTATTCTTGCGATATGTTAAAATCAGACTTGATTCTCAACAATCTTGTAACCACCTCCAACGGTGAATGATCCTTACAACCTGGATATAATAGAGTCCTTTCATTCTCTAGCAACTCTATGAACTTTGCAGCATCGGTATTCGGAGCCTCCTCAGCTGTATCATGATTATCCAGATCCAAACTAGGCCCCGCTGCATCAAAAACCTTGTTCACCCACCCGTCGTCGTAAGCAGCGTGGTCGTGGACATCCATATACGGCTCCACATAAGGCTCTAACTCTGATGCTAAAGATACAAGTTCTCCATGCACGGTCTACTGATAGTAATTCGGCGTAAAATCCTTCGAGTACAAATGATATGTGACTTCCACTTCTGGATGATATTTCAAGTTATGATATCTCACACACGGACACTTAATTTTGGTACCATCCATGTACCGCGGGAACGTCTTGGCGAACTGCAAGAACTATTGTACACCCTCAATGAATTCATCCTGCACACCGCACACGTCATCAGGATAACGGTTGTACATCCACGAATGATGACGCAGATAGTAATTCATATCCATTTCTAGATACTTCTGCAAAGATGAATATACATCGTTCAAGTATATACTCATGTGAATATTTGGTAGTGTATATTATCCAAATAACACTCACTCCAGATATGCAAAGATGAATAGACATCATTCAAGAAAATAGTTTAAATTACAGTACATGTACTGATACTCCTAGTCCTAGCATTGATACTCAGGAATACCCAATTATGTTATACACCTACTCGTCTACACACACATAAGAATACTCAGGAATATAGTACATGCACTGATACACCTAGTCCTAGCACTGATACTTCTTCGTTCAACTCTATATCCTAGATACTCATATTATAGTGTATTAGTAAGTGTCAACTCTGCATCCTGGATATCCACACTTGAGATTTGTTTAGGCCATGACTTTCTAATTGAAAAGTTAAGTCATGGATATCCAGTGTCAATTTTTTTTGGTCCAGGATACATAGTTGACACTCACTAATATACTCCTGGATATCCACACTTACATGTATGCGTGTGTCCGTATCCGATAAAATGCTTACAACCTTATTCTCGATATCGTATCCTAACATTTCATATCCATGTGTCCTATAATTTTACCATACGTATCATGGAGGGGACTATACAATAATTATTTGAAGGGCACCATATAAATTATATTGAATGTATAAATGTAGATTACAAATCAACCCGAAAAGAGTCATTCTATGGTAGGCAATCGTGTGATGGACCCTGATGTCTACAAGTTTTTGTTGTATTTCTAATTTAGTATATGTATTATTTTTTAATTTGCAGTTGGATGTAAAAGGTTGTTGTGATATTTACGTATCTTTTGACAAGTAATATGAAGTAGAGCGGCTTGAAGGAGATAACAAGTACCATGCAGAACAACATAGTCTTCAGGTTAGTTTAGCCATTTACATAGGTCGTATCTGATGCACATTTTAGTAAATCTTGAAATATTGCATACTGTATTGTACAACACTATAAAATTTTATGACTTTGTTAATCTCCTTTAGGGGCAAGCCATAGCGATCTTTTGCCACATTTGTTTAGGTTTCGTTGACATTTGTTTAAAATTAATTTTATCTTTAGTTGATTTAGAGTGGATTGGACTTGGATTCGTGGAACTGGATCCATATTTTGGTCTTAAGGTTGGGTTGATTCATATCTATTACTAATCAACTTTTATCTAATATCATGTAATCGACCGGGGAATAATAATTAATACATGCTTAATACCGTCAATGTGAATGAAGATTTTGAAAGCAAGTTAAGGAATGAAGAACAAGTATTTCACAGTTCTACTAGAAAGGTAATTTTGAACATGGAATACCATATTCGATGTCACACTCTTAAAATAAACATCTAAAAACCGCATACGGTTCCTATTTTGCTTCTCAAAATCCCTTTATGTCTTAAATGAATCTTTACTAGATCCAAATATTAATCAAGATCCAAACTTTGTGAAGATCTATCTTTTGGGCAAAAATATGACCAGGAGATAAGGGATTAAGGATATGACACCAAATTTAGTGTGTGTCCTTTTTGTGATCGACATGGATGATACCAACTTCAGCATCTTTGTGCTTTCTAGGTGACAAGGCAAAGAGGAGCCATGTTGTTTCTCACTTATATTCAACAACCGATACATGCCATGGAGGAGGGGAGAGCCAGACAGTATTGTACAAGTCAATGCCATAAGAAGAGAGAGAGATAGGGTTAGGGTTTACCTATCATAATCCTAACTCGAACACACATACACCCCTTTTATATCCATGTGTCTGTGTCAGGGTTTGTCTGTGACAGTGTCTGTGTCATGTCTGTGTCAGTGTGTGTGTGTCGTATCTGTGTCAGTGTCATATTGTGTTTGTATCTGTGAAAGAGAGAGAGAGAGAGAGAGAGAGAGAGAGGGTTAGAGTTTACCTAAAGGAAGAGGTGGAGAAGGAGAAGCCCAAGGTCGTCGGAGGGGAGGAGCCACGCTGGAAAGGAGAAGCCGTGCGGGAGGGGGGCACTCGGGGGGTGGGGAGCCGGATTAGGGAGTTGTCACGCCCCGGTTCCAAAGATAAGAAACTGAGTCACGTGGCAATGGCCAGCAGCACACTTCGGCGGGCATCCCAATCTAATGGGCCCGTCGGAGTGAACCTAAGCTGTAAAGTACAATGAATAATCCAACACATAACACATAAATAGTGAATCTAAATCTCATCCATAGGCAACAGATATAAGAGCACATAGAGGTAATCATAACTACTAATGTGCAGAAAGGAAATATCACGAGATAATGTATCATAGTACAAATAGTAGAGTAGTCACACGAGAACAATCCCGCTAGTACAAAATACTGGAATAAAAGTAAGCAATGAGATAACTTGGAATGGCATCAGATAGCTAGATAGTAATACCGTCCCAAGGATAAAGTCACTACCAGAGATCAGGCGAAGTCCTCGGGGATGACCTCGTCCTCGACAATGGATCCTGTTGTTGGATACATACCCGGACCGTACTCCTCTGGGTAATCTTTTTTGCCTAAACATGGAAGGGAACCAGGTCCTCAGAGGGATATAACAAGGTACAAAAATACAACATGCCAAGTATAACAGAAAGTACAAGTGCAACGATGGGGTAATCTAGCATAACCAACTAAGTGAGACATAGTTTAAAGATAATGTTCGACGCGTGGGGTATCCAAAATAAAACCGTAGCTCCGAACACGAAAATACACGGGATGTACCGCAGCTCCGAACAAAGGGTCACACGGGTGATACAACTACTCTAGATACAGGATCACTACAAAAATAGAATATATACTTATATAAGCACGTGCAGAGGATCCCAAAAGTCTAGTAACTGTCTTCCCCTTCCCAAGCAATCAACGATTGTGCGCTAAACCGGAACCTCTATCTAGCAGTCTCTTCGTACAGAAGTAACTATCAACAATCGCGACCCTAAGGTCGTCCCAGTCTCCGGTCATGATATCAGTATCAGGATACAGGAAATCTGGCACGATAACAGTATATGAATGCGTCTTAGGGTACGATATACACAGGTACGTACATCGAGATGTTACGAACATCTATCATTCGTTACGAGACATTACGATGAACGTCTGCACCCGGTTATGATCCGGACACGAAGTAACGATCTTAATCAACCACGCGCACAATGTATATAATGAAACAATAAATATCTGGTAACTGAAATACAGGGTGGCAAGGTACACTTGCCTGTATCCGGCTGCTGAAGATGGGGATCCGGTACAACGTCCAAGTCCGTAGGTCCCGTAGTACCTAGAGTCGAGATACAATCTCAATCAATAAACTATCATAAAGCTGAAATAAGATGTGACACACGTCTAACATTTGCTCAAACTCAGCTACAACTTACATGGACACGAAGCTAGAGGGTTGACCAGGGTTGACTCGGGATATGTTATATCTAATCAAATTAATCATCTGTACATTATCATCAATCCAAACCTCAATCTTACTATATTTATCACGATATTCCATGGTTCAAACCATCATCAAATCCTCTGTTTCATCTGGTCTTCATAGACATTATTATTACATTCAATTATTATCCTTGACCAAATTAATAATTAATCATCAAACCCTCAAACATATACAATCTTTCCCATTTCTCAATAAAACTACTATGTAATTATGTTCATCATTTATATTCAATGTTTTAATATCACCATCAATTTCACATATTAAGATATAATAAACCTTAAACTCATGCATCCCAAAATCCTAAAATCTTAATGTATAGCAAACCCTTAAATAAATCTATATTATTTACAACCATTCATGCATTTTATATCATGTAATAAGCCCCAAGATCCCACATGGCATTTAAAACTATAAACTCAATATATAACACATTTCCAATTTCAACCATCATATGTATATATTCCATGTCCTTAATTAATTCTTATTTAACCCATAATTATTCAACTTTGTATTTCACCCTTAATGCACATAATAACATAATCTAAACCCTAAAATCTCACATGCAATATACCACAAAAATATTAACACTAAACTAATTACACAAAATATATTATACAAAATATAGAGAGGGGGAGTCCTCACCTCGGTGGCGCGTGGTGGTGGTGGGAGATGCTCGGCTGGCCGAGGGGATCGAAGTGGTCGTGGGCTCGTGGAGTGTTGGAAGAGTGGCCGGAGCAGAACTGAAGTCGAAGTCGACGGGCTTGGTGGTGGTGTTAAAGGTGATGATGATGAAGATGCGGGAGGTCGACGACCTGAGGTGGTCGTTCGACTGGAGGCCGGAGGGTGGTGCAAGGGGGAGTGGAGTGGTGTAAAGTTGAACGTCGGTGGGCTCATGGCAGCAAGGACGGTGGTGGAGTGGTGTGAAGTTGAACGTCTGTGGGCTCGTGGCAGTGGGGACAGTGGTGGAGTGGTGTGGGGCGACTGGAGATGGTGGTGCAGGAGTGAAGTGGGCAGCGGCGGGTGAAGTAGCAGCGGTCGGCTGCTGGTGAGGGATCGGGGTGGAGTAACGGCAGCAACGGATGGCCGATCGAAGTAGGCCAGTGTTGAGGGTGCTGCGGTGTGAGGGAGATCAGCTGGTTTCTCAAGGAAGAAGAAGAAGAAGAAGAAGAAGAAGAAAAAGAAAAAGGAAGAAGGAGGCTATCGGCTGTGGGTTTTGTGAGAAGGGAGGAAAGAGAAAGGTAGTGGTTTCCCTTAGGTATTAGGATTAGGGCCGACTTGGGAGAAGTGAGGGGTGATGTTGATGTTTTATAGGGAGGTGTGTGTAGAATGGGTGGTGAGGATGAGCCCCAATTTGAATGGATGGCTCACAATTAATCATGAAGGAATGTACATACAAAGGAGAGAGAGTGGGGAGGGCTTGACCGGTCAATGAGTGAGGGTGAGGCTTCTCTATTTGGTTTGGACCAAGGAGGTGATGACACCTATTGCAATAATTGCAACTAAGCCCCTTAATTTTGAGTATTTGTACAAACACAAAAAATAATGGAAAAAATTATGGAAGAAATGGTGTTTGTTATTTTGTAGGGCGAGGGGATGTTGTGTCTTTTGCATGGACTTAATTCATGGGACATTGGGTTAAGTTGGGATTAAAATCGGGATTAGTCAAAGTTGGTATCCCAAATTTAATTAAAATAAAATGTCATGTGCTCTTAAATTAAATGGGGGCACATGGGGTCTCAATTGGGAGTGACGCAAAGGTCATGAAAGGTGTAGGCTTGGTGTCAGTCTTGAACCCTTTAATTGGTTCGGCTCAACGGGTTGAGTTGGTGTCTCAAAATTGATGGCAACGACACAGGTGTGCGACATATAATTAAATATGGATTTTGGTTACGGAAAGTTGTACAATTAAATTAGAGCACAAGGGATTATAATTTTGAGTGACAGAAAAGTCCAGCGCCTAAATTGGCATGTCAAGTCTAGAATGCAACAACTTGTTAGAATTTATGGGCTGATGTTGGGCTCCGAATATTTCAACAACGGTAGGGCACACCAAGGGTTTAATTAAAGAGTCAGACTTCTGCATTCTTAATTCTAAACCTCAAACATCTGCTGCTAAACCAAAATTTGCTAACCCATAACCAGACTATCTATAAAAATAAATAAGAGGGTTTACAGGAGTTGTGGAGGAGCCGGTGGGGAGGGGGGTAGGGATGGGGGGACGCCGGAGTAGGGGGGCTGTGGAGGACGCCGAAGGGGGGTACTTCGCCGGAGAAGGGGGAAAAGAGGGGGGGTTTCAAAAATTTGGGGGAGGAGTTCAACAGAATGGGGGGAAATAAAATTCTGAAACCTATATTAAAAAATTTAGCGACGTTTAGCGATATCTATTTATGACGTTGCTAATAAAAAATTAACAACGTTATAAATTGAAGTCGCTACACATCGCTAATTCAAAAGTTTGCGACGTTATAGACATCGCTAAAAATTAAAATAACCAACGTCGCTAAATACGTCGCTAAACATCGCTAAATCAAAAATCTCAGTGACGTTTAGCGACCTAAAAGAAGCTTATAGCGACTATTCTTTTAAAAAACTAAAGTACAGTCGCTAAACGTTGCTATGTGTTGCCAACAGCGACGTTTATTTGTGGAGTCGCTCAGGTCTTTAATATAGCGATGTTTTATTATGATGTCGCTAAAAATATTGCTATTTCATCAATTTTTGGTAGTGGTTTATTATGTTTGAGTATCAATGTATCATAGAGTTTTCTTAAACATTGGTGAATTAATTATATGGGGTAGCAAGTGTTTATTTGTTGTATCCAGTGTGTGCTTTGTGTTTGGAGTTGGGTCTGTGAGGGAGTAGATGTGCAACATATATAGTAATTATGTGAGGTTGTGACTGGGATGTGTGTGTGTGTACTAGGTTGTGCAACCTGTGAGTGATGCAGTGTATTGGAAGCAATGAGCAAGAGATGGGGAGGATGTTTTGCAGCAAGGTACCACTACAGATGCAGTAACAACAAGGTATTGTTTCTGTTGCTGTATAGTGAAGAACGAGGCAACTTGCTGCATACATCAAGTGAGTACACTACAGTTCTTTTGTGGGGTTCTGTAACAACTACTTTGATATTTTATGCTACAACAAGTTGATGAAGAGGGAGGTCGGATTACAACAGTAGGCAAGGAGATTGGGAATTCAACCCTATAGAAATCAGTTTACAGACTTGAACTACAATGCAGCAGCGTGGACTGGAGACTGGAGGAGAAGAAGTGGTCGGGGGAGGAACTTTGTTGGAGGTGTATTTCGTTCCAATCCTGACTGGATATTTTTTCCAGACTGTGACATAGAGGACTTGTTTCCGACATACTTGGAGACTGGATGTTATTTGATTGCAGGTTAGACTATTATTGTTGTTAGACTTGTCTTATATTTCATTTATTTCATTCGATATCTCATCGTGCTTTAGCTTATGTGATTGAGTATTCCATATTTTATTATGATATCTATGTCTTCTTATGGAGTTGGATATTCATGTGAGATTGATTAGATAGTATCATGACCTAGACAGCATTCTACCGTCGATGCTGCGGCGTAGGCTGGACGTACCCACGCTCTCGTGCCCCCTATACCGGGTGCGGGTTATGACAACTACTAAGTTAAGGTAGTAGCTTTGAGCAACAACAGGGAGGAGATTGTTATAGCATAGCTTGGTGCAGCAGTGTGGACACTCGGGACAGTGCAATTTCTGCAGTGTTGCAATGTATAAAAACTGCCGTAGTGCTAAGTTATCACGCCCCAGTCCCAAAACGTATAGGACCAGACACATGGCAATGTCCAGCTGGTACGACTCCATAGGGCTTTCCAATTTAATGGGACAGACGAAGTGCACTTACGCTGTCCAAGGTTAAGTGATCCAGCTAAATATCTATTTTTAATATCCAACAACTAAACTAAATCTCAATCCATAGTAAATAAAATCTCAAGAAGTAACAATACACATCATTAGTCTGCAGCCCAATAATAATACAGTCGTTCGAATAGACCAAGAGAATAATATAGGCCTATAAACACTAGGCTATAATAGCAGAGTCATATTGGAAAATAGTACATAACTATAATAGAGGAAATATATAATGATACCTGCAAGGATGTCAAACATACCACCAGATCAAGCCTCATCCAAACTGCTCAAATAACCTGGAAGGGAACCAGGTCCTCGAAGGAACGAAATAAGATACAAAAAGTATATGCCATAATATAAATACTGAGTAAAGTAAATCAGGGTGAACTATCCTCCTAAGTGAATGCAATTTGAGGACAACTTAGTACGTATGGGTGGGTGTAGGCTACACACATGCTGACGTAATTTACCAATCGACGTGACTGGCTAGTATATGCCACATATGCCCCCATAACAAGGGTCCTCGCGTATGGAATGAAGGCCATATTGCTCTAAAGAATGCGGTGTCTGAATATAGTAACGTCCGTATCGCTCTGAAGAACGCAGAATCAGTATAAATAATAACGTCTGTATCGCTCCGAAGAACACGGAATATGCATAAATAATAACGTCTGTATCGCTCCGAAGAACGCAGAATATGCATAAATAAAGAGAGGGGTGTCCCATACGACTACTAGTTGTCCTCCCCGCCCAATGCCAATATACAAGCCTTAAGTACAACGTGGACATGTCGTAACTATAATACAAGTCACCTAAAGCAATACAACTATGCTAAGTACCATCACACGAGCTACTCGCACCGATGGCCAGTCGAGTGCGTAAACCTGTATCCTATCATGAACTCACTCCGTGACGTAAAATGATACATGTCAAGGCCTCAGAGTTATAATGATAACTCTGTCACTTAGGGTACATCCACTAGACGCTAGGTCAAACACAAGTCCTAACGTCGACGCCTTCGTCGACTACACCCGAGTCATTTTCGGATGCGCACAGTTATATAATATTTAGAGCACAATATATAATATTAACTGAATTTAAATAGTACAACAAGGCAAGGTATGCTTGTCTGGAAGCCAGACGAAGATTCGAACATGAACTCGCCAGGGAAATAGCAGGGCTAGATGGAAACTGGAGCAGATATCCCCGAATACTATCATAAATATTACCAACAGTCCCAGAATGAGTGAGATACTCAGAAAAGTATATTCAGATGTCCAATTTGGACACAGGAACAAAAATAAAGTTTCTGGTCAACACGAAATATGTCAGAGACAAAGTTCTCCAAATTTGTCAAACATAGTATCTATGAGTCCAGAACGATAATACGAACCCAATGGAACATCCAGAACTGGATTCTGATAAACCGATCACAAAATCGACAATCATGTGGAACCGTGGGACCCACGAAATGATGTTTCATCAACGTTCTCAGAATCGAACCAAACTTAGGTCACAGGACCAGCGTAACGCTGTAAATCCGATGGCGCAAGTTTCGTTACGAAACGACAGGCACACACAAAATTAGGACGAATGTTAGAACAGGCCGATATGGTGCCTTTTGACGGATACGCGTTGATTCCGGTGTACACGCACATCCAAATCAAGTTCCACGAAAGCTCACACGTCCATGTTGATGATACGTGCCTTTCGGTGCAATCGGTATATGACGTGGTTGCCCGGATTGATGGGACCAACTCCATATCGAAGAATTTTATTTTTTTATAAAACAAATTTTTCTCATGAGTTGGCACACAATTTACTAACAACAGAAATCAAAATAAATTATTCCAAATAAGGACATTGAAAGAGGATTACATGTAGAGCATACTAGAGAAGGCATTTCGGAAATCGGTTGAGCATGGAGGAAGAAATTTTGACGCAAAGTGAAGGGGTGAAGCTTGGGTCTGCTGTCAAGGGGGTGTGCTCCGACCTGGGGGGTGTTCTGGCGGCCCCAGGTGGTCGAGGATGCCGTGAAAGGGGTCGTCGGTCATTGGGGATGCTCCGGGGTGGGTCGTTGATCATCATGGGGGTCCTCCGGCGGCCGGCTCTGGCCAGAACAACAATGGCAGCAGCTACAACAGTAGGCGCAGCAACAGCAATAACTGTTGCAGTAGCGGCTCGGCCGCGGGGGCCAGGACGGCGGCGACCAGCGTGGCAAAAGGCCAGGACGGCAGTGACCAGCGAAAAAATATAACGGTAGCAGCAGCTTTAACAGCAACAGTAGTGGCTTGAAGCAGCGGCGGCAGCTCACCGCGAGGAGGACAGCAGTCTGCTAGTGGTGGTGGTGGTTTGCGGAGATGATGGTGGTGATGATGATGTCGGTGGCAGTGGTGGTGTACGGCAGATAGGTTAGAGGTAAGGGCAGTGATGATCGTCGGGGAGGTGATGGCAGCGGTTAATGGTGGTGATGGTGATTGGCAGTGGTGAAGGAGTGGGTGGTGGTCGGAGGTGAGGGCAGCGTTGATCGTTGGGGAGGTGATGGCAACGATTAATAGTGGTGATGGTTGTTAAGGGTGGTGATGGTTGTTAATGGTGGTTGCATGTTGAGGGAGAGCGTGAGAGGGTATTGTTTTAAATAAGAAGAGAGGGAGAGAGTGTTGCCTAGGGATTAAGGCCGGCTAGGTTCCCAATGAGGGGGGTTTTCATGAAGGAATGTGTGGAGGTGATGTAATAAAGTTTGAATGAAGGGTTAGGATTTAAAGTAGGCATATTTGATGTTGCATAGTACCATGAAAAGAGAGAGAGAGAGAGTGTATGTGACCAGTCAAGCCTCAAGAATTGGGTCTTCTTCATTTGTTTCAACCAATAGCAGATGGACACATGGCTAGCTATTTGCACAAAAGTCTCCAATAGTTTAGGACTTGCACAAAGATGAAAAAAGTAGATTAGATGTGGAAAAATGTCATGTTTGCTGTGTTGTAGTGGGAAAAATTGGTGTGTGGCATTTTGTATGAGCCATGAGGGTGTGAGTGGGGATTTGGGTTGGTGTTGGATCTAGTTTTGGGTTAGGTTGAGTCATTGCACCAATTTAGTTAAAATTGGTGTCAATGGTGTTCTTTAATTAACTGGACATGCATAGGATCTAAATTGGGTAGGACACAAGTATTATGGACATAGTAGACTCGGAATAGATTATTGTCATAAATTTGGTTGTGAGAAAAGCATCGATTTTGTGTCTCCAATTTTGATTGGAACGGGCAATGATGCGAAGTTGGATTTAAAATTAGAAAATGTGCACAAATATTGTAAAATTAAAATGAAGCACAAGAGAGTTCATATATGAGTGACCCAAAGGTCAGGATTGAAGATGGGCTTATCTCGGTCAAGGATGTAAATTTTGTTGGAAAGCAAATGCTAGTGCATTATTTTAGATATTTAAACAACAGTAATGTGCAATGATCAAATCAAAAATCAAAGAGGTGATTTAAATAACTCCAATAATTATTCCAGAATAATTCTACATAAATTCCTAAACCTAGATTTTGGGTTAGAGGGTTTACAATCTATCCACCTTAGAAAATTTTGTCTCAAAATTCAAAATCCATCTCCCCAACAAACTCCACGTATCTCTAAATATATAAACACAACTTGGTACTTAGTCCTACTCTACCCTCTTTACCTTAAACTGCTACATACGTACAGTCTAATCATCTCAGGCATTTGGTCCTCTAAACATCTTCTCACCATCATGAACTGTCTCATCATTGTTATCATGCTAATCATCATCCAGAAAATTACCACATATAAGTCTACGTTACTTGAGGATGTTGCGACACAATCTAAGTTTAAAACTTCTAATATCTATAAAGAAAATAACGTCATTCTTTTACTCTCAAAGGACTGCAGGGGTTGGGCACTAAAATTTTATAAGCACAAAATTCTCAAGGCCATTTATGTAGTATCTAAATTCATTTTTTGCAACTAAGACGGTTAATATCTCAATATTCTTTCCTAGGTATAACGTCATCATCCTATAGTATCCATAATGGAATCATGCAACCTAACTTCTTATAATCAGTCTTAGCAGCATCAAGTCTAATCTAGTCAGTTAGTCATACCTAGTCTAGAAGCTCAACTCGAACAATTTCTAGGAGAAATATATGTAATAAAATACACTATAAGTCTCTACTTAATACATGGTAATAAGAATATATAGAAATTATGTTATAAATATCTATTTAATCATTCTAAATATCCTAGAATATAAGAAATACAATAACAAGATTACGATTCCTAAAATTTATCGGCTAGGGTAAATTGGAAATAGGTTCCCATAACACCACCTACTACTAAGGATTAGGTTCAACAAGCTCATGTCCTCTTAGTCAAAAACCTAAATCTCTATCCCTAAGAAGTTTATGTGACTTTAATATTCAGCTATCATTCCTATCAGACTTCTATCTTCCATTTACAGTCGTACTCGTGTTTCAATATATATAATCTAAGAGTCTAGTGGTAATCCTCTACCGATTGACCAATGAGTCAGCGTGTGATCTAAATCTATATTTTGTTCTTTAAAATTTGTAGCACTTCGAGGCTGATCAATAATTTTTACCTGTGTTAAATCCTCAAAATTCCAAAAGCATTACAATTCATAAATACTATAATTATTATTCCTCAAGTCCATATCGAAATTTCTCGTCCTTGGGTTACGTGACTCTAATATATTTCCCTTATCATTTATTTTCTACACACCTTCATATCTTTCTAGTACGTTGATCTTGTGTTCGACTCTAAACTCTGTCAATCATGGCACAGTACCTTTCACTTCGTAGTATCGATCTTCGAGGCAACTGTCGAGTGATAAAAAATTTAGTCTTTCCTAGATCCTTCTCTTAATTTAAAAAGCTCAAGGTCAGAAACTTGTCGTGAATCTCATCTTATTGCCACTCTACATTTTTACCTTGAACCTGAGGTTTCTCCTAGTTTACTCTATGCATACCTTCATCCAAACTTCATGGGTACCATCTTGTTTATAACTGGCTATCCATTATAGGTAGTTCATGATATCCAACTCAAGGCTATAACATCTGTCGATACTCTCATTCTTTAATCTAATTGCTCTATTTCAGATATTAGCTCAACTAATCGAGTTATCAAGGGTGAAAACTACGAGCCCAATAGACACTGGAAACCCAAATAAATCAAGTATATCTAATCTGATTCCAGAAGCTCTACTCTAGTACCTAAGTTGTTAAGTCAATCAACAACCAATCTAGTAATCCATGTATCTATTTTAGCCTAGTCATATAATCATCTTTATCTAAAGGGTAAAAAATTCTAGGTCTGGTACTGGAAGTCACAAGGCAGCTAGAGATTAACCACTATGGTTTGCTATATAAAGTGCTATTTCATACCCTATTTTTATTAGTATCCGATAATCTTCTTCTAGATGTGAGTCTAAAATTTTGTCTTCTCACGTTCATAATGTCGTTCCTTGTATCACTATCATGAGGCTACAACTAGCCCCTACCATCTAGCTATCTATTTTTATAAATTACCCTAAAGTATTTAGAATTGAACAATCTTTCCAACTTCAAATAATTCTAAATCTCTGCTACCTTAAGTAAGGGTAGGGTCTAGTTTTAAGTCTCTACTTCTATGTCTAATTCTTATGTCAACAGTCTATACTAGCTCTAGCAACAAGAAAGAACCTATCAACCTCCTCTACTATGGATAATCATCTACTCAAACATCCTATCAGATATGCCTTCTTCGTCTTGACGAGGATTTGTTTCTAGAGAGAATCACCGTGCACGAACGTCCATCTCTCCGAAATAGGGGGAGATGAGAAACAATAATAACGATGTCGACGGTAAATGAATGAATACAATAATGAAGTCCAAGGGCGACAATCGAATACAAAAGGAGTTTTAAAATCAGTTATTGACTGAGATCTTATTCAACATTAATCCTAAGTTGCAGGCTCATTTGGCACAATAACGTAACCAAAACGATATGCTCTGACCTGCATGAGCCACCAATAAAATCTTGTCACGCCCTAGTCCCAAAATATATGGGACTAGACATATGGCAATGGCCAGCTGGTACGACTCCGTAGGGCTTTCCAATTTAATGGGCCTGACGAAGTGCACTTACGCTGTCCAAGGTTAAGTGATCCAGCTAAATATCTATTTCTATATCCAACAACTAAACTAAATCTTAATCCATGGTAAATAAAATCTCTAGAAGGAACGGTACGCATTATTAGTCTGCAGCCCAATAATACAACCGTTCGAATAGACCAAGAGAATAATATATGCCTATAAACACTAGGCTACAATAGCAGAGTTACAATGGGAAATAATAAATAACTGTAATAGAGGGAAGATATAATAATACCTGCAAGAATGTCAAACACACCACCAGATCAAGCCTCATCCAAACTGCTTAAATAACCTGGAAGGGAACCAGGTCCTCAGAGGGACGTAATAAGATATAAAAAGTATATGCCTTAATGTAAATACTAAGTATATGCCTTAATATAAATACTAAGTAAAGTAAATCAGGGTGAACTATCCTCCTAAGTGAATGCAATTTGAGGACAACTTAGTGTGTATGGGTGGGTGTAGGCTAGATACATGCTGACGTAATTTACCAATCGACATGACTGGCTAGTATATGCCACATATGCCCCCATAACAAGGGCCCTCGTGTATGGAATGACGGCCATAACACTCCGAAGAATGCGATGCCTGAATCTAGTAACGTCCGTATCGCTCCGAAGGACGCAAAATCTACATAAATAATAAAGTCCCTATTGCTCCGAAGAACGCAAAATTTGCACAAATAATAACGTCCATATCACTCCGAAGAACGCAAAATCTGCATAAATAAAGATGTGGGTGTCTCATACACCTACTAGTTGTCCTCCCTGCCCAATGCCAACGTACAAGTCTCAAGTACGACGTGGACATATCATAACTATAATGCAAGTCACCTAAAGCAATACAACTATGCTAAGTACCATCACACGAGCTACTCGCACCGATGGCCAGTCGAGTGCGTAAACCCATGTCCTATCATAAACTCACTCCGTGATATGAAATGATACGTGTCAAGGCCTCAGAGTTATAATGATAACTCCGTCACTTAGGGTACGTCCACTAGACGCTAGGTCAAACACAAGTCCTAACGTCGACTCCTTCGTCGACTGCACCCGAGTCATTCTCGAACGCGCACAGTTATATAATATTTAGAGAACAATATATAATATTAACTAAATTTAAATAGTACAACAAAGCAAGGCATGCTTGCCTGGAAGCCAGGCAAAGATTCGAACATGAACTCGCCAGAAAAATTGCAGCACAAGATGGAAACTGGAGAAGATATTCCCGGATGCTGTCACAAATATCACAAACAGTCCCAGAATGAGTGAGATACTCAGAAAAGTATATCCAGACGTCCAATTTGGACACAGAAGAAAAAATACAGTTTCTAGTCAACATAGGGTCCACAAGTGGGTCCCGTCTTCCACCAAAAAATGTGCCAGAGACAAAATTTTCTAAATTTGTCAAACTTAGTATTTACTAGTCTAGAAAGATGATATGAACCCAATAGAATGTCCAGAACTGAATTTCGATAAACCGATCACAAAATTATCCTTTATATGGAACCATGGGGCCCATGAAATGATGTTTCGTCAATGTTCTCAGAATCGAACCAAACTTGGGTCACAGGACCATCTAAACGCTGTGAATCCGATGGCATAAGTTTTGTTATGAAATGGCAGGCACACACAAAATTAGGACGAGTGTTAGAACAGGCCGATACGGTATATTTTGACGGATATGATTGATTCTGGTGTGCATGCACATCCAAATCAAGTTTCGCAAAAGCCCGCACATCCATGTTGAAGATACACACCTTTTGGTGCAATCGGTACACGACGTAGTTGCCCGGATTGACGAGACCAACTTCGTATCAAAGAATTTTATTATTTTATAAAACCATTTTTTTTCATGAGTTGGCACTCAATTTACTAACAATAGAAATCAAAATAAATTATTCCAAATAAAAACATTGAAAGAGGGTTACATGGAGAGCATACCAGAGAAGGCATTTCAAAAATCGGTTAAGCGTGGAGGGAGAAATTTTGACGCGAAGTGAGGGGTGAAGCTTGGGTCTGTTGTCGATGGGGTGTGCTCCGACCTGGGGGGTGTTCTGGCGACCGCAGGTGGTCGAGGACGCCGTGGAAGGGGTTGTCGGTCATCGGGGATGCTTCGGGGTGTGTCGTTGATCATCGTGGGGGTGCTCCGACGGCCTGCTCCGGCCAGAACAACAACGGCAACAGCTACAGCAGCAGTAGGGGCAACAAAAATAGTAGATGCTGCGGCAGCAGCTCTGCCGCGAGGGCCAGGACGGCGATGGTGCAGGGCCAAGACGGTGGCGGCCAGCGGCAAAATGCAGCAGTAGCAGCAGCTTTAACAGCAGCAGTAGCGGCTTGAAGCAGCAGCAGCGATGGTTGCTTACCACGAGGAGGACGGCGGTCTGCTGGTAGTGGTGGTTGGCGAAGATGATGGTGGTGATGATGATGCCGGTGGCAATGGTGGTGTTCGGCGGAGAGGTTGGAGGTGAGGGAAGTGATGATCGTCGGGGAGGTGATGGCAGCGGTTACTGGTGGTGATAGTGATTGGTGGTGGTGATGGCGAGGGTGGTGGTCGAAGGTGAGGGCAGCGTTGATTGTCAGGGAGGTTATGGCAGCGGTTAATGGTGGTGATGGTTGTTAAGGGTGGTGATGGTTGTTAAGGGTGGTTGTATATTGAGGGAGAGATGGAGAGGGTGTTGTTTTAAATGAGTAGAGAGGGAGAGAGTATTGCCTAGGGATTAGGGCCGGCTAGGTTCCCAAGGAGGGGGGGTTTCATAAAGGAATGAGTGGAGGTGATGTAATAAAGTTTGAATGAAGGGTTAGGATTTAAAGTAGGCATATTTGATGTTGCATAGTACCATGCAAAGAGAAAGGGAGAGTGTATGTGACCGGTCAACCCTCAAGAATTGGGTCTTCTTTATTTATTCCAACCAATAGGAGATGGACACATGACTAGCTATTTGCACAAAAGTTTCCAATAGTTTAGGACTTGCACAAAGATGGAAAAAGTGAATTGAATGTGGAAAAATACCATATTTTGTGTATTGTAGTGGAGCAATTGGTGTGTGGTGTTTTGTATGAGCCATGAGGGTGTGAGTGGGGGTTTGGGTTGGTGTTGGATCTAGTTTTGGGTTAGGTTGAGTCATTACACCAATTTAGTTAAAATTAGTGTCAATGGTGTTCTTTAATTAATTGGGCTTGCATAGGATCTAAATTGGGTGGGACATAAGTGTCATGGACATAGTAGACTCAGAATAGATTATTGTCATAAATTTGGTTGTGAGAAAAGGGTCGAGGTTATGTCTCCAATTTCGATTAGAACAGGCAATGATGCAAAATTGAATTTAAAATTAAAAAATATGCACGAATATTGTAAAATTAAAATAAAGCACAAGAGAGTGCATATACGAATGACCCAAAGGTCAGGATTGAAGATGGGTTTGTCTAGGTCAAGGATGTAAAATTTGTTGGAAAGCAAATGCTAGTGCATTGCTCTAGATATTTAAACAACGGTAATGTGCAGCGATTAAATCAAAAATCAAAGAGGTGATTTAAATAACTCCAATAATTATTCCAGAATAATTCTAAATAAATCCCTAAACCTAGATTTTGGGTCAGAGGGTTTACACAAGTGATTGACAAGTATGTTCGTGTGAGTGTAATGTTGTGCACTGTCATGTATATCGAGTAAGAGAGTATAGATGGGGGGGACTAAAATCTCAGAATATGAGTGTGCGAATGTGTAGGTTTTTGGAGTGAACAAATAAATATGTGTATGGGTTAGTGTCTAGGTATATGTCTAAATAGGTATTCTAGAGGTAAATAGTTTAGGTGTGGGTATCAAAAATATCAAGTGTTCATGAGATGTTTAGTTGTGGGTATCACAAATATCAAGTGTTCATGAGATGTGTTGTATGTGGATGTGAGAGTATAGGTAAGTTACAAAATTAGTTGGAAAGTGTGTGCCAGTGAAGCAATGTAGGGGATTACCTGTGTGTGTATCAGATTTTATAGTGTGTGTGTGTCCTATAAAGAACCTGGAAAGTATGGTACAAGTGTTTACCAAGGGTTGGTGTCTTAGTGTCAAAGGTGGGATGTGAGTATAGGTGTCATAAAGTGTCAATACATGTGTCCTTGAGTAAGTTTAGTGCTAGTATATTAGTACATAATGGGTATTGAACAAGGTATTTGTATCCATATATCTATTAACTTAGAAGCCTAGTAGTGTCAAGTATAAGCAATATAAGTATTGTTTGGTATATTAGTAACTCAAGTGGGTGTTGGGCAATATATATATATATATATATATATATATATATATATATATATATATATATATAAAATTAAATGATACCTGGAATACTTATACCTATAAGATATGACTGGAAGACCTAGAATTAGCTTGATATTAACTAGTATGACAACATAGACTAACCAAATAGGTATTTGTGAACCCAAATTTAGGTATTGATTTAGTTTTATCCAATTGACCTAAAATTGACCTAAAAATCTAGATTAGGATTAATTAAGTATGTTTATGATTCCAATTCACCTATTTGACATGAAAATTCATATATAGGTCTTCGAGGCCCCGATTCAGGCACAATTTGTTATTTTCAGCACAATACCACAAACAAGTACATTATCTGATAGTTTCTTATATTTGGTAATTACTATGATTCTTATTTATAGTATTATTTTACTTGATTTATGACAAGATGGATATACATATTGGTATTATATGGATTCACCTTCATGAGATACGTGTATCATACTTGTCTGGCCTATATTAGGACTCTTTTACTGGCATCACATCAGGACTCACTTACTGACATCACTTACATTTATCTGGCTGATCTTATATTTGATCTACGTGTCGGGACTTGGATTCATTTGTACTAGTCGGACGGAGAAATACCTTAATAGACATATAAATATTCCCAAATCTGGAACTATCTCCTTCTGGTCTAATCTGGAACGATAACAGTCGCACACCTCACGTGCGATGAGTCGTATTTTACCCCTAGCCATTTACATGTCGAAAGTGGTATATCAACACACTTAGATAGGTGCAGTTTTAATTATTTTATTCCATATCTGCTGGTTACATGTCATTCCTTATTATATTACTGGTTTCACTCTATACTTGCTGGTTTCACTCTATACTTTCTGGTTTTGCTCTATATTTGCTGGATACATGTCGTACCTATTTTTGCTATTGCTCTCACTTATATAATTTGTCTTTACTTTCATACTCACCTATTCACCCTAATTACTTTCCATGTTTCTATACTTATCTTCTTACTCTATTTTTGTACCATGATTCACTGCTTATCTGCTCATCATGTATTACTTTACTATACTATTTTATTGTATTTATCATTTTATTGGAACTGCTATTGTAGTTGTACTCATTCTATCCTGAATGGATAATATTTTAAGGATTTATTGTGCTCTACTATCTTGGACTTTAGAGTGGTGCTATAGTCATGACTGCTCTTGCATTATGGTCGTAAGATGACATTTATAGAGATCTAGACTAATATTTCTTATTCTATATCATGTTCTAGTTTTATTTTCTTTAGATTATTGTTTGGATTATCTTCCTTATTCATTCTTCCTTTAGAATATTATGATTGAGTACATGTTAGAACCAGTTGTATTAGTATGAATCTCATTGAGGTCTAGATAGCGTTCTATCGCTGATGCTGCATCATAGGCTGGACGTACCACGTACTCGTATCCCGATCATCCGGGTGCGGGTCGTGACATATTTTTATGGTGGCCCATGCATGTCTCATCTTCGTAATTAGTGCGATGTCGTGGTAATACTATGACTTAGTCGTACTGCTGTGAACCTGCAATAAAATAGTATTGATGGATTATAAGAAGTATGGTACTCAATCATATATTAGGTATTCTTGGAAGATTTATGTGATGACCCTTGAGAATCTTAATATAAACTGTATTTCAAAATATGTTTCCACTTATTTTTGTTTACCTTCACATATTCGTTGTTGAATTTAATTCTTGTATCGAGATAAATTTTATGAACTATATTAAGGTATATTCTGATAACGTATTTGGATGAGAACAGTAAGAAAGGTAACCGTCTGCTTTAGTTATGAAATCTAGAGTTTATTGTAGCCATACTAGCTGACGTGACAAAGACATAGAGATCTGATTTTGGATACACTTATCTTGGTTATAAAATTTAGAGTTCTCACAGCCATGCTAGCTGACAATGAGAGATTTCTAGATAACATGATTATAGAAGTATATACCTTAGTTATGGACTCTATAGTTTATCGTAACTATGTTACTGCGTGGCGAGAATTCTGGTTAACATAATTTTGGATAGATACAAATGATTATCAAATTGTATCTTAAATTGGTTCCTAATATATCGTCTCTATCATTCAACCTTGTTATCATAGAATTTTGTTCCATCATCCTTACTAGCTTAGGATAGAGATATCTTTAGTTCCTCTAGTTAGTTCTTAATAGAGCTTCACCTTCATTAGTTCCTGAGGCAGCTTCTTTGGATAGTGTAGTAGTTTGGTAACTTGCAAATATGTTTCAAGTTGAGTATCAGTGTTGATTATTGGGAGTATATATATTGGGTCTATGAGTGGTTCCTAGTTAGGTAGTTGAGCATTAGGTATCAATGTATAAGCCTAGAAGTAACTCATAGTGTAGTACCATTTTTAACAATAGTTCTAAGGTAGGTGTCAGAGTATAGTTAGTAACTGGTATCCTAGAGTATTAAGTGCATGTGACTAGTATACTTATAGAGTTAGTATTTGTACCAAGGATACCTAGAGAGTGCAAGTGTCCAAGATGTATCAGGATTGGTGAGTAAAAAGTGATAGGTATAGGGTATCAGTTTAGTATCAATGAGTATTATTGTGGACGATAGTATCGGCTAGGTGTACTAGTATATAAGGGAGTATCATGGGGAGTATGAGTGCAGGTGTTCCAGACAGTAAGAAAATAGGGGTCTAACTAGGCTACCTGTGGCATAGCAAATTGTCCCGCACCAGCAGAGGGAGACACCCTAGCACGGCATGGCTTTTGCGATGATGGTCGAGAGGACCGATGCTAATTTGTTGGGTTAGTAGGTTATGATCATGTCCTTTCCTTTCCTTTTCTTTCTAATTATTGCTCTATTTGATTCTTTAGTACCTTATAGTTGCATCAATGATGGTTGTGCTAGTGTATTGTTAAACCCTTGATAGAGACTGATAGAGTTATGACTAGTAGGATTATAACCATGCATGTTTGAATGACTTATTTTTAATAGAATTGTATGTTGTATGATTTTAGATAGAACTTTCTTAAACCATGCCTAGAAGGGGGATTTTGACCATAGTGAGGATTATGATGAATAGGTTATGACCAGTTAGAAGAGAGGAGAAGAGATGTTTGAGGGATAACCCTATCTTTTGATCCATGAGATATTATTTTCTTTCGTGCCTACTTCATTCTTAAATTTTGAGGACAAAATTTTTCTAGGGGAGTAGGATTTGTAACCACTACTTTCACTTGTAGGAATATTTTTTTGCCATTTCATAATTGGCTGTAATTATATAACAATATTTAATTTGTGTTAGTTGAAATTATTGGTGTAGTTAGTATGCTATCTAATTAAATTTATTAAGTGTTAGTTAGTGCTAACTGTTGTTAGTCATGACTCTAGTTAATTAGAGTTTATTAGTTAGTGTTATGGATAGAATATTCCCCTATTTAAAGTAGATACCCTTATATTATTAAAAAAATTCCATTCATGACAACTCTATTAGGCATAATTAGAGAATGGAGAGAGGAATTATGGACATGTCAAATCAACTATAACCCTACTATAAGAGGCAAGCTCTAATTAGGGTTCTAATCCATTCATTTATATCATTAACCTCCTTCCTAAATTCCTTCTTCCCTAATTTTTCAAAATTCCTACCAAATTTTCCAAATAAAACCACCCATTCCCATTCATTTCAACTTCCATGGAGGCTTAAAAGATTTTGAGTACAAGAGGACGTATTAGAGAGAAGCTAGCTAGGAGGGATTATGTCTACTCCATTGCTTGTGTCCATTTGGAGGAGTTTTATTGGGATTCAACTCCCAATAGATATAATTTCTATTCCTACATCTTTCTATGTTAGATTTTTATTTTGAGCCTTTAGGAACCCACCCATGGCTAGGTACAACCCAATAGGGGATGAATTAAGGAGTAAAGGTCTCTAATTTGATAGTTCTGGGTATTTTGTAGCCAATTTAGTGGAGCTACGAATTTGTGACCACAAAGTGTTTGTCATTTGTTCTAATAAAGTTTTAGGAGTCTAATTGAGTGTATGTTGGTGTCATTGTGTCCATAAATGGATACGTAGAGACGGTATCATGATACGCAAGGTTAGTATGAGTCTTTCCATTGTATTAGTGTCCCATTAGTGTCCATTACTCCATATTATTTTAGATCTATATATATATATATATATATATATATATATATATATATATATATATATATATAGTATGTTTATTGTGGTGTTTCATGATGGTTTGGTGTTGGTACTTGGAGGTTTGGGAGTGTACCATTGTGTTGAGAGGAGTATCGTAGGGTGATACTTGGAGGTATCATGAGTGCACACCAAGTGTTTGATAATTGGTATTAAGAGTGTGCCATGGTTGTTAGAGATATGTGTGTGGTGTATATATGGACTTGAGAGTGTGCATATTGGTGTACTTGTGTTAGTATTAATTTTCATGTGTTGTGTTGAGTGGTGTTTAATAGGGGATGACTCATTATGTGAGTGTATGTGTTTATTATGTTTGAGTATTTATGTATCATAGAGTTTCCTTGAACATTGGTGTATTAGTGATATAGGGGTAGGAAGTGTTTATATGTTGTATCCAGTGCGTGCTTTGTGTTTGGAGTTGGGTCTGTGAGGGAGTAGATATGCAGCAAATGTAGTAACTGTGTGAGGTTTTGACTTGGATGTGTGTGTGTGTGTTTCACGACCCATACCCAGATAATTAGGCATGAGTACGTGGGTACATCCAGACTATATCGTAGCATCGGCGGTAGAACACTGTCTAGGTCAACAATACTAATTATCAATCTCACACATTAATAATCATAACCTGTCAATGATATCTCAACTCCATACGAAGGACAAGATGATAATATTTTCAATAATACTCAATCACAATAATCTATGCGGAAGATAAAAGGCACGATGAGCTATAAGCAATAGAAGCCACAAAGTCACAATCTAGAATAGCTACAAATATCTCCAAGTCTTAGAGTCTAGCAATAACAATATAAAGTCTAAAAAATAATAACATCTCAATATGTCTAAAGAGATATAGACAAATCCAATACAAATGCTAAATAAATATAACTAAGATATCTGGTGACACCGGCTAGACCTCCCGGTAATCACTCATAAACGACAGGGCCCATGGTTGTTATTTCCTCTATGTTCAGTAGTATGTCAAACACCAATCCTCTATATCAACTAAAAAATATTATCCAGTCAGGATAGAACGAGTACAACCCAATAGCAGTTTTAAATTAATTGATAATGACTATAAACAGTAATAGTGAATATAATACAAGACGAGAAAAATAATGAACATATATCATAGTATGACAGAAAAGAGAGAAAGGTAATCTAGAGCAATAAGGCAATATTAGTACACAATAAAATAGAATAAAAAGAAGAAATGATACTACACTAAGTGTTTTGTAATACTAGCTAGATATGTGATCGGCTTGGGTTAATAATTATCTACTATCATGGAGTAACACAATCATATGTATGATTTTTTGTTGTCTACCGAGTGACTCAATCATACATGGAGGGTATGATTGGTTGTTGTCTACGGGTAACACAATCATACATAGAGTGTATGATTGGTTGTATGATTGGTTGGAGTAACACAATCATCTAGTGCTTTTCTCGCCCAGACTAATACAATAGATCCAAATCATGACACAGTAGTCACTATACACGGTCTATAATACGAGCACGATGATTACGATCTATATAATCACGGTAAATATCAAGGTAATCCCTGAGGTGTAACATCTCACGACGGGGATCAAAGTATACCAATCTGTATACCACCGTGTCAGAATCGGGTAAAATATTACTAAGTACTTGTATTATAGTAATTATCAAATAATAGAAACTATCAGAGAATGTACTCGCCTGTGATCCAGACCAATGAATGTCAAACTGTATTTAAACTGGTATCACACTGACCTATATAGAAAATTATATGTAAATATAGTGTTGGGGATCATAAATAAGTCTTAAATAGGTTAAAATCATATTTCTAGGTCAAAAATAGGTCATACTAGTCAAACTAGGTCAAACTAGGTCAATACCTTGATTCTAGGTTCAAAGCTAGCTCCTAAGTTGGTTACATGACTAAACTAGCTAATACTAGGTAATACTAGGTTATACCTAAGTTTCTTGGTCTATACCTTGAAGGTATTAGCTATACTAGCTAATATTACTAAATACATATCTATAACTCATAAATACACTAGTACTATCTAGTATCTAGTATTACCTTAGTTTATAAATTGGTTTCTACCCATTACCTTAGCTTATAATCACTTACCTTACATTACCTTGCCTTCTCAATAACTTTACACTTAGCAATTAGTACTAAATACCTTAGCTAGGATACCTTACCGAGTATCTAAACCAAAATGTCTACCTATTACCAATACCTTGGTATAAAGGTTACCTACTTCCTATACCTCAGCTCAATACCTCACTTGTATTTACACTTAACCAATATTCAAACACTCAACTAAACTTAACACTCAAGAGACTCACTAAAATACACAATACCTCACTTACATCTCAGTATACCCTATTCCTCACTCAAGACACTCTCTCTACCCACACAGGTTCTGCACATAGGGCACCAAGTCAACAACACTCTCCAACATACACACACAAGTATCACTGGACGCTGGCACACTCACTGAACTCTTCATAGACATTGGACTCTCCTCTACCAATATACACTGGTTTCAAACCACTTACCTTACCTGGAACACCCTAATACACTGCCACATACCCAATAATATGATGCATATCTACCCATAGGTACACTTGATACACACTATACTCATATCACATGGATACCCATCTTCCTCCAATTTCAACTGTGTTTCAACTCACTATCACACTTCATACACAATTCAATACCTCTCATGACACCCTTATCTTTGTTTCCCTTATATACAGAAATCCTTGCAGACCCGACCTGTTGCAGTTGCATAAATGATCCTCATTGTGTGCATCCAGCCACACATACTCTCTAAATTCCCAGGTGCAGGGTACTGCAACACCCCCCCCCACCCCACCCCCCCGCCCGAAGCTCCTCTGCATGAACATTGTTAGCTGCTGCTACCTCAATTATATGGCAATGCACTTCACATTTGCCACTGCTACCACATCAATTATAGTTGCAACCCTTGATCCATCAGTACACACCCCTAGAACTCCTCTATCCCTAGGCCTGTAGACCCACGAGAACTGCACTGGTGATTGCAGTTCATCACAACAAGCTTGAAATCCTTCCAGCAGTTGCCTCTCCTTCACCTATCACTTCCTTCAGTGTATTACCTTCACTTTCACTTCTGACAGTGCATTACCCTCACCTGAACCAACTATCTAGTATGGAACACAACAAATGATTATTGTGTTGATGTAGTAATGCACCACTACTCCTGGTGCTACTGCCTACAAACTTTAGTCCCTTGTACACACAAGTAAGCACACTTTATATTGTACCCAATGATACATGTGTCAGGTATCCTGATACAACACACATGTATCATCCACACTTCACTTATACTCATGTTATCCCTCAATAAACACCCATCTCTCACACCCATATACCCATAGAGAAGCACCTACATGTCCCAATACTCATTCCTCAATAGATACTCAACGAAATCCCCATTCTCCCTCACAAGAGTCTCATCACTAACTACCCCAAACCAATATATATATACACGCTAATGTGTCAACTCTTATATATATATATATATAATATACTATATGAGCTCAACTCAAACAACAAATAAAACACTTGGTGTTCGTTTGTTATACGCATGCGTATCACCCCCGATACGCGTGATACGTACCACAAATCACCAAGATACTCTCTTCCAAGCTCAAGCAACAAAACCAAATTACCAAATATAGTATGTATAACATATATAATAGTTATTTAAATAAAAAAATATAATTTGGCATGCTAGAGCCAAATACACATAAAAATACTCCTCCTATGATGTATCGTGATATGCACTTCTTGTATACAATTGTTGACACGTACACACTTATAAATCATGAATCACACTCTAAAATTATTGAAAAAATATTCCTACAAATATTTAATAGTCCAAATTCAGATTTTTTCTAATTTGGCTACAAAAATCAATATAACTATCACAATAGGCCCCATAAGAACCTAGTTCTTCCTTCTATGGGTAGTCCTTAGCCATGGAAGGGTTCCTAAGGGTCTAATACTATAAAGTAATTATGAAATTGAAGTAAAATAGGGATTATACCTATTGGGAGTCAAATCCAAATAAAACTCCTTCGGGTGGACACGAAATGGATATAAGCTCCTAGAATCTTCTCTCCAAGTTGTGCTCCTTGAAATCCAAGCTCCTAGGTCTCCTTGATGATAAATATGAGTAGAAAATAAGGGAAAATTGAATGGAATTGGAGGGGGGTTGGTCTCAATTTGGGGAAGAACTAATTTGGGGATGAATGAACTAATTAATGAAGAGGAGAGAGACTCTCCCTTCCAATATAGGGCCTGCCACACTCCCTCTCTCTTTGGTCAATGCAAATAGTCCATTATACCCCTATTAGTTTGTCATGTAGGGTTAATTAATTATGGAAAATAGTTCAAATCCTAATGAGAAGAATATTCCATTCATTCTCCTTAATCTAATGAGTCAAACCATGACTAATCTAATTAATTGAACCAATGGTCATGTCAAGTCTAGTTGTGTCCACTTGGACTCACTAACACTAAGTCTAATTAATAGGCTAACTCACTAACCAACTAATAACAGAATCTATTATAATTAGCTAGCATACAACCAATACATATAATAATAAATATTATTATCACTAATAAAATTCTTAAACAACTATTGAAATGACAAAAATACCATTCTCTCAGAATTAGGTAGTTATAGTGTGTACACTAGGTTGTGCAACTTGTGAGTTATGAAGTGTATTGGAGGCAATGAGCAAGAGAGTGGAGGATATTTTGCAGCAAGGTACCACTGTAGATGAAGTAACATCAAGGTATTATTTATGTTGCTGTACAGAACAAGGCACCTTGTTACATACAACAAGTGACTGCACTACAGTTCTGTTGTAGGGTTCTGTAACAGCTACTTACTGTTTTATGCTGCAGCAAGTTGATGAACAGTGAGGTCGGATTGCAATAATAGGCAAGGAGGAGGAGATTGGGAGTTTGGCAGTAATCTATTTGTAGACTTGAACAACAATACTGCAGGGTGCACTACTAAGTTGAGGTAGCAGCTTTGAGCAGCAACATGGAGGAGACTGCTATAGCACAGCTTGTTGCGACAGTGTGGGCACTCAGGATAGTGCAAATTCTGTAGTGTTGTAATGTATAACAACTACAGTAGTGCCAAGTGATTGACAAGTGTATTCGAGTGAGTGTAGTGTTGTGCACTGTCATATACATCGAGTAATAGAGTATAGATGGGGGAACTAAAATCTGAGAATAAGAGTGTGAGGATATGGGTAGGTTTTGGAGTGAACAAATAAATATGTATAAGGGTTAGTGTCTAGGAATATGTCTAGATAGGTATTCTAGAGGTGAACAGTTTGGGTATGGGTATCACAAATATTAAGTGTTCATGAGATGTTTAGTTGTAGGTATCACAAATATTAAGTGTTCATGAGATGTGTTGTATGTGAATGTTAGAGTGCGGGTAAGTTAGGATATTAGTTGGAGAGTGTGTGCCAGTGAAGCAATGTAGGGGATTATCGGTGTGTATCAGATTTCATAGTGTATGTGTGTGTCCTATAGTAAACCTGGGAAGTACAGCACAAGTGTTTACCAAGGGTTGGTGTCTTAATGTCATAGGTGGGATGTGAGTATAGGTGTCATAGAGTGTCAATACATGTCCTTGAGTAAGTTTAGTGCTAGTATATTAGTACATAATGGGTAGTGCGTAGTGAACATGGTATTTGTAACCATATATCTATATAACTTAGAAGCCTAGTAGTGTCAAGTGTATGCAATATAAGTAGTGTTTGGTGTATCAGTTACTCAAGTGGATGTTAGGCAATATATATATATATATATATATATCACACATATATATAATCTATACAGATATATCCAACAATATATATATATATATATATATATATATATATATATATATATATATATATATATATATAGATAGACATCATGAGTTAGTATTTTGGTTATAGGGTAAGTGTCAAGGTAAAGTGTAAGGTATTAAGTTGGGATATTATAGTGTTAGGATATTATATATATATATATATATATATATATATATATATATATATATATAAATAATACCTGGAATACTTATACCTATAAGAGATGACTGGAAGACCTAGAATTAACCTAATATTAACTAGTATGACAACATAGACCAACGAAATAGATATTTGTGAACCCAAATTTATGTATTGACCCAATTTTATCTGATTGACCTAGTTTTACCCGATTGACCTAGAATTGACCTAAAAATCCAGATTACGGTTAATTAAGCATGTTTGATTCAAATTCACCAATTTGACATGGAAATTCATATATAGTTCTTTGAGGCCCCGATTCAGGCACTATTTGGTATTTTCAGCACATGACCACATGTGAGTACTTTCTCTGAATTTTTTTATTTGATAATTACTACGATTCATATTTATAGTATTATTTTACTTGATTTATGCCATGATAGATACATGGATTAGTATTATATAGATTCACCTTTATGAGATACGTATATCATACTTGTTTGGCCTATATTAGGACTCTTTTACTGGCATCACATTAGGACACTTACTGGCATCACTTATAATTATTTGGATGGACTTTTATTTGATCTACGTATCGGGACTTGGATTCATTGTACTAGTCGGATGGAAAAATATCTTAGTAGACATGTAAATATTCCTAAATCTGGAACCACCATCTTCTGGTCTAATCTGAAAAGATAGCAGTCGCACACTATACGTACGATAAGCAGTATTTACCCTTAGCTATTTACATATTGAAAATAGTATTTTAACATACTCAGATAGGTGCAGTTTTAATTGTTTCATTCCATATTTGCTGGTTAAATTTCATACCTTATTATGTTACTGGTTTTACTCTATACTTGCTGGTTTCACTCTATACTTTCTGGTTTTACTCTATACTTGCTGGATATATGTCGTACCTATTTCTGCTACTACTCTCACTTATATAACTTGTCTTTACTGCCATACTCACATGTTCACCCTACTTACTTTCCATGTTTCTATACTTATCTGTTTACTCTATTTTCGTACCATGATTCACTGCTTATCTGCTCATCATGTATTATTTTACTATTACTATTTTATAGTCTTTATTATTTTATTGAAACTGATATTTTAGTTGTACTTGTTCTATCTGACTGGATAATATTTTAGAATTTGTTGTGCTCTACGATCCTGGACTTCAGAATAATGCTATAGTCAGGACTGCTCTTGCACTATGGATCGTCATGTAATATTTGTAGAGATCTAGACAAGTGTTTCTTATTTCATATAATGTTCTAGTTTTATTTTCTTTAGATTATTGTTTGGATTATCTTCCTTATTCATTCTTCATTTAGAATATTATGATTGAGTACATGATAAAACTAGTTGTGTTAGTATGAATCCCATTGAGGTCCATATCATGTCAGCCCTATATAGTCTTCCATCAGCAGCGTTCGTGACAACCAACGACACATGCTTTTGGGGAGCTGTCGGCGCAACCCCTTGAGCACACATGTCTCAGGATACTTTGGGTTTCCTTGAACCAGCATCCTTAGACGCATAGTACAGGGAGTCCAAGTAGGGACCATAGGAATCCTTATATGAAGCAACATTGTCCATAGGGAGATTCATGCGCCTTTGTTCAAGTATCGCGCGTCTTTATTGGTTCAAACCGCACAGTGGATGTACTCCTTGGGACTTGGCGCTGTCTTTCTTAAGAGAAAAGATGGAGATAGGATGTATGCCAACTTTATATGCATCTGCGGTGAAAGTTGGTATTGCTTATGGAATAGAGTTCGGGTTTGGTGCAGCGGCTTTGGCAACACAAATCTTACGATCTTTGTGAGGTCTTGCGGGCCTCATTGTAAAATTTGACTTGTTAGCGTGATACATGTCAACCGTATGTGCATCTGCAGCCGGGGTTGACAATGCATAGGCCACCGATTTCTGGTGCGGCGCAGCGGCCTTGGCAGCCCTAATCTTGTAAATCTTTTGAGGTCGTACGGGCCTTATTGGAGAGCTCGGCCTATCCAACATATCTTCAAATGCCTGTTGGTCGAAGCGAACAACTAATATCCTCTGGGTCAAATCCAACTTGGCAACGTTGGATTGTGTCACCAGCTTCTCATTGGAGGAGAAGTTCTTCCCTAACAGAGTTGTCATTTTTGTCAACATCGCAAAAAAAATACGTTTGAAAAAGTTGAACGAACTTTTGTATTGATTGGGAATTGACAAATAGTATAAAAGATTCTCTAATACGTAGAGTCTAAGTATAATTTAAAAAATCTGGCCAAGTGTGACGGTGAATATCGAGCACTGCAGCGGCTCATTTACTCCATTGACGATCCGGGACCAAGGAGGACGATCCGGGACCAAGGAGGTTGACGAGGCTTCAGACGACGCTTCTATCTTCTTCTCCTCTCTCTTTCCTTTTCTTTTTCTACGTCCTCCATTTTTGCATGTGGAAAACGTCCACTATTTTTATCCTTGAGAAGGCCTTATGTAGGCACATACATGAGCGAATTACGTGTTGGTGCATGTCCTCTTGCAGGCGTATGCTATATTACGACTGCCACGTAGCAAGTCGAGATCTGGGGTCACTGATTCCCATGACATGTGGCATGTCCTAATTTTAATAATTTTGATTGCACCTTGGGAACATTGTTGCTAGGCACATGGAGATCACTAAGAGATAGTAGTGGTGCATGGTACTGCTGGTACATGGGAACACTGGAGAAGTAGTGGCGCATGGTGCTGCTGGAACATGGAATACTGAAGAGTAGTAGTGCATGGCACTGCTGGCACATGGAACACTATTTATGAAGTGGTTGGCACATGGGTCTTGATCACTGCGGCATATGGCTCTTGATTACTTTTTGGCGCATGGTAGAGATTTTCAATGCTTCTATAGACATCTCACTAGTGAAGGCAAATATGTTTAAATATAAGAGATTTATTATTATTGGATCAAATCTCCCAGAAATTATTTCCCTTCAAGTACCGACTCCTTATCCAATCTGCCCAAATAGAATCCCCTTGCAAAAATCTCCACGTAAGCTTCATACATGCCACTCTTCATACTGTGTGGAGTGGCCTAAGCCGAACCCCACCCTCCTCATGAGGCCGACATATCATATCGTAGGCAATGACATAGATCTCTCCCTTTTATATAAAATATGCACAAATCTTCTCTACTCTCCTGATGGTGGCCGACGACGGCATAATGGATTGAAGCTAGAAAAATGCAATAGCCGTAATAACTTACCTCACCAACTCAATCCTTCCTCCAAATGACAAGCTCTGAGCCTATCATCCCTCCATTCTGCACTGAGCATACTCCACCATGCTTTGGCACTCCATGTCCCGAGTATAATTAATAGATAATGGGATCCTAAAATACTTCATAGGAAGTTCCCCACGAGTAACCCAAGCGCAGTTGCACGCGCCTCCTTGTCAGGGCACTGAGAGTTAAAATATACTTTACTCTTATCCCAGTTGAGAAGCAGTCGGGTGAGTCTCCCATAGTCCTCCATAATATCTAAGACCACTTTAAGTCCCTCCAATGTAGGCACTATAAAAACCAGCAAGTCATCCGCATATATTATATGAGAAACATGTGGCTGAACTTACTTGAAAAGCAGTACAACCTTCTTATCATGAACAATAACATCCATCATATGAAAGAAATATTCCACCACCAGAGTAAATAAATAAGGAGACAGAGGATCGCCCTGCCGAATCCCATGGTTGATACTGATGAACCCATGCGACTGTCCATTGATCAGGACAAAAAAAATTACCGTCGTGATACACTCCCCAACTCTATCCACCCATCTCTTATCAAATCTTATGGCCAACATAATTTGGCACACAAAATCCATGTTCACCATATCGTATGCCTTTAGTAAGTCAAGATTTATGCAAACCTTCTTCCCCCCAGTATACTGAAACCACGGACCATCTCATTAGCTAGGAGGCTATTCTTTGTAGTGGATCTTCCCTTTATGAAAGTCGCTTGGTTCTTCGAAACTAGCTCCTACATAATCCACTCCATTCGATGACACATTAGGTGAGTAATTAACTTTTATATATGTATATATATAATTACAGCATGCAATAGCCAAAAGTCTGCTAATGCAATAACACACTTCTTCTTTGGAACCAGATTGATGAACATATGGTTGATCTCCCGCAGCCACCTCCCATTAGCAAAGAAGTCACGAATCACCTCAAGTACCAGCTTCTTTAGATCCCCTTAATGAATTTTTTAAAACTTGCTTCCAAAGTTATAGGACCTGGCGCCTTATCCTGATCTGTTGACATGACAATAGCTTCTACCTCCTCCATTATCACAGGAGCTAACAGAGTATCATTCTCAAGTTGAGTAACAAGTCTCTTGCAAAACAGCCTAGAAAAAACTGACAGATAATCACTTTAATTATAAAGATCAGAATAATACATAACCGCTTTCGTTTGAATATCCTGTTGTGTCATCACCTCAATACCTTCTTCATCTACAAGCCTGCTAATATGGTTGCAATGCTACCATGCCCGAACTATATCATAGAAGAACTTCATATACTTATCACCCCTTTCGTCCAAGCATATTTTGCACATTGTGACATTTGAATTTCTTCAGTCATACGAAGTGAGATGAGCTCTCAAATCAACTTTAACTATATTGTAGTAAATTTTGCATCAAGAATATTTTCTTGCAACTTGGACTGAACCTCCTGGAGTTCACCCGTCTTCACCAGAAGATCTGGCTTTGGTCTGTTATAGATCCAAACATGGAAGGTCGCCTTTACCCCCTTCAAATAGGACACAAGTCGGTATTGAGCATTTTCACACACACCGAACGTAACCCCCATGACTGCCTCAGCATACCCATCTGTTAGATTTAATCCTGTTGAGGAGGTTGAAGCGGTTGCTATTTGGATTTCAACAAATTCCTAGTCTTTAGGAATTTTGTTTGTTCTATGCAGTTAATTTGTTTTGATTTGTTAGTTAGAAAATGGTTAGAGGGTGCTATCTTTATGCATTTTGTTAAGAGTTGTAAATGGCTATTTAAAGGCCAAGTTGAGGTTGAACACAACACAAATTATTCATTCCAAGAATAAAATACTCCTCTCATCTTACATTTGGTATCAGAGCTATGGCAACCAACGACGACCAAAGCCCCACGACGTCGACATCTATGAAGGAGACGTCATTCACCTTCAAGTACCCATGCTGACACGGACCAACTACGTGGATTGGGCTCTCTTAATGAGAGTCAACATGCAGGTGCAAGGCCTGTGGGAGACGATCGAACCCGGAAAAGCCGACTACCGCGACGACAGGATGGCCATGTCCGTCATACTCCGTGCCGTGCCGCCAGAGATGCTGCGGACACTGGCAGTAAAAGATACTGCCAAGGAAGCATAGGACGCTGTGAAGATGATGCGGATGGGGGTCGAGCGCATGCGCAAGACCAAGGCACAAAAATTGCACGCTGACTTCGAATCAATGAAGTTCAAGGATGGCGAGTCCGTCGAGGACTTCGCGATGCGACTTACTGGACTCGTCAGCGACCTGCAACTACTCGGCAACAAAATGGATGTCGAGAAGGTAGTTAAAAAATTCCTTCGAGTCGTTCCATCCAAGTACACGCAAGTCGCCATCGCCATTGAGACTTTAGGGGATCTCAAGACGCTGTTAATTGAAGAGCTTACCGGTCGTCTTCTAGCCGTCGAGGAATGGTACGATCTTGGCAGCAACTTAGGCGACACAAGTAGCCGCCTTCTCCTCTCCGAAGAGGAGTGGCTCGCTCGCATGAAGCAGAGGAAGAAAGGCGACGCATACTCCGACGGTGGCAAAAGTTATGGTCGTGGGCACGGTAAGCCAAGAGGTTGTGGTCGCGGCAACACGAACTACTGCAACGGCAACGCGTCTGGTGGCACGCGCGACAAGAAGGGTAAGTGCCACAATTATGGCATCTACGGCCACTGGGCGAAGGACTGTCGCAAGCCGAAGCGCGATGAGCGCACCAATCTGACGCAAGTCGACGACGATGAGCCCGCACTACTGATAGCGCAGGAGTACACGCTCGTCGAGACCACCGTGGGCATGACCAACAACGTTGTACTCGACGAGGTGCACGCTCAGGTGCATCTGGGCTGTAAGGACGACCACCACGGCGAAGCATGGTACCTTGACACTAGTGCCAGCAACCACATGACAGGCTGTAAGGAGGTCTTCGCTGAGCTGGACACTGGAGTCACGGGCTCCATCAAGTTTGGGGACGGATCCGTCGTCGACATCCGAGGGCATGGCATGGTAATGTTTACGTGCCAGAACGACGAGCACTGCGCCCTCACCGGCGTCTATTTTATCCCGAAGCTACGAAGCAATATCATCAGCCTTGGGCAGCTCGATGAGAACGGCTGCCAAGTCTTGGTCGAAGGCAGCGTGCTCTCAATTCAAGATCGTCAACAATACCTCCTCCCAAGATAAAATGTGCCCGAAACCGACTGTACATTATATCTCTTGATATTGTACAACCAGTGTGTTTAGCAGCACGACTCAATGACGATGCATGGCAGTGGCATGCACGGTTTGGCCACCTCAACTTCGAAGCACTCAGGAAGTTAACTCACCGCAACATGGTGCACGGGCTACCACATATCGAATATGTCAATCAAATCTGTGATAGTTGTCTTGTCGGAAAGCAGCGCCGTACACTATTTTCGTAGGAGACCAAATACCGTGCTGACAACCTGCTAGATCTCGTTCACGGTGATATCTACGGGCCGATCACACCGGTGACACCTGGTAGTAAGCGCTACTTCTTGCTCCTCGTCGATGATTTCAGCCGCTACATGTGGTTGACGCTACTTGGTTGGAAGGATGAAGGGCCGACAGCCATCAAACACTTTCAAGCCCATGTCGAGGTGGAGACAGGGCGCAAACTGCACACGCTCCGTACTGATCATGGGGGCGAGTTCACATCTGTAGCATTTGGTGAGTATTACACGAACCTCGGCATCAAACGACATCTTACAGTACCGTACTCACTACAGCAAAACGGCGTCGTCGAGCGCCAAAACCAGACGGTCGTCGCGATGGCGCGTAGTCTTCTGAAGGCAAAGGATATGCCTGGGAAGTTCTGGGGTGAGGCGGTCACGACGGCAAGACGCCGTACGAGGCATGGCATGGACACAAGCCAAGTGTGCACTTTCTCCGCACCTTCGGCTGTGTCGCATACGTCAAGGTGGTCAAGCCAAACTTACAGAAGCTAGAAGATCGCAGCAAGCATATGGTCTTCATCGGCTACGAGCCCAGCACCAAGGCGTACCGGGTATTCGACCCAGCCGGCAAGCGCGTGCATATCACACGCTACGTTGTCTTCGACGAGGAAGCCAAGTGGGACTGGGGCGTGCAAGACAACGTAGGTGAGCCATTTACTGTTGAGTATACTATACCACATGTTAAATACGCAGGCACGTCGGTGCATGGGGTGGCGATCCATCAACACCAGTGGCAACCTGTCCAGGGCCGTTGACGTCGGCATCCGGGGCAGAAACATCCTACTCGATGGTACAACGTGGAGTGGAATTTGTCTCGCCACACACCAACGCCTCGGCCATGCTCGACACAGATGACGACGGGCCACGGAGGTACAGGACCTTGGCGAGCTTGCTTGACATGACCACCGTCCGCGAGCTCGATGTCGACGAGCTGCTCCTCATGGTTGACGAGAAACCTGCCACTTTCTTTGAAGCCGAGAAACACCGATGTTGGCACCAAGCGATGCTCGAGGAGATGAGCTCCATTAAGGAGAACCGTACATGGCACCTCGTAGACCTCCCATCCGGCCACCGTCCGATCGGTTTGAGGTGGGTCTACAAGCTCAAGAAGGACGAGCACGGCGCCGTCCTCAAGCACAAGGCGCGGCTCATGGCAAAAGGCTATGTGCAAAGGCAAGGAGTGGACTTTGAGGAAGTGTTCGTGCCGGTTGCTCGCCTCGAGTCCGTCCGTTTGTTGATCGCACTCATCGCGTATGAGGGGTGGACGGTGCACCACATGGACGTGAAGACGGCGTTCCTCAACGGAGACCTCAAGGAGGAGGTATACGTCTCCCAACCTCCCGGCTTTGTTATCGAAGGACAGGAGCACAAAGTGCTGAAACTTGACAAGGCACTGTACGGGCTGCGGCAAGCACCGAGGGCTTGGAACACCAAGCTTGACAGTTGCCTACTGTCACTTGGTTTCCACCGGAGTACACAGGAGCACGCTGTGTATACACGCGACAAAGGTCCAACTCGCCTACTTATGGGTGTGTACGTCGACGACCTCATCATCATCGGAACAGACCCACAAGATATTGCCAAGTTCAAGGAGGAGATGAAGGCCTTGTTCAAAATGAGTGACTTGGGATTGCTCACTTTCTACCTCGGCATCAAGGTGCAGCAGTCCAATGGCTTCATCACCCTCAGTCAGGAGGCGTATACGCTCAAAATCTTGGAGAAGAGTGGCATGGTGGATTGCAACCCGTGCCACGTCCCTATGGAACCAAGGTTCAAGCTAAGCAAGGTAAGCTCAGCCCCTCCGACTGATGCCACATCCTACAGGAGCATCGTCGGGAGCCTCCGGTACTTGGTGCACACGCGCCCAGACATCTCGTACGCGGTGGGCTACGTGAGTCGGTTCATGGAGAACCCGACAACCGAATACCTTGGTGCCGTCAAGCGCATCCTTCGTTACGTCGCCGACACACGTCACTTTGGTTGTCTCTACGCAAAGAAGGTGGAGAAACCACGGCTGATCGGCTACAGCGACAGTGACATGGCAGGTGACATCGACACCCGCAAGAGCACCACTGGCATGTTATTTTTCCTCGGTCGTAGCCTCATTAGCTGGCAATCTCAGAAGCAGAAGGTCATGGCATTGTCATCCTGCGAGGCCGAGTACATTACCGCGACAACGGCGGCATGCCAAGGCATTTGGCTTGCAAAACTCCTTGGTGACTTGAAGAACAAGGAGACCGGCAGCGTCATGCTCAAGGTAGACAACAAGTCCGTCATTTTCCTCAGCAAGAATCCCGTCTTCCATGACCGAAGCAAACATATTGATACAAAGTATCATTTCATTCGGGAGTGTGTCGAGAGAGGGAAGGTTGAGGTCAAGTACATCAACACTGAAGAGCAGCTTGCAGACATTCTTACCAAGGCGCTCAGGCGAGTCAGGTTTATTAAGATGAGATAGAATCTTGGCGTCATAGAGGTGAATCTCATGCAACAGGCTTAGGGGGTGAATTGTTAGATTTAATCTTGTTGAGGAGGTTGAAGCGGTTGCTATTTGGATTTTAACAAATCCCTAGTCTTTAGGAATTTTGTTTGTTCTATGCGGTTAATTTGTTTTAATTTGTTAGTTAAAAAATGGTTAGAGGGTGCTATCTTTATGCATTCTGTTGGAGTTGTAAATGGCTATTTAAAGGCCAAGTTGAGGTTGAACACAACACAAATTATTCATTCCAAGAATAAAATACTCCTCTCATCTTACGCGATGCCATACATTATAATATCAAAATGGGAGAGCTTTGGCCCTCCCAATATCCACCATACAAATCCTGATGGGAGAGTGGTCACTCGTTCCCGCTGGCAAGTGTTTAATCACCTAATACGACAATTTGTCGAACAAGGCGCTATTGCCAAGAGCCCTATCAAGCTGACACACCACTCTTGACCCCTTGTTATTCCACGTCCAAATGTGTCCTGTTAATACATCTTAATCCCGACTACATCATACAATATTGGAAGTCCTGCAAAATAGCACCTTGGACAGTTCGACCTCCATTCTTTTCCTGGCAATACATCAGAGCATCAGAATCACCCATGAGGAGCAAAGGTAATTTGAAATGCGTTTCCTCCATGACTCTGAGATGAATGATATCCTGCCATAAAACCTTCCTCTGCCTTCTGTCATTATGACTACATACCGCACCCAGAATGAACTTGAGCCCTCCTCTATTAGTAAACACAACCGCTATAAGTTGTTATGACAAATGAATCAGCTGTCCCTCCCAGATTTTACGGTGCAAAGCCATATCCTTTCCATGTCACACATGACCAGGTTATTCACCGGATCCCAGTTTCCAGGGATCCGTCTAGTAAGCATCATTTTCGATTTTATTTTTGTCTCTAGTAGTGAATTTATGGTGCACTACCCTCTTCATAACACCTCGTTAATCTCCTACCATCTACCAATCAAACACGCCCTCTCGCTATTAGAGACATTAATTAAGATTTATGTCCCAAGATACATCAACAGAACTATCCACTTAGTGGGTGGCCTCTAGCTACTTGTAGAATTCGCTTTCCTAAATCAGTTCAAAATCTCGTAAAAAAAAATTTATTAAGCAAAGAACGTACTAGAAACCCATATATAGTCTCCAATAGATATTTATAGCATTTTAGAATTTTTAAAAATTTATGAGTAATTAAAAATCTAAATAACCTAAATTTCTATGACCTACAAAAATTATTAATAAAGCCATACAAAATTATATTGCTACCAAACTTTTTGTTTAAACTTAGAAGGCCCATATATATTTTATAGAATTTATTAGGATTTTTTTTTGAATAATTTTAGGTATTATTTGGAGTTTATTTACTTATAAACTAATTAATAATTAGTTTTCAGGATATTACAAAATCAAAAATGTAAAAGGAAAAAGAAATAAACAAATCCGAAACATCAACACCCTCACCCCAGGGTCCGCTTTTCAGTCACCCGTCCGTGGGAAGCGGGGCCCAGTTGTCGGTCCATGTCCCCTTGTGGGTAATTACTCTGATACGTAATTGGTATGCTGACTGTGGATGCTGACCGGGTAATTACTTGTCACCCAAGTTACAGGCTGGCAGCTCTTTGTTGACAGTCTGCTGATTAGGCTCCTTAATATGCTGACTAGGCCTTCACTGATACTCTATACTCTGATATAGGCTTTACTGATACTCTGGCAACTCTAGATGAACTTTTGTAGTATTGTAGTATTAATCTTGAGCTGGAGTTCTAGTATGATAGAACTGTGCTCATATCAACCCTGAAGACAGGGTGCTTTATATCTACCACTAGTTCTAGTGGCTACTTCAACTAAATACCATCAGAATCAAGATTTTCTGTGCAACAAATAACCGTCCCAAAACTAGGTGTACTTATTCGACTATTCCTCCATGTTTTTCAAACCTCAACTACTAAAACATATCCAATCAGGCAAAATTAGTTGAGCACATTGCATGTGCTTATCCTCATATCAGCAGTTAACCCAGTCATCATTTTGAAGGCTTGAGATTGTAAGCCCTAAACATGTGATATCCCATATGCCACAAAATGCAACTAATTAAGACAGCAATACCATAGTTTCATAGGCCAAAGTGTTACAAGAAATTTACTAGCTGATGGCTATAAGCAATAAGTAATAACCCGCACGACTTTGCATGGAACTCCCGACCAACATGACTTAATCTCCAATGTGTACACGAAACTGGCTCAAAGCCACATCCAGTTATCTTGGGGTCTTGATAAACTTGAACAGGGAAAGGAGTAACTCGAGTGGGCCAAACGCGGTAATGCTCGTCAGGGGGATCGGAGAGTTAGGCACTCGACCGTCAACCTTCGCTTGTGTGTTCATGGCAAACCTTATGCGTGTTCCTTTGCCCGAGAACAATATCTAGGTCTGTTTTCTTTTTTGCTTAACATCTGAAACTTAGCAACATCCCAGTTGTTCTCAGTGAAACTCACTTTTGCACTGCCTTTGGTTTGGGTATGTTAGATAGAAATTTGTATTGGATCCCTCTTATTGTATAACTCCTAGTATTTTGTTCTTTGTGGCGGCTACAACAATGGTGATGGGAGTCTTGAATTGGTAGTTTCCATGGTGCGCCTGATTCTCTGAACCATCCAATTTAGAGCTATATAGTCCTATTTGTTTCCTATGGAAATGACAATTCTGTTGATTAAGTTACATGTAGTAATTCCTTGAACACTTTAATAATTACTTTTATTTTCAATTGTTGAACTTTATCTTTTAAATATGTTCTTCCTCTTGTAAACATTGTACATCACATCATTTTCAAAGAATAGCTTTCTTCTGAATATTAGGCTTGGTTTATAGGAATAGTGTTGGTATATTATAATGTATTAGGGGGTTTTATGTAAGATGGAGGATTGTAAGACGCTCGCTCGCTCTCTCTCTCTCTCTCTCTCTCTCTATATATATATATATATATATATATATATAGCCAAGAGATTATAATAAAATGAGAACTCCAAAATATTCTACCTGCTATCAGAGCACAAACCCTAGCCGTCACAAACCCTAGCAGCCAAACCCTTGCCGCCGCCACCGCTGCCGCACCGCTCGCCCACCACCACCGCACCGCTCGCCTATCACCACCGTCGCCGCTGCCGCCACCATACTTTCGCCACCACAGCGAAGCCGCGACTCCTGCGGAGCCCGCATGAGCCTTCTGCAGCGGTTCCTGGTTTTTTCCGAGGGTCATTCCGAACGTTGACATCGAAGGCCTAGATCCGATGGGAGAGATGCATGATCGGGTCTAGGAGAGGACGAAGAGTACGAACGTGAATAATGGGACGGATGTGAGGTGATCCGAGAAGAGGATGATCGATTGAGGAGATCATCAAAAAGTTGGACCCTGCGGAGGTCGCAACGTTGATGAAGCTGATGAAACTGTCGGCTGGTGAGAGTGCGACACGAACACGGGCGAAGTTAGAGCTTCCATCCATCGATCTGAAGCTTGATGGACCAGCCACCTACCTGAGTTGGTCACGACGGGTGAGGAGAACCCTCGCAGGGAAGAACCTGGAGGGTTTCTTGTCCGAAGAGAAGACAGAGCCGGATGAGGGCCCGGCAGGCCGCGACGAGTGAAAGTCCACTCATATGGTGATATATATTTGGTTCCTCAATTCTTTAGTCCAGTCGATCACCGCCACAGTGGATGACCTTGAGATGATAAAGGACGTGTGAAAGAAGTTGAGGAGGACCTACGATGGTGTGAAAAATAACTTGAGAATTTTTCAGATCAAGGGGGATATCGACGACACCGTATAGGAAGATAAGACGGTACATGAGTATGCCACGGAGTTGGAGCGTCTGTGGTTGAATTACGATCACTCTTCAGATCAGACGTGCTGTGAGGATCCGAAGTGTAAGGAGAGACATGTATGTCTGCAGGAGAGGACGATGAAGTTTTTTAAGGGGCTGACCGTATTGTTTGCTTAGAGGACATCACTACTTCTAGCCCATCAGAAGATTCCTACTCTTGAGGAGGCTATCTCGGCAATGATCCAGGAGGTGACTAGCATCAAGATGCAGGCAGGGACAGATGAACCTCCTGAAGTAAAGACAGCACTGACGGTTACCAATTTAGGCGGCACAGGACCTAAGGGAGACCCCCGACAGTACTACAACTGTGGGGAGGTGGGCCATCTGAGATATGCTTACACCAAATCACTCAAGGAGTGAGATTCAGGTGGTGGACGTGGAGAGTTTAGACGACGTGGCCGTGGTTGTGGGGGTCGACGGAGTGGTCGAGGAGGTTATCGGGCAAACCTGCTCGTAGCAGAAGGCGAGGAGAAAACTGATGGCGCATATACTGAGGAGGATCAGGCACTGGTGGGCATGCTGGAGGTACTCAGGAGAAAGCAGAGAGCGTCAAGCGATGGAGACAAGAGGAGTAGGACTGAGGCATCTTCTACCTCAGTCTTTGCCAGAGGCAACGCTGCCATTTATGCTCATCCATTGAAAGATACTGACAACTCACTCGCCCTTGCATCTATGTTTTTCCTTAGATATTCGGACTGGATTATCGATTCGGGTGTGTCTCGACACGTGACATGAAATGCTAGTGAGTTCTCTTCCTACACTCACTTAGCATCGGCGGACAACATTCAAACAACCGATGCTACTTTTCAGCCAGTGGTCCGTAAGGGTACTGTCGATTGTACATGTTCAGTAAAATTATCCAATATTTTATATGCTTCTTCTTTTCCAGTCAGTCTTTTGTCCATTAGTTCTATAATCCTCCAACTAAAATGTATCGTCTCTTTTGATATTCCTATGGTAATCTTCCAGGAGAAGGAGACGGGACGGAAACTTGGGACTGGCACTTGGCATGATGGACTATGGTACCTGGATCGGGAAGGACTAGATTCAACATTGGTGTCTGTGGCAGAGAGGGTAGGAATGAGAGGACCGAAGATGAGTGCCGAATAAGAGTGATATCTTTGCCTTTTTTGGGACTTTTATAAACATGTCCAGACTTAGTACAGAGCAGTGGTAAAGGTACTGAGGTCTGACAATGGGACATAGTATACCAACAAAGCACTTAAGAAATATCTGTCAGGCCAAGGGATACATCATCAGACCACCTGTGCATACACACCAACACATAATAGAGTGGGAGAAAGGAAGAACAAACACCTTCTGGAGGTGAAAAGGAGCATTATGATCACCATGAATGTCCCATAGAGTCTATGGGGGCGTACAGTATTGATAGCAGCTCAACTGATCAATATGATGCCCTCGAAAGTACTAGGATAGAATTCTTCATGTGAGATATTGTAAGAAAATAATAGTGGGATACTCCAACTAAAGGTGTTTGGCTCCGTATATTTTGTGAATGACAACAGACCGTCTATTGGAAAACTTGACCCTAGAGTTATAAAATATGTATTCGTGGGCTATTAGGAGACTCAGAAAGGGTACGTGTGCTGGAGTCCAGTAGAGAAGAAGAAATTTGTGAGCATAGATGTTCACTTCTGGGAGCTTGAGCCATACTACCGTCAGAAGGAAACCTCATCCATGGGCAACTCACCTGACAACTGATAGTATAAGACGAGAGAGGAGATTTGTGAGAGTTTGGTGACCGATTTAGGAGTATGGTATGGAGAAATGGTTGAGGATGAGAGTGAAGAAGAACATAGAGGAGGAGATGAGAGATTTTAGGCCTACGGCTCAGGAGAAGTTACTTACCTACAACAGGAAAGGAAGCAAACTGCAGGACCTGTATCTATAATGCCTATAGTGCCAGTGCCAAGTCCCTTGCCTGGGTCCATCTCGACTTCTGAGACACCTACACCACCAGATTTTTCTTCAGGTGATATCATTATTCCTACCCCTCCCACACCATTAACAGTATGGAGGACCACTCGTAGCAATACAAAAAATTCTCATGAAAGATATGGTTGGGACCTTGCTTAGTTTATTTCATATAATAACATCTCTTTTTCTCATAGAGCATGCGTCTTTGGATGGTATTATTGTACCTAACAATTGGCAGATTTTCAAGAAAGATTCAAAGTGGAAAGTGACGATGCACGACGAGTTAGCGGCTTTTGAGAAGAACCACAGTTGAGAGGGGGTAAAACTGCCAGAGGAGAAGAGGACAATCGGATACAAGTGAGTCTTTACTGTGAAGCAGAACCCAAATGGACAGGTTGAGTGCTACAAGACTTAACTGATGGTAAAATGATACAGTCAAACGTACCACATTGACTACGACGAGACTTTTATACCAGTAGCGAAGATGAGCACCGTCAGGACCTGATTTCTTTGGTAGAGAATGGTGGATAGAAGCTATACCAACTGTATGTGAAGAATGTGTTTCTTCATAAAAATCTAGTGGATGATGTGTACATGGAGATACCACCAGAATTATGCACTGGTAAGGACAATGGGGAAGGTCTGGAGGTTAAAGAAGTCCCTCTATGGACTAAAGCAGTCTCCTCGAGCATAGTTTAAACAGATTCAGGAAGGTGATAATAGGGATGGGATATCGGCAGATCAACGCTGATCACACTGTATTTTTTCGTCGGAGTAAAGGCCACATCACCATGCTTGCAGTGTATGTGGACGATATGATTTTCATAGGAGATGATGAGCAGGAGATTGCCCGACTTAAGGGGAAGCTTGGCAAGGAGTTCGAGGTGAAGGACCTTAGCCTTCTTCGGTACTTTCGTGGGATTGAGATTGCTCGAGAAGCAGAGGGATTGTTCTTTCTCAGAGAAAGTATGTGCTGGACCTTCTCACAGAAACATGGATGTTGGGATGCAAACCTGCAGCGACGCCGAACAATCAGAGGTTCAAGCTGGATGCTGAGGCTGGAGAACCAGTTGCCCGGGATAGATACCAGAAACTGGTGGACAAGTTAATCTATTTGAGCCACATACGTCCTGATATCTGATTTGTAGTGAGTGTAGTGAGCCGCTACATGCATGACCCAAGGAAGGGTCATATGGACGCAGTGTACCAGATTCTGAGATACTTGAAGGGTGCCCCCCGGAGAGGGCTGATATTTAGGAAGAATGATCACAGAGTATCGAGGGCTACTGTGACTCTGACTGGGATAGCTGTGCTGATGACAAGAGGTCTATCTCGGGCTATTGCATATTTCTAGGAGGTAACTTGGTCTCTTGGAGGAGTAAGAAGCAGTCGACAGATGAAGCGGAATATAGAGATATGACCTTGGGAGTTGCAGAGCTGCTATGACTGAAGAGTATGCTGGTGGAGCTAAAGTTGGATCGAGGAGTCAAGATGAAGTTATGGTGTGACAACCAGTCAGCCATCAGTATCGCCAACAATCCTGTGCAGCATGACAGGACCAAACACATCGATATCGATAGGTTCTTGATCAAGGAAAAGTTGGACAGTGGACTACTAGAGCTAGGCCACATTCCAACTAAAGATCTGCTAGCAGACAGTCTGACCAACAGACTTAGCTATGTAGATATGATTAGTGGATGTGACAAGATTGGCTTAGTGAATAGCTTTCGTTCGTCTTAAGGAGGAATATTGGTATATTATAATGTATTAGGAGATTTTATGTAAGATGGAGGATTGTAATGCTATATATATATATATATATATATATATATATATATATATATATATATATATATATATATATATATATATATATATATATATAATATATATATATATATATATATATATATATATATATATATATATATATATATATATATATATATATATATATATATATATATATATATATATATATATATATATATATAATATATATATATATATATATATATATATATATATATATATATATATATATATATATATATATATATATATATATATATATATATATATATATATATACTATATATATATATATATATATATAATATATATATATATATATATATATATATATATATATATATATATATATATATATATATATATATATACTATATATATATATATATATATATATATATATATATATATATATATATATATATATATATATATATATATATATATATATATATATATATATATATATATATATATATATATATATATATATATATATATATATATAATATATATATATAATTATATATTAATCAACACATCCCTTTTAAGTTAGCTAACTTTGTTTCCTATTGATATCATAGTTGATACAGATCTCCAAGTGGTTTAAGAAGGTGGCCGAATTAAAATTCCTCTCTTCTTGCGCCGGTCATCCGGGCTCTCCGACGGCCTCTCTACCCCCCTCGGCATCAATTGGGGAGGCGCCTTATTCCCCTCCCCGGTCATTCCCCTCTTCTTGTGCCGCCCTCTGGGCTCTCCGACGGCCTCTCTACCCCCCTCGGCATCTGCGGGTGCATGGGGGGCGTGCACCCGGCGGGTGCCAATTTTTTTTTTTTTGTAAACAAGCAACTCTGTTATTTGGTACCCGGGTGCACGACCCAGCTGGTGCACCCGCGGTTGCGGGAAATGTCAGGATGGCCGGAGACGAAGTAGGAGGGGGGAATGCGGTAGCGCAAGGGAGTGTGACATCCCGTTTTTCCGATTCGGAAAGCGCGGCTAAGAAATACAGGTGGTATCGTTCGATCGGAATAGATTGAAACAAGAACTCGTCCTCGTTATGGATTTGCTTCTTCGGAATCGATTCCCATATTCAGTGGACCGTGCCTCCGGGATCGACTTAGCGGCAGAGTCAGAAGGGACCTCTCCGCTGTATCTTTTGTTGCCTCAGATTTCGATGTCGCTTGTTGCTTTCGTGCTTTGAGTTAGTTTTCGGATTTGCTTGTTTTTTTTGAACGGTTTCGATGGATTTTATTATTTTCGTTCATTGAACTGCACTTCAATTTTGAGATTGGAAGAGGTATTAATCGAGCTGTTCGTGATGCAGGTGAACGAGCAGTAGGCGGCTTACGAGCGGAGTCTTGAAGCGTCTCTTTCCTTCTCCCTTTCGACCAACTACGTGAGTGGCTACCATCCCGATTAGCTAGCCCTTCTTCCAAGTCTTCACACCTAATAAATCTTGCATCCTTGTTTGCCCCGATCAGACGATACCAAGTAATAACTAAAAGATGTCAAGATAAAAAGGGAATAGACTTGGATATTATGCTTGTCAATCAAACATGTGAACTGTTATCTTATTGTATGCTAGCATATTTTAAATGTTCTATACATGCTTCAAATTTTAGTTAGAATGCATCTTCTTCTATGAATTGTGCTAAGTATGGAATACTCCTTGTATTGTGCATAATTGTTCAGGGAGGCTATGCAAAATGAATCATGCAATACTGCTTGTCTTGTACTCGTGTTGCCTCAACTGCATGAATTGTTAACTTAGTAAACAAATCGTTCGATCACAGATAACTTGTATACAAGGATTGTATGAGTTCCGCGGACGGTCGTCGGGGCGCTGGGACCGATCCGATCCGGACGGAACGTATGTATAGTCGTATATTGCCCGGCAAAATATTATACAGCGGGGCTCGCCACCCGCGTTGCACATTATTTTGCCTTGAGACTATAACCTGTCCCTCGTGGCAACATGCCAGTGATCCCTGTATATTTAAAACCTATTGCAAACTAACTTGTGTCTTCGTGGCAAGGAAGACATGGTAAGTATTGTACAGGTGTTTCAAACGGACAGGTAAAAGCCACCGAACGGTGGCAAGTTCATTTTAGTATTCTATATATATACTGCTGCTTGTAAATGAACTAAGGCAAGATAGAAAGACCACAAAATGTGCATGCTTCATTAAAATAATGTGTTGATTGGTATAGTTGGGTTAGCTCGCCTTCACCAGTATATTTCGATGTACTGACCCTCGTTGAAACAGGTTTTTCGCACTAAGACGAACCAAGCAAGGAGCCGAAGTCATCTTTCCCGATCCAGTCCAGCTGTAGGCGCATCCTGATCGCGCCATATTTTGAAATACTTGAAGAAAAGAGCTAGCAACCCATATACAATGCAGCTCCGTGGCAAGGCCGTCATTCCGTCCGGAGGTCTTTATTATTTTAAATTTAGTAAAGGAATGTAATGTACAGGACTGCTATCTCATTTTGTGTCAATACTTTTGTAAGCCCGTGCGGCAGATTAGCTGACTCGTTCAAGAGTTTATAATAGATGTTCATTATCAATAAAAGAGAACTTTTCCATGTTTCAAATCTGTGTTTCAATTTATCTGCATACTCTGAATATGTGCTCGTAATGCAAAACAATAAAGCTTGTGCGGGCGCAACCCCAGGCCCGTACGGCGGTCACGCCGGGGGACGCCCCTATGATTCGGCAAAATCGGGGCATGACATGTTGGTATCAGAGCACAGATTCAATTTCCTTCTCGTACTGGAAAAGTTCCTTTAACGATCCAATTCCTATGCGAACTCTTGAACTCATTAGGCCAAAATGAGATCGTTCATGCAATGAGTCCATAATACATTATGATCCTAATATAATTTGCCTTCTTTTGAAGGAATGGCACCAGCGCAATCCTCAACGCTAGCACCGGACGAAACGCAAGGCCAAGAAAGTAGTTTGGGTACTTCGGGAAGGTCAAGGATCCAGCGAGCCATGTCTCGCATCGATCCTATCTAGCAACTGATGCGGATGTTGGAGGCAAACCTACAAAGGGACGAGGCTCGCTATGAACGGGCCGAGAAGCGAACGGAGGAGAGTCAGCTCAAGTTTCAAGACAATATAGAAGCTCGATTCTCAGTCCAACAGAAGTAGGTGGATGCCCTGCAACAGATCGTGCAGACTTTGGCTTCCAACCATTCCACGGCAACAACGCCGACTCCGGTGGAACAGCCCGTGCTTGAAGTCGAGATGCCGCAAATTTCAAGGACGAAGGATGTGACTGCCTTCGACTTTGGCCACTTCAAGAAAGTCTGCAATACTCCATTCAATGGGACTGAAGACACAATCGTGGCTCTAGATTGGCTGGCCGAACTTGAAGACCACTTCGTTCTGCTAGAGGTCCCCGAAGAAAAGTGCGTCGCCTGCGCGCAACTACAGCTCCTCCTCAATGCGCACGATTAGGGGGACGTGCATCGACGATCTCTTCAATTTGACCATAGAGAGGAGCCAATCTCGTGGACGACTTTTCGTGCCGCATTTGAAGAGGAGTTTATACCCCCTCTAGTACGACGTTAGATGGAGAATGAGTTCGTGCAACTGAGGCAAGGCAGCATGATAGTTAAACAGTACTCTGTCGAATTCAACCGACTCTCTAAATTCGCTAGCGCCTATTTACTTGATGCAACGAGTCGAGCTAAAAGGTTTGAAGGTGGTCAACGCCCTGCCATCCATGTGTACGTGGTCGTTCATCAGTATCGAACAATACGGGAAGTCCCGAATCATGCTCTATCTCTTGAACCGTTATATCCTCATGTTCCTACCGGCGCTGTGCATACCTCCAGTCACAAACGCCAAAGCAACGATAGAGGAAACAATGCTGCAAAGCGACAAAATGATGGTGGTCATCAGAAAGGGAACCAGAGACCATATTGTGATTTCTGCAGAAGAGGTGGGCACACCATCGACAAATGTTACAGTAGGAGAGGGCGGTACTTCAATTGTGACAGACAAGGCCACATAGCACAAGATTGTCTGCTTCCCTCTAAGCTGCCATCGCAACGTAATATTTCCTAGCGGTAGGTTTTATTCTTAAGTTTTGGGACAAAACTTCCAATTAGTTGGGTAGGATGTGGCCCCCCATTTCCCCGATTCGAGAAGCACGCTAAGAAATACAGATGGTATCATTCGATCGGGATAGATTGAAATAAGAACTCATTCTCGTTATGGATTTGCTTCTTCGAAATCGATTTCCATATTCAGTGGACCGTGCCCCCGGGATCAACTTAGCGGCAGAGTCAGGAGGGACCTTTCCGCTATATCTTTTGTTGTCTCAGATTTTGATGTCGCTTGTTGCTTTCGTTCTTTGAGTTGGTTTTCGGATTTGCTTGTTTTCCTTGAACAATTTTGATAAATTTTATTATTTTCGTTCATTGAACTATACTTCAATTTCGAGATTGGAAAGAGTGGAAGAGGTATTGATCGAGCTGTTCGTGATGCAGGTGAACGAGCAATAGGCGGCTTACGAGCGGAGTCTTGAAGCGCATCTTTACTTCTCCCTTCCAACCAACTACGTGAGTGGCTACCATCCCGATTAGCTATCCCTTCTTTCAAGTCTTCACACCTAATAAATCTTGCATCCTTGTTGTCCCGATCAGACGATACCAAGTAATAACTAAAAGATGTCAAGATAAAAAGAAAATAGACTTGGATATTATGCTTGTCAATCAAACATGTGAACTGTTATCTTATTGTATGCTAGCGTATTTTAAATGTTCTATACATGCTTCAATTTTTAGTTAGAATGCATCTTCTTCTATGAATTGTGCTAAGGATGGAACACTCCTTATATTGTGCATAATTGTTCAGGAAGGCTATGCAAAATGAATATGCAATACTGCTTGTCTTGTACTCGTGTTGCCTCAACTGCATGAACTGTTAACTTAGTAAACATATCGTTTGATCACGGAAAACTTGTGCACAAGGATTGTATGAGTTCCGCAGACGGTCGTCGGGGCGCTGGGACCGATCCGATCCGGACGGAACGTATGTATAGTCGTATGTTACCCGGCAAAATGTTATGCAGCGGGGCTCGCCACCCGCGTTGCACGTCATTTTGCCTTGAGACTATAACCTGCCCCTCATGGCAACATGCCAGTGATCCCTGTATATTTAAAACCTGTTGCAAACTAACTTGTGTCTTCGTGGCAGGGAAGGCATGGTAAGTATTGTGCAGGTGTTTCAAACGGACAGGTAAAAGCCACCGAACGGTGGCAAGTTCATTTCAGTATTCTATATATATACTGTTGCTTGTAAATGAACTAAGGCAAGATAGAAAGACCACAAAATATGCATGCTTCATTAAAATAATATGTTGATTGGTATAGTTGGGTTAGCTCGCCTTCACCAGTAACATTTCGATGTACTGACCCTCGTTGAAACAGGTTTCTCGCACTAAGGCGAACCGAGCGAGGAGCCAAAGTCGTCTTTCCCGATCCAGTCCAGCTGTAGGCGCATCCTGATCTTGCCACATTTTGAAGTACTTGAAGAAAAGAGCTAGCAACCCATATACAATGCAGCTCCGTGGCAATGTCGTCATTCCGTCCGGAGGCCTTTATCATTTTGAAGTTTAGTAAAGGAATGTAATGTATAGGACTGCTATCTCATTTTGTGTCAACACTTTTGTAAGCCCGTGCGGCAGATTAACTGACTCGTTCAAGAGTTTGTAATAGATGTTCATTATCAATAAAAGAGAACTTTTTTATGTTTCAAATATGTGTTTCAATTTATCTGTGTACTCTGAATATGTGCTCGTAATGCAAAACAATAAAGCCTTGTGCGGACGCAACCCCAGGCCCGTACGACAGTCACGCCGGGGGACGCCCATACGATTCGGCAAAATCGGGGCATGACAGGGGGGAGGCGACGACGGTGCAGGATTGGGGGAGGGAGGCGGCGACGGAGCGGGAGGGAGGATGGAGGCTGCAGCGATGGAGTAGGAGGGGGGAAGCGGAGGAGGAGGCGGCGGCAGTGGCAGTGGCGGTGTTTGGGGAGGCGCTGTACTCCCCTCCCCGGTCATCCCTCTCTTCTTCGCCGTCCTCCGGGCTCCCCGACGGCCTCTCTACCCCCCTCGGCACCTGCGGGTGCACGGGAGGTGTGCACCCGACGGGTGCCAAAAAAAAAAAATTCGTAAACAAACAACTTTGCTAGGTCTAATGTTTAAGAACTTTAATACTTTAAGGCCAAGATCTAGAACTTACATGTTCTCACAACTTAATCATAAGGCTGAAACATAGCCTACATATCTTGTTCCATTGGAGTGATATGTAGTATACCAAGACGCAGCGGTTTGGCGATGTCGTCAACCCAAGGAAAATGGTTTCTCTATCAGCCCTTTCACCTCAAACAACCATACTTGTTTTGAGTACCCTTTTTGTATGTACATACGATGGAATATGTGCACTGGTTATATAGTGTGAGAGAGGACCAATTTCCATCAATGACTTAAATGATTTACATCCATAATGAAAACATATTAGAAAATTACCACTGATTGATCAATTTAAATTCATCAATTATTCCATCAAACCATATATGGAATATCCACCATGAATGCCAATTAATTCATATGATCCACAATCACATTTTGGATCAATCAAACCATATATGGGATATTCACCATAAATACCAATTAGTTCATATGATCCACAATCAAAGGAGTAATAAATTCTTACATAATAACCTTTGGGGAGTATCCCTGTCTCATTTGTTATTTGCCTTTTTGATTTATCAGAATACTCAGTGATGGATATTATTTTGATTCTGGCCCTCTCACAATATCTCATTTTTATAACATAATACCATCATGTGATTTATTATATCAGTTTGTGTTTTAGTTGTTTCTGCAGAACCTCATCGATATGGCTGGTTCACAGAGCTCAAGGGCTGAAACTACTGGAGTACGCTGGAACGAGGGATCCTATATCAATATAAGACTATTAACTCTTGGAACTGTAAGTCCAAGATGTATACTTAAATACGTACTTTTCTCTAACCATTAGTATCAACTAATGTAGTACTCTTTCTTTTATTATTTGTTAAATTTCTTTAATCTTCAATTTTGAAGATTTTTCTAATTGATATTTGTAATTATTTAATGAAACACACTCATACTGGTGATGTCCTAGTTTTGTAATTAGCTACTTTAAGGTATACAAATAGGATGAGAGAAATCTGATTGGTTATCAAGCATGATTTTTAAGGTGCTTTATAATTTGCTGTGGTTTAGGTAAGATCTCTCAAATAGGAGTATGTTCGACCGAATGGTTGTGGAAGAGTTGACCTGTAGTTCAAGGAAGAACTCTCAGATGAGACGTCAATGCTATGAATTTTAACTTGTTTTATTTTGTTAAACTTGATAGTATAGTAAAATGTATTTGATCAATAAAAATTTCTTTTGTAAATTATATATTGTTGAACTTATAATGTTAATTGGAGGGTGGTTTAATTACTCTTTGGGAAGCTAGTTGAACACAAGTGATTAAAAAATTATTCAATTTTTTTAATTGCTTTATCTAAACCGATGTTTTTGTTAAAACGTGGGAAACTTGTTAGGAAAAAGATTGGTAAAGAAATTTCCAAAGTTTTTTTTTTGCAAAAGGTTGGATTTTTTGAAGTTTTTGTGGAAACGATAGAAAATTTCAACCATTATTGCAAAATCTTTGAGATTTATTAAACGTTGCTACAAACGTCATAAATTTCAACCATTATTGCTTGATCTATACCGATGTTTATCCGAAACGTCATAAATTTTCGAGGATGACGTTTGTGAAAAACGTTGAAAAAACGTAGGTTTAAACTATGCCAACGTTTTTGACATTTTTCCGACGTTTATAAAACGTTGGAAAAAAAATAATTTTCTTGTAGTGGATCTTACGCGTAGGGTGGATCACATGGAAGATACATTTGATGCTCGTATTGATGCTCGGGTACAGGTTGCTATCCAGAAAATCATGAAAAAAATTCTCTAGATCACCTATAGTTTCTAAGGAATCCACTTCAAATATATGTTTAAATTTCTGAAGTTAGTTAAATAAATATTATATATCATGAATGATATATAATATTTATTATTTTAAATTTATTTATAAATTTTCTCTAATTTTTATTATGCTAGATAATTTATAAAAGGTTTTTGCAAAGTTAAGTACAACAACAGTGTTGGACATTGTTGGACATTTAGTTAAGTGCAACAACAGGTATTTGAAGTGGATTCCTTAGAAACTATAGGTGATCTAGAGAATTTTTTTCATGATTCTCTACTCTCGTATGTTATTCTCAGTGTAATAAGATTTTGCAAAGTTAAGTGCAACAACAGTGTTGGACATTTAGTTTTTGGTTCTTGCATTATATTATAGACAAAATAGCTATAATACCTTACACCCATTTTTGTTAAGTGCAACAACCTCATGATCGACGGCTATATCAGTTTGTCTATTGTACATCTTACACTCATTTTTGTTAAATTCTTCATAACATTTACCAAAACATTAGGCTTTCTTCCCTCCCCATTGTATGATCCAACAACACATGCATTTTTTTATCTATATGCATAGTGGTTGTTATATATAATTTTTTTTTTTTGTATTTTTAATTTCTTTGTTAGCTTCCTGTTATCAGTTAGACTTGTTTTGGAATAAGCTTCCTTAGACCAACTACACTTGTGATGCTGCATTTGGCCTCAATCTTGTGATAGGAGAGCAGTCATGTTAGGAGTGTTGCAGTTATGATCAGATGATGCATCATTCTCTAATCAAATGTAAGAGGCCCACTAAAAGAAAATGTACAGATGATGCATCATTCTCTAATCAAATGTAAGAGGCCCACTAAAAGAAAATGTAGTATTTACAGTACGCAGTTACTGTACATTGTAAATGACACTCTTTTACAGTATATAAATCTGTACGTAATAAAAGAGTTTTTTTTTTTTTTATCTTTTTTATGATGTGTTTGACATGAACGTCGTTATTGTAAACTTACTTATGGCATACATTTTTGCGCATTGTAATTGAAGGCTCATTTAGGACATACATTATTGCGCGTTGTAATTAAAGACTCATTTACGACATGTATTTTTGCTCGTTGTGAAAGAAGCACTACACCAAAACAAGCAATTTGTCACACAAATTTTTTACAATTAGTAACGGTTATTACCGTGACAATATTCTAACGGTAATAACCAATACAATAATTAGAAACCGTCACTAAAAATCTAATTTTGTAATATTTATTATTTTATAATTGTTTTAACACTTAAAACCGTGACAAAGATGGTTACAAAATAAATTCTTTTGAGCCACATGAATTCCACGTGACAGTATTTAGGCGGAAAAAAAAAAAAATCTATTTTCCCCTCTCATTTTTGTGATTCTCCACCTCTCATTTGATTTCTAGAGTTAAGTTTTTTCTTTCACATTATTAATAGTTTCAATCTAGTAAAACTATTGATAGCATATTTGGACTGATGACTTTGCTCCACTGACCAACCATACATACCTCTATTTATTTGTTGCAATATATACATATGTGTGTGTACACACACACACACAAATATATATATATATATATATATATATATATATATATATATTTGTGTGTATGTACTACCAAAATAAAACAGATGAACGACGTCTAGAAAAATCGTTAAACTGTAAAAAACGTCGCTAAAATAATTTAGCAACGTTTGCGTGTTGTCGCATATTTGATGGTCGCAAACGGATGTAACGTCGCTTAGCAATGTTTTGCTATGAAATTGGCTACGTCTAGATGACATGGCAAATATTTCTATGTCAGCATATTAGCAACGTTTAGCGACTAACTAGTTCAGATACCAATTAGCAACGTTATTTTACGTCGTAAATGTTGTTAATTTTTGCTAAATTTCGCTAATCCTGTAAAAAAATAAAAAATATATACAGAATGTAATAGCCTCCATAACAATCTGCCTGTAGTTTGTACAAATAAATTCACAGTTTATAAAGATAGATCCGGAGCAACCCGACGTTGAATTCCCTGGGTTCGTCGATCACTTCGGTGGAACACTCAACAACGGTAAATTCACATATGCAGACGATATACATAAAAAATCTAATTATCTGAAATAAATATTATTACAGTAGATACACAACTAAATATAATATCCCCTTGTCCAACAAATATAAGACCACCAATGGTGGTCATCCATATCTCCTCATCCGACGGAACTGGGTGGGCCGGGGGCTGCGAGGAAGTATCGGCCTCTCCATTAGGAGGTGCAGCAGAATCCCCTTGCGTCGACTGCTCCCGGTGTCGTAGATACGCATCCTAAAAATATATGAATCATTCGATAAGCGTAATTCTTACTATGAACTCGTCGTAAACTTAAAGGTTAATATCTAATCTAGTTATTACTAAGTAAGTAGATATTTATTTGCATATTTTTAAGTTATATTATAATTACAAAACATAAAGTAATACTTACATAACTCTGTGTGGCCCTCTCATCGATGAGCTTTCTGCCCTTCTGATGGGTTATGAGAAAGACGGTCACTATGTTAGCATCATCATCCCTCCGGACCTGTTTAAAAATATATTGTTTGTTACTATAATTTAACATTTTATCGTGCTTTGATTAAAATGATATATATACAATGAAATACATACAAGGCGATAGAAATATTTCGTCATCGGTATCGACCCACCACACAACTTTCCTGTTTTCTACCTGGCCGCCTTCACCTTCTTCGACCACGCCTAGTACATGGGCTCGTTGAATCTAGCCCTCATCGCGGTCCATTGCTCATGCGTAATACAACCTTGAATTAGTTGTCCCAATCGATCACGAACCTTCTGGTCATCGATCGCATCACGAATTAGCTTGGCGGCGACGACAGAAAACTGTTGCTCGATCTGCTCAGCCTGGTGTAGTGGATAGAAAAAGGTTTGCTATAAGAATTAATGTAGTAAGTAATATAAAATGAATAAATTAGATGATTAATATTAAAATTAAATATATATTTTATCTTGAAGTGCGCAAACCAGAATACTTTTCTCTTGTCCGGGGCATCTGAATAGTTGATCCAAGGACCACGATAGTTCTACCTCAGAAAATGCCCCAATGTCCTCTGTACCGACGAAGGACGATATCTGTACAGAGGTAATTACATTCATTAAAAAAATAAATACATATATATATATATATATATATATATATATATATATATATATGAGAAAATATTAACTAATTAACTTACTTTGTAGGTGTCAGTCTTCTTTCTCTGCTCACTTTGGTGCTTTCGTCCTTGGCGCACTTTGGCGCATATTGTTTGCTTGTCGACATTTGTTTAGACCGGACCCGAGTTGGGAAGAGAGTGTGTTTGGTTTGGTTGGTCGAATGTGTAGCTTGGATGGGTTTGAGTGATCCAACGGTCCACGTCTCTAGCCTAAACCTTTATATTCCCATTTCTCTCTCTCTCTTCTCATTATCCTTCCTTTCCATTTCACTTCCTTAGATTTTCTCTCTCGCTCCGTAGGCAAGTACATCTTGCACAAGAGAAGAACCATAGATTTATGCATGCTTTTAGTTCTTAGTATTTCCTGTTTATTTCTAGCTCATATTGTTGGGATCGAGCACCCCTTCATCCTTAATGCTTATTGTTCTTATTTTTCTTGGTTGGAATTGCATGGACCAGAGTTTGGGTCAATGGATTCACTTTGAATTTCCTAGAGTTTGATCTCCCAAAACTTTATATTTTACAAAACTAATTAGCTCATAGTATAGAGCACCATATTTTATGTATCTTTGCTTTTGGCAGTGCTTATTTTCGAGTCTAGCTAAGTTTAGTACTGAACTTGATCTCATACGTATACCAAAATGGCTGACTGAAGAAAAAAAATAGTACTCTGTGAAGAGTATGCAAGATAACCCCTTTGGTGTAGAAATACATATATTTTACTTTGGGCACATTTGGTGTGTTGTCCCAACTCTTCGTGCGTACTAATCATACTGCAATCAGTCTCCTAAAAAAAGTACGTCAGTCACACTCTTTGAGTCAGTGGCGCACTTTCGAAAAAAATTCAGTTGGCGCACTTTTGGTGCGTATTCAATCCAAGTTCTTTCTGGGAAACCAAGAGAAAGTGTGCCACAGTCAGTCAGGGTACTTTCTTCGTGTTGGCAATCTGGTGCACTTTTTCTATGTTTCGTCACCGGCGCACTTTTTTTATGTTTGTTGCTCGCGCACTTTCTTTCCTCTTCATTTACTTAAGGACGAAGCTTCGGTTGATTTCTCGATTTCTGTGCTACGAATTTTTGTGCTCCTCGACTGATGAGTTTCTCGACTGTCGAGCTTTGACCTTGGATTGTGTATTTTATCTTTTAGCTTATCTGTAGCTCTTGTATTTTTGTCAAGTACGTCGTGTTGGTTCACTTGACAAAGTGCGTCACCCCTCTGTATCTCGTGCATTTCTGTCAAGTGTGCTGTGTTGGTTAACTTGATAGAGTGCCCTGTGTTGGATAACTTGGCAGTGATAGCACATACTCGGTAGCAGCAACCGAGGCAGCAACAACAACAACAACAACGACGGGGAGGGCCGATGGGTTGTACATATTGTGGTAAGGGAGATCATACTCGGGATGTTTACCAGGCAGCTAATGGACTATTCTTAAGATGTGGAAGACTCAATCATAAGATTTCTACTTGTCTATTAATATAGAGGCCAGGAGGGCCAACACAATAATTTTCTGTATTGCCAGCTCCAAGGGTAGTGTAGTAATGAGGACCAGCAGTAGCGGTATGGCCTATAGCTCAATGTGCGTTACCGACGCATGCTCTATTGTTTCGGCAATAGCAACAGCGGGATTAGCAGAGACCGCAACAATGACACCAGAGAAGGAAGCAACTTGGAGCTGGACAAGGCTAAGGGTAGGCGTTCACCTTATTTCTGAAAGAAGCTATCGCATCGGGTGATGTGGTGGCAGGCAATATTCTTGTTACATATTTTTCTACCATAACATTAATTGATTCAGGAGCATCGCACTCATTTATATCTACACAATATGCGATACTATTAGATTAAAGTTTGAGGCATTACCAGAGAGGCTGAATATACTCACTGGCAATGGGATCGTAGGAGTTAGTAGAGTATGCTTAGTATGTCCAGTCATAGTATATGGGCATTTATTACCTGCAAAGTTGATCGAGTTTCCTATGGATAATTTTTACGTTATCTTAGGCATGGACGGGTTGAAAGAAAGTCATGCGATGATAGACTGTCAAGAGAGTAGAGTATTGTTTAGAGTCCCTAGTCTAGAAGAGTTTGTTCTTAGCAGAATAGCCGGAGACGAGCATAAAAAGGGAATTGCAACAGTAGCGACGGGAGAGGACCCGATACATAAGATAGTTGAAGAATTTATGGTCGTCTTTTTTGACAACTTTCCGGATTACCCCCTGTTAGAGAAGTAAAATTCTGTATAGAGTTGATGCCAGGAGCAGAACCAATATTCCGGAAGGTATACCCAATGTCACCATCAGAGCTTGATCAGTTATATCGATAGATGGAAGAACTGAAGGCAAAAATCTTTATTCGGACCAGTGGATCATGAGTTTCTTGATTGGATCATGGATCTTCTTCTTGGTCTATGAGTTTTTTTACTTGGTGATCAGCTCGACTAGCCTATCAAATTATGAGGACAAAATTTTTCTAAGGTGGGTAGAGATGTCACACTCGTTCCCAGATTAGGTATTCTTGAATTTGTGATATTTAAATTTTTTCCTGTAGATGTATTCATGTTGTATTTTATATGTTGGTTCCTGTTAATTATGATATATTTTATTAAATTATATTTCTGTTTATTATGGGAGACTATCCGACACCAGTAGTGGATACCATGGTAATTGCCATGGACCCATGCTAGGACCCGTATACAGGATGGATACCAGACCCGGTTCACTCTTGGAACTACTAAGCCTATTTTGGATGGTTGAGATTTGGTTGGAAAGTGTCATGACTTAATATTAGGGCTAAACTCATTTCTCTACTTAATATATATATATATATATATATATATATATATATATATATATATATATATATATATATATATATATATATATATATATATATATATTGTTTTCTCTCTCCTCTCTCATTCTTTTTATTTCCACTTCCTTCTTCTTTGTTCTTCTTTCTACCCTTAAGAGCTCCCAACCGAAACCCTAGGCCCTAGCCCTAGACTTGGTTCTAGGAAGAGGTTTGTTAGTCTACCAAGGCAAATACATCTTGCTCAAAGTTGTGAAGCCATAATTTTCAAAAAATTTATATATTGTAGTTATTAAAAATATATTTGATAAAAGATATTCTCCTTGATGTTCTCATCACTTTTAGTTCTTGGAGTTTTTAGTTTTGATGGATAGACTTGAGTAAATCTGAGTTTTAAGTTTAGGATTTTTATGGGTTTAATGTGTTTTTTATGGTTTTGATCTATTAAAATATGGTATTTAAAAAAAATAAAATTTTGTGGTTGATGAAGCACTTTATTTCGAGTGTTTTGGCTTTTGGTTCACTTGATTTGGACTTAAAATCAGGATTTTATGGACAAATTTTTTTTTAGTTTTTGGAGCTTTCGCCATGGCCGAACCTGCTGTTTGGAGAAGAAGAAGTCTTCATAGGGCCAGCGAGTTATACGACCGAGAGTACTATACGGCCTGAGAGGGCTATGCGGCCTGAGCTGTTGCCACATATTGACCGATATGCGTCCATCTTGTTGGATGCATGACTGCCATCACACAAGTGTTCTGGCGCTAATCCTTGAACTCCTTGTATTTTTACTCACTGAACGAATAAGAAATTTGCTAAGTCCAATAGACCTCCATGCGGCATTGACCCATATACGGCAAGCAGAGTATACGACCATTTTCCTTCTGACGCATGACTCTAATTGTTTGGCACATTTTTCATGATTTTTGTCTTTTTATCCTGACACACTTTATGGCATGTCATATCCATCACTTTAGTCACTTTTTCATGACATACATTACTTTGACACTTGTTCCAAGATAGTGGACTTTTGTCCAGAGCATGGGCTTGAAGGTATATGTGGTCCGAGGTAGCATGCGGCATGGAGCAATATGCGGCCTGGGGTAGCATGCGACTGACAGTCCATGGCCAACTAGTCCATGCGGCCAGTTGCTCATGCGCCTGATCAGTGCATGCAACCTGTCCCATGTGGCAATCCATGCATACACTTCTTATGCGCTTATGTGATCCAATGCGACCATAGTAATCTATGTACATGTTCCACAATTTCTTGGGTTTAACTATTTTATTTGGAATATTTCTTATCGTATCCTATGTGGTTGATCGTGGTTTCTTGCTTGTGACTGATCCTAAAAAAGAATGGACTTAGTAACCCAATCCTATGCTAGACATGACCATGTACTAGAATTGACTATGTCATAAGCGACTAACTAGCTATGTGCATAACATGAGTAATGTGTCCCAATGTGATAAGGCTCATACGACCAACTGTAAGTTTGATAATTCGACCCAATTTCTTGTATCCGTGCTGATACAATTGCTACGTGCTACGTGTATATATGTCATAAGGTGCATTGAGGTGCGACTATATTATAATGTGTACAGAGGTACAACATAACTTGCTACGTGCTATGAGATTACATATTTCGGGTTGTACATCGAGAATGCCTCCTATGCTACACGACATATGATATTATTATATTATTTTCTCTAGCACGGGCATAGTAAGTGGGTCAACTACCAAAGTGTGGTTAGGACTTGATTGATTATTGCGTTATGATCATGTGAATCTAGTTTAAGCTATCAAGTAATAAAGTTGATTAGTATCTAACGTGGACCGTACTACGTCATGTGATTTCCAACATAACCATAGGGTTAATTTAGTAACTAACACTGGTAGAGCATTGGGAGGGATAAAATCCTGAGATCGTGCAAATTAGCCACCTCAGACTATCGTCATGATATGCAAGGCTGACCCCTATGGATATTGGTAATGTCCGTACTAGTGGATGGCAATATCAGAATAATTATATTGTATAATGCGTTCTATGTGATCTAGCACAGTGACCTTGCGAGGGATCGTGCATAATATACAAGTACTATATGATTTTTATGGCTCGGTTAGCCCCACTAAATAACTCATGATCTGAGAATTTTTGTATGCATTTGTTCTGAGATAACTCATACTCCATACAGTAAGCCGTAGGATTGATTGGCCGATTTAAAAAAGTATGTGCTGGTAGTATAGGGATATCAACTATTGTGGTACGATGGTTTAACCCTTGTCCTTGTTTGGTTGTAGGACTACACCAATATGTCATAATAGGTCATGTACCAAAGCTGCATATTATACCTATATCTTAGCTTGTATTATGGCATATGTGTTCTAGATTATATTGATGTGTTTATTCTTCGTCGTGTTCATAATTAGTGAGTCGTACCGTGTCTCGGCGTAGTGCGATATCTCTTGTCCTTGTTTGGTTGTAGATGTGTCCTACTGCTCCGATGAAAGGTCATACGCTTGTTGTTATGGCACGAATTCCAATTTTATGTACTTTTTTAGTTTTTTTCTTCATTCACTTGTGCTCCTTTGTGGTACTTGCTATTGGGGCCTGACCCCGCTGGTTTTGTTTGGCCAGGTTTAGTAGCAGAGCCCGAGGATCCGGTCTTGTATCTGACTGATTGTGCACACTAGGAGGATGTCCGTGAGGAACTTGAGTGGGTTTATTCTTCCCCACTATGAGTATCATTTTTTGTTACCTTTTGGTATTTAGACGACGGCACTTGTTAGCCAATTTATCTGTACATTAGTTCCTCTATATGATTGTATATTATTTTGATCGTGGCTGACTTACAGTCATGTACTCTTGGCAATGTACTAATGTACTCTCATGTATAACTAGTTTCATGATCATTCTGATAGAGCGTCAGGGATGCCTAACTGCTTTATCTTATATGCTCATTCTTACTGTTTCTTGGTTGATGATTAAGATATAGAGATCCTTGACCCTAGGTGACTTGATTGTAGTATGAACCCCCTTGTCTCTAGACAACCTTAGAATATTATGGGTTACATCGATATTTTGCAAGAGATGGTTGGCTGAGTCAATCCCTCGCTCTCTAATATTCTGGTTCTTAGGCATGACAAGATTTTAGTGGTGGCCCATACAGGTCTGTCTTTTCACACTTATGGTGTGTCTTTGAAAAACCCCTAATTTTTAAAATCCGTATTAACTATTTAATTAATTATTTAATAGGTTTAGAGTATTTATTAGCTAATTAATAGAAATAAAATTTATTTGATTTTTTTTTAGGTAATTGTGCAATAGAGGATTTATGGAGCAACCGTAATTTTTTTTAATTATTTTCATATAGAAGATCCTGTTAACAGTTGATAAATTTATTGTATGCACTAAAATAAATTTCTTGAATTATATATATATATATATATATATATATATATATATATATATATATATATATATATAAAGTTATTAATAGAAATGAATAATAGAGAAAGAATAAGTAATAAAATTGAAAAAAGAAAAGAAATTAGAAAAGAATAGGAATAAGAAAAAGAATTAAAAAAACTATAACCCAAACCCTTATAACTAAACCCGCTAACCCGCCTACACCTAAATCCCCCCCCACGTGTAGTGATCCGCTCCCCTCTCTCTCTATATATATGAACAACCAAACCCTAAACCCTAATCTATCCTACTCCAATCCATCGTCGACCCCCAGCCCCGACGCCGCAGCCGCCCCAGCGATCGCCCCAGCCGCGCCGGCGATCGTCGCAGCCGCCGTACGCCGCGCGATCGCGAGCGTCGCCGGGCAAAAAAATTACAGCAGCGTACCCCTGTTCCCACGCTGATTCCTGCCTCCTCGCTAAACCAAATTCTAATTCGTCTTTGCCGGTATGATCCTCACATATCCCTCTCTAAATCCTGTAGATTAGTTTCCATCGTTCAATGCTAAACCTTAGGTAAAAATCTACACCAACTTTAAAAAAAAACCACATTTTTTTCTACTAAAAATTTGTTGCAACCACACCTGTTTAAAGACTCGTATCTCCCACCACAGAGATCCAAACTTAGAAATTCCTTTTGTTATATGAAGACCACCTAACCTAGATTATTTTTTGTCAATTATATTATTTTATTTGGTGTTAAAAATAGAATTAAATTAGGTTAAAAATTACTAAAAATCTATTTTTAAAACTTCCAGAATTGGACGGGCCAATGGTTGACTTTTTGGACAAATTTATTTTTGGCTCATCGAAATCCAAAATTGGACGTACCGTTGAGTTCGTATTGACATTTAGAGTTTGTTTGACCTATAATTTTGTCCCATTTAGAGATCTTTACCCTTGGCATGCTTTTCTGTACAAAGTAGCCCACATGTGGACCCGCTTTGACCCAAAATTACCGTTTTGTCCCTGTATCCAAATTGGACAAAAGAGTAGTGTTTTTTAGCTATCTCGCTTATTCTGGGAATGTTGGTGATATTTATTTCAGCATCCGGAGGCCTTCATTCTGAGGCTATAGTTTCTGATCCTGTGTGCTTGACTCCTGGACGTTACACTTTGCAGCTCCCTTGCCAGGCAAGATACCTTACCAAATTGCTTACAGTATTTTGCATGCTTATTATATTTCTATATATTTATCCCATCTATTATTTCTTTCAGTCATTACTATATATTAGATATGTTGACACACACTCGATACCCAGTATCATGAGAGGACAATCAGTAGGTGTATGGGCTATAACCACTCTGGTAAACAGTAGTATCTAGCTCGTACTACGGTAGTGTATCGCATTGGTCGCTACCCCCTTGGTATGTCAATTTCTGGACTCTCGCTGGTCGCTACCCCCGCGGTATGTCAATTTTCGATGCCCCCTGACGTGTGTGTGAGTTATGAGATTTAGATCGAGTAGCCTACCCCTGCCCATACGTCAAAAAGTTGTCCTTATTATGCATTCATATAGATTGTCTTGTACAGCGTACTTATATATTTTTCGTCTATATTGCATGTTTACTGTATTCAAATTGGCATACTTTTATGTATCTTGTTACGTCCCTTTGAGGACCTGGTCCCTTTCCAGGTGTAGATGTTCATGACTATTCGCAGGAGCACGGATCAAGACTTACTACTTATCTCTTCCAAGGAGGTCTTACCTTCTGAGCATCTTTGATTATCTCTAGCGATGGATCGCTCGCAGATACCTTTATATCGTCACCTTATTTCATATTGGAGAATTACCCTTTTCCCTCATTTTAGTATTGATATAGTCATTGGTAGTAAATTTTTCTCCACCCGACTATTATTTTGGATTATTCAGACTCATCATTCTAGTTTAGTTTTTTCTTTTCTGTGACTTGTTGTGTGGATAAGATTAGTATATCTGTGACTTATGACACTATATATATACCACATGTGAGTTTATATTCATATTATAGCGTACGTGTGTATTATGGTATCCATATATTGTAGTTGCCATATAGATATGGCTGGCATGGTTACGTGTTCCTAGTCCCACATATGTTGGGACTGGTGTATGACATATTTTTGTGGTGGCCTATGCAGGTCGAGAGCATATTATCTCGGTTATGTTACTGTATCGAGCAAGCCTGCGTATATGATTGGAATATAGGATCTCATCCACTTATTTAATCACAGTCCTTGATTTTTATTTTCGTATTCTTATTTTATTGCTTGCGTTGCATCTTGCTTGATCCCTTCTTAACGTCAATCTTCTCTCGTGCTTGATAAGGGTTAGGAAGATGACTTGTACTAGGTATATACCCTCTAGTATTTAATAACACTATTAGTTAAATTTTTGTAAGTTTTGTAGCATGACTCATAACCTAGTATTGTAGAAGCATGAAAAATACGCTGGAGAATTATACGCGTAAAAACCCAACATGCATGAAGCCCGCATAAAACGGAGCCCCAGTGCTGTGTGGCAAAAAATATGACTTCAGAGCCATTGGCGTATAACAGAGCTTCAACGCTATTCAGCGTAAAACAGAGCTCTAGAATAACCCGCGTAAAGCAGTACTTTCAGATTGCTTTGGCATAAAAAGGTTGCTACATCGCCACTCCGGCGTAAAATATGTCTGCTTTTAATGCAGCGTAAAGTTATACGAGAAACTCTTCGTATTCCTCGAATGAACCTGTCAGATGGAACAGTGAACCTGACTCCGGATAAAGAGTACTACACGACTATCGAGAAGACGGCTGTAATGATGATTCTGCACAGAGACCCAGACTATCGTTTAGTGACATAATCCTTGATATAAGTCATTTTTACGCACTCAAGGAATATGCTGCCTATTTTACACAGGCAGAAATGAGCCTTTACGCTCAACATGAGACAAAATCAGACGTCGCGTCAAAAGCTGTTCTTCATACAGAACTCGAGGCATATCTCTGCAGTTAATATGTGAGATGGGGACAGATCTCTGCATTTAATGCACGAGATTTGGTTCTATTTTTAATGACTGGGAGAGCTAAAATTAGGACTAATACGCTCACATCACCATCCCTGTATATTACGCCAACCAGGCTATTTTCAACTATAGGAGTATGACGTATGTTATCTCATCGAAATACGCCAACCAGGCTATTTTTAGCTATAGGAGTACGCCGTATGCTATCTCTTCGAAATATGCCAACTCAGGCTATATTTGCAAAGGTACGTGATAAGGCTATTTGGCCCAGAATACGCTCAAGACATCAGTCAGGAAGGATAATTGGCTAGTTTATGCTGGTTACCTATCTATTCAGCATCACGCTTTACGCAGAACTTGGCTTTTACGCCAACTGGACAGCTATTTGGCTTTTATGCCAACAGAACAGCTGCTTGGCTTTTACGCCAACAAGACAGCTATTTGGCTTTTACGCCAACAGGACAGCTACTTGGCTTTTACGCCAAGAAGATAATTATTTGGATTTTACGCCAACGAGACAGTTATTTGGCTTTTATGCCAATCATCTCTACGCGAGGGGCAGTTACCTACGTGGCTTGCATGCCGTGATCTTTGATGAGCGATTATACGTGTTACCTTATAATGGGACACGCGTCACACGCAGATTTAGGAGATCATTCATACGTGGGTAGCAGTTATTATAACCGCCGTGTAAAAGGTGTAACTCTCTCCACTGTTTGGTTTCTACACCGATTAGTCAGTTACTGTGACTGAACTCTATAAATAGAGACCTTCAGTCACAGGAGAAAAAGGTCGGAGGGGTCGAAGAAAAACAGAGGAGATCAGAAAGAGAGCACATACAGAGAGTATTGATTGACAAATTTGGCAACGAGAGTTCAATCCCTCCTACAATCTTTGAAGCTTCTTCTCCTTCTTTTACAGCACTTTTTCGTCATCGTGTGGTCCAAGGGACAAAGTGATCGATCGCAGATCAGACTCCTATAGCAATATTTTTCCAGAATCATTTTTGTACTTAATATCCTCGTATAGGATTAATTATACTTCTTTTTTTCTTGTTTGTAAACAAAGAAAGGGTTTCGTATAAACCTGTTTTCAATTTCTTTCATTTATCATCAAACACAAGATGGCGACTCTATTGGGGACTACTTTCTCATCTGACGAGAAAGTTATTGCTCAACACGATGCTGTATCCGTCGAATCAACGAAGAAGACTCTGGTCGTCCAATTCGACCAATCTACTTATGAATACATGCTTTGCGCAGGGGGTAGCTCTCATTTCCTCTCTGTCCAGGACAGCAGGAAGCTGCATAAAGTATGGATGCCCCAAACATCCTCTACCCTTCATGCAGGCTCTCTCTCTCCGACCAACAAGGTTGTGACATCGCAACCTGTACGCCTTGTGCGTAAAAATCTGTCTCCCGTCTATGACGTGGTAGACAAAGCTTCTGGTAATGTCTCAGTGCCAATCCAGAAGTCTCTACCGCTCCCTGCGCGTAAAATTTTATCTCCCGTCTGTGAAATGGCAGACAAAGCTTCTGGCAATGCCTTAGTGCCAATCCAGAAGTCTCAACCGTGCCCTGCGCGTAAAAATTCGTCTTCCGTCTGTGACGTGGTAGACAAAGCTTCTGGCAATACCTTAGTGCCAATCCAGAAGTCTCATCCGCGCCCTACACGTAAAATTTTGTCTTCCGTCTGTGACGTGGCAGAAAAAATTTCTGACAAGGCCTCAGCGCCAATTTAGAAATTTCAAACGCGCCCTACGCATAAAAATACATCTCCCGCCTATAAGGAGGCAGATGCACCCTTTAATCACGTCAAGGAAAAATAAGTGGCAAATCTCCCGACCTCTGAGCTGGTACATCCTCAAGAGAAGAAGTTGCCCACTCTTCGAATTACGTGTGACGCTGAAGGCCGTTTGAGGACTTTCCCGTTTTTATATGAACCTGTGCAAAACTCCAAATTACGCCAGGATAAGTCTGTATGGGTAAAAAAGACCTGCTTCACGGGAAAATACGCTCCTCTGACGGATGATGGGTCGTATGCTACTCACATGGCTGAACTGCTGTATTCTTATGGCAGAAAAAGAGTTATGGTTCCCAATCTCCATACCCCAACTGATGTAAAAAGGCGGAATAAGCCTTCTCCTTCTTCTTCTAATCCCCCTGATTTGCGTGATTTCTTGATCCAGAAGTGCAAAGACAGAGGATCTTCTAATATGTCTATTACACCCCCTTGGGAGCATCATTTTAATAGTCATAAAGTTGTAGTTAACTACTGCTGTTCCAAGGCAAAACGGTCAGTTTTTGACGGGTTGAACTACTCTTTGCCCTTACAGGAAAAAGAACCGGCATTCGCATTAGTAAACATGGCTTCACACATTCCTAGAGGAAGGTCAAGTTCAAGACATCTTCCCTCTAGAACTCTAAGCCAAAGAATATTTGACAGACTCCTTGAGAATATTGAAGCAGGTGTCTTTCGAAACACTCGCTCGAGGTTGTGATAATCAGCTTCATATTCTTTCAATTCCGACACTAGGGTTCGCCAGTTTCCTGAATGTGATACTAACAGTATAGACTCAATCTCCACAGAGATCTATACCAATCCCTCGGTAGCATCCAGAGAAATAGGAGTGTATGCCATTGGAGATGAACAAGAAGAGGCTTCCCCATCAGGAAGCACTGAGAAATGCATCGCTATATTGGAAACATCGCTGAAAGAGATGCATTCCATAATGGAGAGTATGCGCCAGATGATGGTGACTCAACATGCATCTGCTATAGCTCAAGCATCAGTTCCTCCGACTCAACTACGTGTAGGGGTAGATATGCCACTATCCAACGCAAGCCAGGAGCCTGCTCCAAATCAAGAGTCAACGGCTCCTCAAAACTGAACCCGGAGAATGTATTACCTCATGGTGGAGTTACAATACAACCGACCTCTCACCTCTCTGCGATCCCTTTCCCAGCTGAAGATCCGATGCAGGCAGTTCAAAAATTGAAAGCCCAATTTGATGCCTTGAAGCATAAGGATCAGCTCAAGAAGTTGGGAATCAACCAGCCATACCCAGCTATCTGGGATGAGATCCCTTTCCCACCAAAATACAAACCACAGGCTATGATTTTGTTTGAGGGAAAGACGTCACCGAGCCAGTACATGAACTACTTCAGCATGATGACGGTATTGTTGTAGGGGAATGATGCTCTCCTCACCCGAGTATTTAAGTCTATCTTGAGTGGCCTACCTGTCACGCCCCGGACCCTCCCTAAGCCCAATTGTACTCGCTGAACGTGAATCACCACGTTACAGCTCTCCCACGGGACAATCATTCTCTTCGGGACGTGATGCCGTGCAAGCCTAAAGTGCGCTTGCACAAGGCCAAACCTTTGATACAAGGGCAAGTAAGCTATTCAATACTGAAGCAGCAGCACACATATTGCAGAAAAGTAAAGAACACAATGGCACATGATAAACAAGCTCTTTTATTGATAATCAAAAGTGTTACAAGCGGCACAAGGCCGAGGTTATAATTCTCTCAAGCACTCTATCTCTCGATTACAATGACACCGTTCCATGCATTATGTCCCTCTATACAAAAGCATCTCAAAGCAGGCACAACTCGTTGCGGCTCAAGGCATCGACTCCAGATTTTTGGGTCCTTGGGATGAGGTACGGCTATCGCTTCCTCGGACGAACATGCACTTGAGAACAAGCAAACTGTTGGTGGATCAGCACTTTATACAAGTACTGGTGAGATAAAATAACTGAACAGAAGCTACACCCCCTGAGACCCACACTAAGTAATCATGTGGCAAAATATTGCATTACTAGTGATCTTTCTAGTTTTACTTAGGTTCTTTTCATGCAGCTCAGAACTAGTCAGATTACATATTTTGAAACACAAGTTGGAAACCAGTTTTGCATATTCGATACTCAAGCGTTCAAGCAACTATAAGGGACAGTGTTCTCATCGTGTAGTGTGCAGCATGTATTGTGCAACACAAACTAACTCTTGGGGCAAAGCTCAAATCGAGGCAAGCATATCAAGTGGACTATAATTCACTCAAGCAATTAAGGCAACACATCTATATGAATTCGGTCCCCGAGATACTCAGGATTGGCAGCGGAAATCCAGCTATCCAATGACTCACTTACTGGTACTATTAGCAGCTGTGACCAAGGTTCAGCTCTACACTAATAGCCATTGTCCAACCGATGCGAATACATAATGCACTATCAGAAACTCACAATGCATACTGAATGATCAAGCAGGCTATAGATAAACTCATAATAATTCTTACCCACGGCCGAACGGTTATCCCTGCAGCAGACACACAAGTTAGCAACAATTTGCATAACATAAAGTATACAGTTCTCTAGTTTCCTGTTCGTCCCTGCATCAAACAGTTAGGTATGCAAGAAGGCTAGCCTAGCATGCGCCCTAACTACATGATGGTCCCCTCAACGGGATTAGTAGTTGGGACGTACAAGCCCATCTCACTAATAGACGAAGTCTCGGTCTACCAAAGGACGTACAAGCCTCTGGTATCTAGATCTCTTTCCGGGCGGAACGATCCCCAGTGCCCCAGGAACCGCTCGAGAGATAATCCTTGTGCACAAGTTGTCCTGACCAAATACGAGAATGCAAGCTCCTATCAATACAAGATTATGCACATGATCCAGAACAAGCAAGCAAACACATCTATTAAGTCCATATAGCCGAAGCCCACTCTCTCGATACACATTGCCTAATAGCCACACCCTCCCGTAAGTAAGGTTTTGAAGCCTCAGGGTGGACTATTAGTCTAGATTCACAAGCTCACGCTATTCACCAAGTTCCATCTTATGACAAGCAATCACTGAAGCATGTTCAAGCAAAGCTAACTCATTAAACAAGTAACAAGCAAGAACAGTTCTTATAACTCTAGCATGCATTTCTATCTCTTGTGGACAAGCATTCAAGTATTCTTAGTCTAGCATACGATATCAAGAATAAGTGCAAGCAATCCTTTTTATTCTTGTTGTTAGCATGGCAAGGTCCTATCTCATTTCAGACAAGCATTTCAAGTTCTCTTATTAGGCAGGCAAGCAGATTCATTTCGATGACAAGCTATGTGAGTTCTCTTATTAGCATACTGAGTCGGTTCTATCATTCTTCTTATGAAATAATCTTATTAAGCAACAAGCATTCAAAAACTCAGATTCATTATTAAGGCATGCGAGAATCAGAGAATGCAGTTCTGTCCACTCACATTGATTAATCGGTCGAGAACTCTCCGAGAAGACTTTCGTTCGAGCAAGCAAGGCGATCTCACTTGTACATAGCGTCGTCGCGGAGCGGGACGCTACACTACCAATGGTACCGTAGTTTTGTGGACAACTGTATTTCTTTTTTTGAAGATTTCAAGACTCTGTTCTTCGCTCGATTCTACGAAGGAGGGATGGACATGTCTATGTCATCGCTCATCGAAGTGAAGTAGAAGGAGAAAGAGAACGTTCGTACTTTCATTGAACATTTTCGTCAGGCCACTTTGCAGATGCCTCCCGGAGTTCCGGATTCAGCCTTGGTAGATATTTGCAGGAAGAATCTTCTCCCGCTAATCTCAGTATTCACAGGACCATACCAGTTCCATGATTGGCCCTCATTTATCATCTCAGTGGTAGCCGCTGAAGATAACAGTCGGAAGGCGCGTGACAATGGAATCATGATCTCTACCTCTGATAGAGGGAAGCGGTCATCCTCCAATAGCGACCATACTCGTGGTTCCAAAGGAAAGGAAGCTTTGGCGATTAACACGTCCAGGCAACATACTCCAGGGACTACGCAGACGAATCCTGGGACTTCTAGGCCTAAAGAAGAATATTTTTTTGATGACGACGATATTCCGAGCATATTCGATTATCTAGTCAAAAGTGGCAAGCTCACTCTCCCAGAAGTAAAGCGGCCTAATAAAGTCGACAATACCAATAATCCTAAGTACTATATTTTCCACAGGTACATACATCACCCAACAAAGGCATGTTATGTACTAAAAAGGAAAATCCAGGAGCTGATCGACGCCAAGGCCATCACTCTGTGTAATAGCGAAAAGACGATCACTGCCAACATGATCTCTCTCCAATTCGGCAATCTGCCCCCTCAAGAAGTCCCGGATGGTATAGTACCTATTCCACGGGTGATGATGAACATTGTGAATCTTCCTCCGACCAGGGGTCAAAATCATGACCTGGTACCCCTAACTACCAAGCGTGGTGAGATCATGTGGGTTCATCCCGATCTGGTATTGAAAATTTAGAAATAGACTCAAGCTGCTAAAGCTAAGTCTAAAAAGAACTCAAAATGTAAACCATGCCATATGGTTGCGATATCCCCGACATCAGAAGAAGAGGCATTGGCTACCGAAACCAGTTCTGGGAAATCCTACCTCAAGGACTATGGAGGAAATCAGGAAGAAGCGACGGCAGACACTTTGGCTGCCAAACTTTCAGAGCCCGAACCTGTCATACTAGAGGCAGATCCTTCTAGACCAACTTCGGCGGACAAAGACAAGCAAAAGGAAGTTCATTTTGATAAACCTTTGAAGAATATTCAAAACAAAGGTTTAGAGAAACCATATAACTTTGACATCTTGGCCCAGTTGGCTAATACTCCAGCCAGATTATCAATTTTTGAGCTACTTAGGCTATCCAAAGACACTCGTCAAGCATTGAGTGAAGCTTTAATGCAGGCGGACGTATGCTTGACCCAGCTCAAGTCCCCGAATAAAGAGCCTGTGGCATGTCCTTAATGCCATAGTGTGATGGAAGTGGTCCCTAACATCACTTTCACTCAAGAGGACATGTTGTTGAAGCATAACAAGCATGACAGGCCACTTTATTACACCGGATACGTCAGCTCCATGGAGGTAGACCGGATTCACATAGATTCGGGATCGTTGATCAGCATTATCCCTCATAGTTTGCTCAAACCGTTGAGAATTCCTACAAGCGAACTAGCTTACACTACCACTACAATCGTGGGCTTCAACGCCAGGAAAAGCAAGCCATTGGGGAAGATTCTTCTGAGGATCCAGATTGGTGACCTTAGATCAGTGGCTACTTGCTACGTCATTGATTCGAAGGTGTCCTACAACATTCTGTTGGGCAGACCATGGATCTACGATCACAATATTGTTCCTTCAACTCTACACCAATGCTTCAAGTATGTAGACGCCCAAGGGACAGTAAAAACAGAGTTTATTGATCTCAACCCTTTTAAAGGAGTTGAGTCCTACTATTCTGATGCTATGTCGTACACCAAAGACTACATGAAGGAGGTATCATGCAGAACGAAAGGGGAATCCCATCAGGAGCCAGGAGAATCATCTGCTGAGCAACCTCTATCAATCCAGGTGAAAGGACGGACTAGCCGTCCGAAAGTCATGGAACCCATGGCTATCCACTTGGGAAAACCAAATCTGGAGTAGGAAGTGATCCCTTAGTGATCACTCTGAACCAGAAGCCTCTACCTTTGGTCATCAACCTTAGGTGCAGCACGCAGCCGACTGATGTAAATAAAACCGGGAACGTGATTTCAGACGAGAATAAAGATTCTCTTTTCCAGTATACTGACGCTCATTCTTTGAATCAGGATTCTTTCCCTCATAACGATATAGAGCCAATAGCACAAAAATTCTTGGAAGCTATAGACTCCTATCATCCGTATATGTGGGAAGTAGCGTCAACATCTAATGTCATCACGACATATGGCCACATGAAGATTCTATCTTTATTGTTCTACCTACTCGCAACAGTCAGCATCCAATAGTCTTCGATCGCAGGCAAAATAGACCGATTGTACAAGAAGATTCTCACGAATCCGATGCTGGGAAAATGCAGGTTCACAGATATAGCCCACAGGATTTAAAGATTATGCAAAGCATGGGTTATGACTTGAAGTCGGAGACAGGCCTCAACTATGGAAAAGGCAGGCGAATGCCGTTGCATGGTAGTCCCTACTGTCTGGGAAATCACTTCGGGTTAGGGTATACCACGTCTCTTACAACTTCTGAGTCAAGTGAGGATACATTTTCCTCTTCTAAGGATGGTTCATCGTCCTCCAACTCATATGATGAACTCGAACGAGTATTATCAGTAAATACGGTATTGACAGATTCTTTCGAAGCAGAGGAACAAGAATCTGAACGGTTTGAAAATGACTCCTGGGCACATCAAATGGATACACAATGGGAACTCCGGTTCGAGCAGAGAGAACCACCCACTGAAGATAAAGTTATCCAACTCGATGTTGGGGATGAATTTTCACCAAAGCCGATATTTATCAGTAACAATCTTTTCGAAGAAGAAATGAAAGAAATAATCCAGCTGATAAAAGAATATATCGATGTCTTTGCGTGAAATTATGAGGATATGCCAGGTCTTGATCCAAAAGTGGCTACCCATAAACTCAATATACTGTCCAATTTAAAGCCCGTAAAGCAGCACCAACATCGATTCCGTCCGGACATGATGGATTCCATTGAAGCTAAAATCAAGAAGTTGGTAGCCTGCGAGTTTATCCGGGAAGAACAATATCCTGATTGGGTCGCCAATGTTGTCCCAGTCATAAAGAAAAGCGGGAAAGTTTGCATTTGTATTGACTTCTGAGATCTAAATACGGCCTGCCCCAAGGATGAGTTTCCTCTTCCTATCACAGACATCATAATCCATAATACGTATGGTTTTGAGCGCATGTCTTTCATGGACAGATTTTCAGGATACAATCAGATTAAGATGAATCCTGAAGATGAGAAGCATACTGCCTTTCGTACACTACTAGGGGTATATTGCTATACAGTCATGTCTTTCGAATTGAAGAATGTCGGGGCTACATATCAGTGAGCTATGAGTAACATATTTTATGAGCATCTACGCAAAACGGTAGAATATTACCTAGACGATATCGCTATCAAAAGCTGCCTCAAGGGTAATCACATCCAAGACTTGAAGACGGTGTTCGAGTTGATGCGCCAACATTAACTCAAAATGAACCCTGCAAAGTCCTTCCTCGGCGTATCCAGTAGAAAATTCCTGGGATTTGTCATTACCGCTAAAGGCATTCAAGTTGACCCTGATAAAGTAAAAGCTATCCTAGAAATACGACCGCCCCATAATCTGAGAGAACTCAGGGGATTTTAAGGTCGTCTAGCTTATATCAGGAGATTCATATCCAACCTCTCTGGAAGATGTCAACCTTTTTCTTATCTGATGAAGAAAGGTGTGTCATTCATTTGGGACGAAGCCTGTCAGCTAGCGTTTAATGACATCAAACGCTATCTCACTAATCCTCCAGTTCTGGTGCCTCCCGTAAGAGGAAGGTCATTTTTGCTGTATGTTCGAGCAATGGATCATTCTTTAGGGGCTCTCCTCGCACAGAAGAACAATGAGGGTCATGAACAGGCTATCTACTATCTAAGCAGGATGATGGTCGGAGCTGAACACCGGTATAATCCAGTAAAAAAAGAATGCTTGGCCCTAATGTTCGCCATTAAGAAGACGCGATATTATGTGATAGGACAAACTATTCATATCATCTCTAGAATCAATCCTTTTCGGGTATTGATGAACAAGCCGAGTGTTCTTAATTCCCGACTCGTGACCTGAGCGATGTTATTGACACCGTATGATATGGTGTACGTCCCTCAGAAGTCCATGAAATGCTAGGCCTTGGCTGATTTCTTAGCTCCTCATCCAATTTCGGAAACCTCCAAACTATACGAGGACATTCTCGACGAAGTTGTAGAATATAATTCCGCAATAGAAGGCGATACATGGCAGCTATTCTTCGATGGTGCCTCCAGGACTGGTCCCAAGGGAAACGTGGTTTCAGGAGTAGGAATTGTCCAGATAACTCCTGATAAACTCGTCATCTATCGAGCATATTCTCTTAGCGAACCCTGCTCTAATAATGTGGCAGAGTATAATGCTCTGCTAATCGGGCTTCAAGTCGCTAAAGAATTGGATGTTGAATATTTGGAAGCTTTCGGTGATTCCCAGCTGATAGTCAATCAGGTTAGAGGAATATATGAAGTTCGCAATCCAGACCTCATTCCTTATCACCAAACAACGATTGAGATAGCCACGTCTTTCAAAGGATTCTTCTTAGAGCATGTGCCTCGATCTCAAAATTTAGAAGCTGATGCTCTGGCCAGTCTAGTTGCAGATCTAGCTATTCCTATAAGAAGGCAGAATTTGGTGATCCTTCTTAACAGAGATCTATTCTGTATAAAAAATAATTTTCACATAGAACGCAACTACGCTATAAACATGGTTCCTCCTAAGAGAGACTGGAGAAGTCCCTTTATAGACTTCGTGTTATACAAAATCTTACCAGAGGATCCTAAAGAAGCAGTATCCATCAAAAGACGATCACTACGCTTCTATTTTGATGCTTCTTCATAAAGTCTGTATCACCGAACATACGATGGACTATTGTTACGATGTCTCTCCGATGATGATGCGAAGCGGGTTATCCGAGAAGCTCATGACGGAGTATGTGGAGCACATCAACCTGGTCCTAAGTTACATGATCGTATCAGGAGGATGGGATACTACTGGCATACTATGATTGTAGATGCCGTAAAATACGCAAAATATTGTAAAGCCTGTCAGGTTCATGCAGACTTTATACATCAGCCCTCTGAGTATTTATATCCTACCATTACATCATGGCCCTTTGAAGCATGGGTTATGGATATCATTGGTCCGATTCACCCGTCGTCTTCTAGAGGACATCGGTTCATATTGGCTATCACCGATTATTTTTCTAAATGGGCGGAGGCAATCCCTCTTGCTGAGGTAAAGACATCCAACGTGATCAGCTTTATCAAGCACCATGTAATTTATCACTTTGGGATACCCCGAAGGATAATTCATGACAACGGCCCTCAATTTATCAGCCAAATGTTTCAACGACTTTGCGATAAGAATCGGATACAAAATATGGCCTCTACGGTATATAATCCTGCTGCTAATGCTTTGGCGGAAGCCTTCAACAAAACCATCATCAAGCTCTTGAGGAAGTTCGTCTCTTCGAACAAAAGAGATTGGAATGAGAAGCTGGGAGAATGCCTCTGGGCATACCGCACAACGGTACGAACACCAACGGGTTGTACCCCATTCTGATTAGTCTATGGGTGTGAAGCTGTTCTTCCTATTGAAATCTAAATTCCATCACTAAGAATAGCAGTAGCTAATGAGTTGACTCAGGAAAATAATGATAACTTAAGGCTTCAAGAGCTAGAAGGATTAGATGAGAAACGCCTTCAAGCTCAGCAGCGCATTGCGTTCTACCAAGCACGCATTTCCAGAACTTTTAATCAAAAAGTGAAAGAAAGAGTGTTCAAAGTTGGTGAGCTAGTTTTAGCTGTGAAGAGGCCAATGATTATTACGCACAAAAGTTAGGGTAAATTCTAGCCCAAATGGGAGGGCCCTTATGTGATTGAAACGACGTTTTCAAATGGCGCTTACAGATTAGCCAAGCCTAATGGAGATATAATAATGGCTCCTATTAATGGCAAATTCCTGAAGAAGTACTACGCTTAATCACCCTTGCTTAAATGGAGTATGGTGAAGATCTTATTCTGACAATACTACATACAAAGACTGGTTGGGTCATATTCTATTATGTTCTTATGACCTCTGAATAGATATATTTAACTAATTTGGAACTTCAAAACCTATCACGTCCATATTACCTCTGATAGTATTTTGTATACAAATTTAGTTAAATTATATTCTATCATGTCCATATAACCTCTGAATAGATATATCCAGCTAAAATTTACCTAAAGTATATCACGTCCATATTACCTCTGATATCACTTTCATCCTAGCCTATCATTTATATTCTAAAATGATGGGTCCACAAAGTCAGAAGAAGCATCTTTATTATCTCCGGGAAAAGCAAATTACAAAATAAGCAAAAAGGTACTTCATTGGGAAGGAGCAGTTAAATCGTGAATCTATTGCGCCAAAGCAGCCATCCTCTCATTCCTGGAGTTCAATACGTTAGCGCAAGCCCGTTCCAGTCATGCCTCATCATCGCTCAAGCGAGATAGTTCGGACCGAGCATTAACAAAACCGGCACAGATGATACCCGCATGTGCCAAGTTCTGCTGAGATGTATCCATTTGGCCCTTCAGCACATCATGAACTATCGACGTCTTGAGAGCCCGCTCCTTTGCCTAAGCGAGTTCAGCTTCCAATTATTGGACCCTCACTTCATTTCTCTCACATTCAGTTTAGCACTTAGCTAGCTGGGGAATGACCTCCACTAAGACAGCCTGCTCTTCATCTATCTCTTGCAGCTGTTCCTGGATGGATTTGTCTAGAGATTCCATCTGCTCAGCAAGTTTCGCAGTCAAGGAGTTGTACTTAGCCTGAACCAGATCGTCGACGCTGTCTCGAGATAGTTGCAAATATTCGTTAATGGGTTGTTCTAAACCATTACCTATTTGCTCTAGTGCATCACCTCGTTCAGCGTTATTGAAGTTTCTAATCGGCGCTATCGTAAGCTGATAGGACGTCTGCAGAGTATCAAAGACTAGGTTCTTCTCCAGCACCATGGATATCAAATCCTTCAAGGTAAGGTAGAATATGCTAGTGTATTATTCAACTAGCATGGCAAAGATCGGATGTACGCTAGGAGTGGCCGCAATACCGGTAAATCTTCCTCCAGGAATGACTGCAGAGGATGTCGCCACAATCGTTACCTCTACAGATGGCGCGACAAAAGAAGGGACACCAGCAATGATTGAAATTGCTGGCGTAATTGAAATTGCTGGCGTACTCAACAAAGGAGGCATAGTCAAGATGATGGGCTCATCCTCCTCTGATGATATCTGAACTGCTGTTGGCGAGACGACACCCAAAAATATTATGAATGAAGGATCGACAGCTTCAAAGTATGCTTCTTCGATGTTAAGCACCACCGTTTCATCAGCTGAATCTGCAACAAAGTGAGAGGTTGCGTCAACTCCGCCCTCCCCAGAGATGTCTTTGCCTGAAAAGAAGATAAGAGAAAGTTAATATCAAGTTGATGTTAATTTTCCTAAAAGAAGCGTAAAGAAAATATATTACCCATGGCCGATGGCATGTATGTTGCGTCTGCAGCCTGTACAGCTAAATCATTTCTTAATGATGCTAAGCAAGCTGTCATATCTGGAGAGGAGGGTGCACCAACTGACGTTTGAGGATAGTCATCCCAGTCGTCACCCAGATCCACTCGAGGTTCATCGGGTGGAATCTCACTGAAAATACTTACAAACGAAGGAGGGATTATTCCCATTATTTGTCTAGATAAATGTATTCTTAATATGCTTGGTCTCGAAGGCGATCTCGAAGCACTACCAGTCGCAGTAGTAGCAGCAGCGATCGCGAGCAAAGAATCTCCGGCACTGCCAGCCGGAACTGCGGAGGTTCCCTCTCTAAAAGGCGAAGGACCTCTGATCAAAGAATTATCCCTAACAGGGGAAACAATAGGCTCACTCCTCGAGGCCCCCTTGGTGGAAGCCCTTTTAGGACCTCTGATAGTCTTCTTCTTGCGGGGGGAAGGCTCTTTCGGAGTGGAAGCCTTCCGTTTATTGGAGATAACGAGAGACTCCGCTGGCGGAGCTATTACGCCTCTCGGTATTATCAACAAAAATTCGTCTGCACCAGAAAGGTCTTCACCTTTGTCAGATAAAATAGACGGTATCTTCTCCCTGCCAGTGGACCTATGGGAGGGCATCCTGACACTTCCATGCACATCAAAATCACGACGGAAGGTGTTGATGGACGGATAAAACTGCGCATACGAGTGAAGAATGCGCAACTCCATGGAAAGAGAAGTCACGGGCACAGCAAAAGTTACACCAGTATAACCCGTGATAAAGTACCTCAATCCTCTGGCTCCATAAATAAGTCCACCTTTGGACTTGAAGCTGGTGATAGGATTTCCCACATGCAACTGGTCATACCCAAATTGCCTGGCGAACCGGCTGGGCAGATAAGGCTCCAAGTAGCACTGGTCCTCATTTCTGTACAACAGATGGGAAGGTCTAATGTAGACCAACCAATAAAAAGGCTTCAGGAGAAAGAATGGTCCTCCCTTGACCTGCATGCTTAAGTTTTGTCCCCTGTTAATTGATATGTACAGGGGAAACGATGCAGAAGAGCTTCCAGCCATGGGCAAAATTCAATGCTCGCCGGTAATCTATGACGCTCGCCACGTTCCAAAGGAAATTCTTGTAATTCAACAAGAAGTTATTTCTCGAACCGTTGGCAGGGCCGGGAGCCCTCACCTTGGTGTTATGAAGGATTAACTATCCTATCAGATATATGAATGGTAATTCCACTCTGGGAAATCCTTCATGCCGTGTATCATCTGCAAGCAGTCCAACAGTAAGGGCCCTCATGCCAGCTTGTATTCTGCATACCATGGCAGGAAGCAGGCCCAGTCTTGCTCTGAATACCAAATGTACTGCGGGCCATAAGGTGTTGTGATGGAAGCGATCCGTAGACGCGATGCCAGGCACTACCCATCGGCATAGCCAGACAGAGAGGAAGCCAGTCAGTTGAGCTTCCTTTGACAGAGGCTTGCAGTAATGCCTCATATAACTGAAGGTTTTAGTGCTTGCAGGATAACCCCCTATCTTCTTATCGAGAATATAATTTGAAGCCCTGCGTCTTCAATGAGGTCATCGATCGTGTCGGCACTAAGCATGCTCAGGAGGTTCAAGGGCTTATCTCTGCTATCTACAACCTTGTCCGGCTTAGCATTTCTGGCCTGGTGGAAGAAGAGGTAGGATGCCCATTTGTTGATGTGAGCCAAATCAGAAGGCTCCTTGTAAAAGGTGGTACAGGCAATATAGTGGCTCATCAGCTCCTGGTACACCGCTACTGCCCGAGGGTTTGTATCCCTCAGCTCCCTGTTTGTGGGAACGTACTCTTCATAAGGAGTGTCTCCCATTGGCAGCTTTGAAATCTCTGCCATCTAATAGAGGGCTAAGCCCAACTCACCTAGCGGAGTGGCGAAAGTCCCAGTGAGCGAATTATATCGCTCCATCAAATCCAAGAACAAGTTGGGATTAACAGGCAGCCCAACACTGGTGGCACTTACAGCCGCAAATATGCCAATGGTCTCCAGCACCGTCTGGAAGTACTTCAGGGCCCAGGCAGTTAAACTGGCCCATCGAAGATTCCCGGGGCTAAGCCATCCACTGGTCCGAGGGTTAACCTTAGGGTACACTCCTCTCTGCCCCATAAAATCATTGTAGAAAGTCGATATTTGAACCGGCTGGATCAGCGAAGTGTCTTCACTCGGGACGCTGCCCGGCTGTAATCCCCTGAAAGGCATAATAGGGCCTGAAGGTCTGCTCATATAAGCTTCTAAGTTCAATCCTTTGTTGTATAAGATCTTCCCTGGCTGGCCTTGAAGATATGGAGTCAGAGTCCACATCATCTTCCTAGAATGTGTGGCATGGAAGAAGGCCTAGATTGGGTAATCTCTGGGCATCCTGGGCAGATACATGACCGTGCCCTCAGCAGTAAACACTCAATCCTCCTTCTTGGGCTTAGTATGGGATTGTTTGTCGATGACATCCCCGAATAAGAAACCTGGTTTCTTATATTCAGTCCTATCTATGTATGTCAGGGGCTCCCAACAGATCATACTCAACAACATTCGCTCTTCTTGGGACGAGATCAGAGTTCCCCTTTCTTGAGGATAATTGGCTCCAGAAATAGGGAATGTCATATGGGACAAGTCCTCCAGATAGATTGAGTTCAGTATCCCTGTAGCAGAGCCCATCACTTCGGCCAAAGGAGGGATCTGCAAGTCCACTGCAAAATGCAAGAAAACAAGTCAATTTTTATGCTAGACGCTACACTCTTGTAATTTACGCCAAAGACTAACAGTCTGAGCTTTTACGCGAGACTGTAAAAACTTGAGTTTTATGCTGGAATCTATTTTTTGGTGCGTAAAACTCAAGGTTGGCAGTATACCCCAAAATCTAACAGTCTAAGCTTTTTACGCCAGACTGCCAAAATTTGAGTTTTTACGCCATAATTTAATCCAGCGCATAAAACTCAAAGTTTGTAGTATACGCCAAATTTTGACAGTATGAGTTTTTACGCCAGACTGCGAAAAGATGGAGTTTTTATGCTGACACATTACAAATGTGGGCGTATTATTTCACATACACGTATAACATGTGCGGAGGGTTCTCTGTTTCTTCTCAAATCTTTACCTGTAATGGCCGGAGCATAGCTCGACGGTGGAGCACTGCGTTCAGATCGGGGCTCGCTCAGCCTAATGGGGGTTGCTCGTGCTTGAGCAGCGGAGCAAGATGAGGAAGCAACCTTCTATCCCTTAGCAGTGGAAGCCTATTTAGGTGCCATGGCGAATCTGAGTTCTCAAGAAAGAGACGAAGAAGAAGGGTTTCTGGAAAGCAAGGGTTTTGCGAAGACAGATAAAGGGTTTCTCTCTCAAGACCTTGGGCTATTTATAGAGTTCGGATAACTCTTCGAATCCCTAACCAAATTTGATATTTAATAGTCAGTTATGATTTGGGACCACGTCAGCCTATTATTTTGAAAAAAAGAAGACGGACAGTCATATTGCGTAGTGGATCCAGATTTTATGCACAGAAGCTATAGATCTATGATTTTACGCTCAGAAACTTTTACGCTCAGAGGCTACAAATCTACGATTTTACGCTCAGAGGTTACAAATCTACGGTTTTACACTTAGAAGCTACAGATCTATGATTTTACACTAAGAAGCTTTTACGCTCAGAGGCTACAAATCTACGGTTTTACACTCAAAGGCTATAGATCTATGATTTTACGCTCAGGAGCTTTTATGCTCAGAGGCTACAAATCTATGGTTTTGCGCACAGAAGCTATAAATCTATGGTTCTACGCTCAAAAGATTTTACAATCAGAGGCTATGAATCTACGATTTTATGCAGGACAGAATACGCGTATATCTCGACAAATTGGGTCTTACACTCGATAAGACCAAAAGTTTATGCAAAAAATGCTCCTTTTTGGCTACAAAACATTCCAAGTGCCTGAAATATACAAATGTCAGCATTGAAGATGACTCTTCTTCTTGGGCCACTGGAAGTCTATTCGAAGTCTAGTCATAATCTTTTACAAAAGTTCAAGTATGGCCTGTTCGGCAGACATTTCTTGCCCTATTTCAAAGGATTTTCGGGAAAATCATTCTTGAAGATGATGGTTTGAACAAAAATTCTTCGTCTCAGGGAAGTGACAATTCAGAATTTTTATGTGACTCCTCGTCCAAAAATAGCATGACAGTTGGATCTTCAAGACAAACTTAATGCTAAGGAGCTTTTTACGCATCTTCCGTTACACGTAAAAGTTGGGACGTAACAGGATAAACATTTATCAGAGTCAGCATAAAATTATTCAGACGTGTCAAAGCTGCACATTACCAGACTTTCTCACAGCAAATATGGCAAATCAGCAATGCATAGAAGAAGACAAGTTTATTAATCATGATTACATACGATGGAAATCCAGTCTACAAAAGATTCTTCATTTTTATGATTACATATGATAAAAATCATTTTTCTACAAAGGGTTTCTCATTTTCATTTAAGATCACACCGGGAATCTGTTGTGTCAGGTTCTCATATTGGTGTAGATCATTTTCTGCTTCTTCTACGACAATTCATCGACTTCTGCGACCGATGAACAAAAAAATGATTAATGGAGGGATGATACAAAACTAGGCATGTTTTATTCAAGCCCACCCTCCATACGCCATGGTAGACACGCCCTAGAATTGTGTTTGGGATCCAGACCCAACATAATACTGAAAGACAGGGCCAAATTGACAACCTTCACCCAGCTCCATAATGGGAGAAAATACATCTAGCATGCTGTGTGATCTAATGCGACCCTTCCTCTCTCCTGGACGAATGGCCATATAAAATTGCTGATCATCCCGAGTAATGAAAGCTATGATATCCTTCCATGATCCATCATTGTAGAGGATATTTGCTCGAAGATGCCTCTTTTTATGGCTTCTTACATGATGGAAGAGCATGATCTTCTTCTTCCTCAAGTCAGCCCAATGGATCTCGACAACCATCTCTTTTGGTGAAGGAAGTGTGAAAAAATAGGTTCACTCGCGTGCCTTTATATAGGCAAAAGAGAACATACCTAATCCTAACAAATTCCTAAATTTTGCCGAGAAATCGATCTCGTAGAACGAGTCAAATTTGACCGTTTCATGCTTCATTCAAAGTATTTCAAATTACGAGAAATTTAAAAACTTTAAAGGGGGTCTTGTAGAAGCATAAAAAATATGCTGGGGAATTATACGCGTAAAACCCCCAACATGCATGAAGCCCGCGTAAAACAGAGCCCCAGTGCTGTGTGGCATAAAATATGACTTCAGAGCCATTGGCGTACAACAGAGCTTCAACGCTATTCAGCATAAAATAGAGCTCCAGAACAACCCGCGTAAAGCAGTACTTCCAGATTGCTTTGGCATAAAAAGGTTGCCACATCGCCACTCCGGCATAAAATATGTCTGCTTTTAATGCAGTATGAAATTGTACGAGTAACTCTTTGTATTGCTCGAATGAACCTGTCAGACAGAACAGTGAACCTGACTCCTGACAAATAGTACTGCACGACGATCGAGAGGACGGCTGTAATGATGATTCTGTACAGAGACCCAGACTGTCTTTTAGTAACATAATCCTTGATATAAGTCATTTTTACGCACTCAAGGAATATGCTGCCTATTTTACACAGGCAGAAATAAGCCTTTACGCTCAATATGAGACAAAATTAGACGCCACATCAAAAGCTGTTCTTTGTACAGAACTCGAGGCACATCTCTGCAGTTAATGCGCGAGATGGGGGCAGATCTCTGCATTTAATGTACGAGATTTGGTTCTACTTTTAATGACTGGAAGAGCTAAAATTAGGACTAATACGCTCACATCACCATTCCTGCATATTACGCCAACCAGGCTATTTTCAACTATAGGAGCATGTCGTATGCTATCTCCTCGAAATATGCCAACCAGGCTATTTTTAGCTATAGGAGTATGCCGTATGCTATCTTCTCGAAATACGCCAACTCAGGCTATATTTGCAAAGGTACGTGATAAGGCTATTTGGCCCAGAATACACTCAAGACATCAATCAGGAAGGATAATTGGCTAGTTTACACTGGTTACCTATCTATTCAGCATCAAGCTTTACGCAGAACTTGGCTTTTACGCCAACAGGACAATTATTTGGCTTTTATGCCAACAGAATAGCTACTTGGATTTTATGCCAACAAGACAGCTATTTGGCTTTTACGCCAACAGGACAACTACTTGGCTTTTACGCCAACAAGATAATTATTTGGCTTATACGCCAATGAGACAGTTATTTAGCTTTTATGCCAACCATCTCTACGCGAGGGGCAGTTACCTACGTGGCTTGCATGCCGTGATCTTCGATGAGCGATTATATGCGATACCTCATAATAGTACACACATCACACGCAGATTCAGGAGATCATTCATACGTGGGTAGCAGTTATTATAACTGACGCGTAAAAGGTACAACTCTCTCCACTGTTTGGTTTCTACGCCGACTAGTCAGTTACTGTGACTGAACTCTATAAATAGAGACCTTCAGTCACAGGAAAAAAAGGTCGGAGGGGTCGAAGAAAAACAGAGGAGATCAGAGAGAGAGCACATACAGAGAGTGTTGATTGACAACTTTGGCAACGATAGTTCAATCCCTCCTGCAATCTTTAAAGCTTCTTCTCCTTCTTCTACAACACTTCTTCGTTATCGTGTGGTCCAAGGGACAAAGTGATCGACCGCAGATCAGACTCCTATAGCAATATTTTCCCAAAATTATTTTTGTACTTAACATCCTCGTATAGGATTAATTGTACTTCTTTTTTTCTTGTTTGTGAACAAAGAAAGGGTTTCGTATAAACATGTTTTCAATTTCTTTCGTTTATCATCAAACAAGTATCATATAGTCCTTCTGACCAATTAATGATATATAAATGAATAACAACAACTATAGGCTTGCATAAGAAGATAGTGGTTATCTAGACTATAGAACTTAGTGTTTATCTAGATGGTCGAACTTAGAGGCCCATACACCCATTTGGTTGACTCTAGACTTAGACAAGAAAGTAGTATGGCAACTGTAGAGGCACTACACTCATCTTCTTGATGAAGAGTTGAAGGCACTTGTTACGAACTGACAACTATGACAATTCGCTGGCGAAGTAACGACAGCTGCAACTAGACCGCTATAGTAGAGTAGTAAAAATATTTACAGACATACTGGTCAGGTGGCATGGCAGTAGTAGACTATGATACTTAACAGTTATAAGGAAAAATTATGGTTGTGAGATTCCAGATAGGTATCCCAAGATTTTTGACCCAATAAATAAATTTGTCCTACAACCTAGACAATAGCCTCAAGAGACTTTGACTACTAGTAGAATTCTTGTAAGTTGGGTAGTGTAGATGAGTTAGAAATAAAATAGTATATGGACAATAAATGAGAAAGTGCTAGAATGGCAGATCATGACTTTTAGAAAGTACTGCTAAAGAGCAATATAGTGTAATAGCTATAGTGATTATTATGAAAATGGGTTAGTGTCAATTTCGACGAGAAATTTTTTATAAGTTGGATAGAATATAAAACCCCTAATTTTAGAAATCATATTAACTATTTAATTAATTATTTAATGGGTTTATAGTATTTATTAGCTAATTAGTAGAAATAGAATTTATTAGATTTTTATTTTTAGGTAATTGTGCAATAGAGGATTTATGGAGCAACCATAATTTTTTCTTAATTATTTTCATGTAGGAGATCCTGTGGACAGTTGATAAATTTATTATATGCACTAAAATAAATTTCATGAATTATATATATATATATATATATATATATATATATATATATATATATATATATATATATATATAAAGTTATTAATAGAAATGAATAATAGAGAAAGAATAAGTAATGATATAAAAAAGAAAGAAAAGAAATTAGAAAAGAATAGGAATAAAAAAAAGAATTAAAAAACTATAACCCAAACCCTTATAACTAAATCCGCTAACCCGCCTACACCTAAATCCCACACGCTGTACAGAACCCACCCCCCCCACCCCCGCGCGTAGTGATCCGCTCCCCTCTCTCTCTATATATATAGGAACACCCAAACCCTAAACCCTAATCTATCCCACTCCAATCCACCGTCGACCCCCAGCCCTGACGCCGTAGCCGCGTTAGCGAACGCCCCAGCCGCGCCGGCGATCGCCGCAACCGCCGCACGCCGCGCAGAAAAATCACAGCATCATACCCCTGTTCCCATACTGATTTCTACCTCCTCGCTCAACCAAATTCTAATTCATCTTTGCCGGTATGATCCTCACATATCCCTCTCTAAATATCGTAGATTAGTTTCCATCGTTCAACGCTAAACCCTAGGTAAAAATCGACGCCAACTTTAGGAAAAACTATATTTTTTTAACTACTAAAAATCTGTTGCAACCACCCATGTTTAAAGACTCGTATCTCCCACCACAGAGATCCAAACTTAGAAATTCCTTTTGCTATATGAAGACCACCTAACCTAGATTATTTTTTGTCAATTATATTATTTTATTTGGTGTTAAAAATAAAATTAAATTAGGTTAACAATTACTAAAAATCTATTTTTGAAACTTCTAGAATTTACGATACGGAGTGCGCCCTGCCAAACGGGACCGCCTCGTCATGTACCAATTACACCGAAGGTACGTATGGTATTTCTAGACATGGTGGCTTTCGCAAAAATTAATTCGGACGCGTGTGCACGTGGGAATCAATCTGAATCCAAAAAAATCCCGTATCGCAACTTTTGTAAAATACTGCACCATTTAGTGTACGCTCGTTGGATTCGTGGTATCACGCTGGTCCTGTGATCCAAGTTTTACGCAATTTTGAGACTATTGACCAAGCCGCCTATTTGCGGGCCTACGGTTGACTTTTTGGCCAAATTTGTGTTCGGCCCACCGGAATCCAAAATTGGACGTTTCGTTGAGTTCGTATTGACATATAGAGTTTGTTTGACCAATAATTTTGTCTCATTTAGAGACCTTTATCCCTGGCATACTTTTCGGTGCAAAGTGGCCCACATGTGGGCCCGCTTTGACCCAAAATTACTTTTTTGCCCCTGTGTCCAAATGGACGAAAGAGTAGTATTTTTTAGCTATCTCGCTTATTCTGAAAATATTGGTGATATTTATTTCAGCATCCGGAGGCGTTCATTCTGAGGCCGTAGTTTCTGATCCTGTGTGTTTGATTCCTGGACATTACACTTTGCAGCTCCATTTTCAGGCAAGATACCTTGCCAAATTGCTTATATTATTTTGCATGCTTATTATATTTTTATATATTCATTACATGTGTAGTTTCTTTCAGTCATTACTATATATTAGATATGTTGACACACACTCGATACCTAGTATCATGAGAGGACAATCAGTAGGCGTATGGGCTATAACCACTCTGGTAAACCTTAGTATCTAGCTCGCACTACGGTAGTGTGTCGCGCTGGTTGCTACCCCGCGGTATATCGATTTCTGGAGTCTCACTGGTCGCTACCCCCGTGGTATATCAATTTTTGATGTCCCCTGACCTGTGTGTGAGTTGTGAGATTTAGATCAAGTAGCCTACCCCTGCCCATACGTCGAAAAGTTGTCCTCATTATGCATTCATATAGATTATCTTGTACAACGTACTTATATATTTTTTGTCTATATTGTACATTTATTGTATTCAAATTGGCATGCTTCTATGTATCTTGTTACGTCCCTCTGAGGACCTGGTCCCTTTCTAGGTATAGATGTTCATGACTATTCGTAGGAGCACGGATCAGGACTTACTACTTATATCTTCTGAGGAGGTCTTATCTTCTGAGCATCTTTGATTATCTTTAGCGATGGATCGCTCGCTGATAGCTTTATATCATCACCTTATTTTATATTGGAGAATTACCCTTCTTCCTCATTTTAGTATTGATATAGTCATTGGTAGTAGATTTGTCTCCACCCGACTATTATTTTGGATTATTCAGACTCATCATTCTAGTTTAGTTTTTTTTTTGTGACTTGTTGTATGGATGAGATTAGTATATTTGTGACTTATAACACTATATAATGCCACATGTGAGTTTATATTCATATTACAGCGTACGTGTGTATTATGGTATCCATATATTGGAGTTGCCATATGCATACGGCTGGAATGCTTACGTGTTTCTAGTCCCACGTATTTTGGGACTGGGGCGTGACAGTCGTGTTTTAGGAGTCTCAATCAAAACTGTTCCCTTTGATATCATGAATTCGTCTTCTTTGATACCGAGCTTGAACTATCAGCAGTTTGCTTCCTTGTTATTTCCTATCCTATCATTTGATACTTGGTATCCTTTTTATTTAGGGCAACTTCGTCCTCGTCTATCAGAGTAACAGAGCAAGATCCCATTGAGCATCAGTAAGAAAAAGTACTTCCTCAAGATCAGCTTTGAGTAAAGCCAATGGGTGGGCAACATGTACCAGAGGTCCTGGTACCCCCGACAGTTCTAGTAACAACCGCATCACTTGATATCGTGACACTGTTAGAAATTATCAGAGGTATGCTAGCTACACAACAATATCAGATAGCATTGCAGCAACACTATCGGTTTCGACAATAGGAGCATAACGTCCTATTAAACCAAGGACTGCAAACAGGTCTGGAGGAGAATAAAAAAGAAGATTATGGGGCATCGTATAGGTTTTGTTGGCTTCAAGATATTAAGACGAGCATGGCAGCAACTAAGATTCTAGCAGAGGAGAAAGTCAATCAAGTCCAATTACAAATACAGGATTTCGCTCGTGATTGGTGGGCAATGGAGAAAGTCGGCTTGAGGCATCATATCTCTTGGGACAACTTCAGAACCCAGTTCAGGACTAAGTATTTTGGAGTAGTGGTGTAGTACGAGCTGCAGTAGAGATTTATTGATCTCAAGCAATCCGGCAGAATAGTGGATGGATACGCAATAGAGTTCTGCAGGCTGAGTAGGTTTGCGCCAGCTATGGCAACGACGAAGCAAGAAAGGGCTATAAGATTCCAATAAGGTCTTTATCTCAAGATTCTGCAACTAGTTGAAGGACATGACTACCAAACATTCGATGTCATGTTGATAGCAGCCATGAGATATGAGCCTGTCATCCAGAGGTTAGCTTCGAGGATTGGAGGACAAAAAAATTCTCATGCCCATAACACAAGTGGAGGACCAGCACCCGACACTCGTATTCATGATTTTGCACCACGAGGGGCTAGTGGCATAAGATAAGATAATGATAATTTGGCAACAACAGCTGAGACAACATCAATAACGCCCAAAGAATCTAGTAGGATGTACATATTATGGCAAAGGAGGTAACACTCAGGATGTGTGTAGGATGGCAAGTAGAAGATGCTTGAGGTATGGGGGTTCTGACCACATGATAGCTACTTTCCCACAGATGCATAGGCAGGGAGGACCGTATCAATAATTCTCAGCGTTGCTAGTTCAAGGAGCAGTTCCATATCAAGAATCAGTTTTAGCAGTACGGTTGTTAGCCCAACGTCCGATGTTGACGAAAGCATAGATGTTTTACCAGAGACAACATCAGTCTGGTCAATAAAGATAACCTCATGATGGAGTTCCAATAGCACCGAGATGTGAGCAAGCAGAGTTTGGCATGTTAGAGTAGGTATTGGTTAAGGGCGGTCAAATCGAGGGTAAGATTTGAGGTTCTTTTATTCATGTCTTTTGGGTTTCGTATATTCATCGAGTGGAGATGATCTTTTGTCTCACTCTTCTGCCTTCGTATCTCGTGATACATGATGTATGTCATATATCCCGACTACAAAGGTATGTCCCGGGCAGAGTCATATTCTTGATTAAGTCATTGATACAGATTTATCTCGAGACTTGATCCCTGTCTATTTTTAGGAGTCATCATAGGCCAGCGAGGAAGAGTTCTTATTCTGACACTCTCAGGACACATATGTATTCGTATGCCTCAGTTCTTTCTTTTTTCTTTTGATTGTATGGATTGCTTGCGCCTTTGTTTATATTGTTGTTGCTTTTATTACTTGCCTATTTCGTTATGCTTGGTATTTAGCTAGCTGTAGTTCATAATATTTGGTAGTTTATCAGATTTTCTAGATCATGAGTTTCCTGATTGGATCATGGTTCTTCTGCTTGGTCTATGAATTTTTTTGCTTGGTGATCAACTCGACTAGCCTAGTAAATTTGGAGGATAGAATTTTTCTAAGGTGGGTAGAGATGTCACACACATTCCAAGATTTGGTATTATTGAATTTATGATATTTAATTTTTTTTCGTAGATATATTCATGTTGTATTTTACATATTGGTTCCTGTTAATTTTGATATATTTTATTAAATTATATTTATATTTATTGTGGGAGACTATACGAGACCAGTAGTGAATACCTTGGAAATTGCCATAGATCCGTGCTAGGACCCATATATAGGATGGATAACAGACCCAGTTCACTCTGGGAAAACTAAGCCTATTTTGGATGGTTAAAATTTGGTTGGAAAGTGTTATGACTTAATCTTAGGGCTAACCTCATTTCTTCACTTGGTATATGTATATGGTTTTCTCTCTCCCCTCTCATTCTTTCTTATTTCTACTTTCCTTCTTCTTTCTTCTTCCTCCTGCCCTCAAGAGATCCCAACCAAAACCCTAGGCCCTAGCCCTAAGGCAAGTTATATCTTGCTCAAAGTGGTGAAGCCATAATATTTGAGGTACGAGAACTTCGGGCCGACCTAGACTCAATAGATAATCGGGACTCAGTACGTGAGCTTGGGATCCGACAACCGTATCCCATCGAGTAGAGAGCCATACCATACTCACCTAAGTACAAGCCTTCAACTTGACTCCATTTGATGGGAAGACATCTCCTCCACAGTTTATAAGTTATTTTAAGACTGCAATAGGACATCTTCCTCGCCACGATGCCCTCTTAGCCAAGCTCTTTGTTAGAGCATTGCCTGGAATAGCTTTCGACTGGTTCTGCAGCCTCTTGGACAACTGTATTTCATCATTCTATGACCTCAAAGTCCTTTTTCTTGCTCGATTCTACTATAGAGAAAATAACATGATGATGTACTTTTTAATAGACATCACACAAAGGGAGAAAGAGTCTGTACGGAAATACATCGAGCGGTAAAGGTAAGTGGCACTTAAGTTACCCCCTGGTAACCCTGATTTCACACTGATGGACACCTGCTGAAGGAATCTTCTTCCCACAGTCAAGCTCTAGATAGGTGACTCTCAGTTTAAAGACTGGATGATGTTCATCATAAATGTTGTCAGTGCTGAAAAGAAGGTAAATAATGCCCGTCTCTTGGGGATACAGATACCTGTCGCTAATGATAGGGGAAAACTCCCTTACAACTGCAACAACATCAGTAGTAATAGTGCCCAGAATGGCAAGGGAAATCAGGCTCTGGTTGCCAATATAGCTAAGAAGCCCAAGAAAAATCCCACAGAGGATCAAAAACCAAAGAAAACCAATTCTTTGAAGATGATGATATCATGGCAATCTTTGACGTGCTAATAAAGGAAAACAAGCTTCGGCTCTCCGACATCAAGCGCCCTATTGAGGAAGCTGAGGTGAATAATCTGAAGTACTTCCAATAATATCGTTACATCCATCATGCGATGCATGACTGCTATACACTGAATTGGTACATCCAGTGGCTGCTCAACACCAAGACCCTCACTCTAAACTTCGATGACAAAACAATTGTCGCAAATATGGTATCTATCTAGTTTGGCAACTTTCCAGCAAGGGAAGCCGAAGATGGAGTAATCCCGATCCCCCGAGCAACAATAGAGGTTGTCAATCTCCCGCCATCTCGTGACAAACAGCCGGGATGATACCTCTCACCATATCATGGGAGATGGTCATGTGGGTCCATCCTGACCTTGCTTCAGACTTGATACAGCAGGCAGCACCTTCCGCCACAAAGTCCAAGGGCAAGAAGTCCAAGTCCTGCTACACGGTTTCTATCCCTTCGAAAGAAGCTATAGCAGGAACAATGAGATCAAGACTGGCATAACAACGAGAGTATGACATCCCCGATGATTGTACAAGCATAAAATTATAATAACTACCCTATACAATTCTAATAACTACCCTATGTAATTCTAAATGTATGGTTATAGTCTCTATCTATTATGATATTGTATTCCCTATCAAGGGTCATTACTATACTAACTATATAGCACAAAACAACTATAGGGTAGCTATTCAATTTCTTCTACTATCTACACAAGTACTAACTCCTAGAATCAACAATTTATATACTACTCCCCTAATTGAATTTCATGAAGCAATTATCATTTACAGGTATGGGTTACAGGTCTAGTTATCAATTCTATCTTATTAATACTAGAACACAATATGTATAAGGGCTGTAATCTAATCATGCATCATCAACTCATCTCAAAAGACATACCAGGATCTGGGTTAACCACTCACCTCTAATTGGGTCTGGATGGCGGGAATACCCTTTCTGAATTGGGCCCCAACTGGATAAGGCACACTAGCATAGTCTCGCACCTGGTGTGCAGCTGATCCACAAAATATGCACAACCCATGCCTCTTTCTACAGTCAACCCATACATGCCCCAACTTCTAACAGTATGAGCAGGTAGGCACCTGCTTAACTGGCCTCTGTGGAGCAGAAACTCAAACTGGAATATATGGCGTAGGCTGAAGGTTTGGGCACTTATGAGGCCCAGGGTAGATGATGCTCATCTCCCTCTTAAGACTAGGCTCTCATCCTCAAGAATGTACAAGATCACACAACTACTGGATTCTCTGACTCTGCTCTCTCAGGATCTCAATTTGAACCCACTAAGTCTCTATCACATCCCGGAGGAGCATAAATATCCGAGTTCCAGCAATGGGAAAGCCTCCTGAGAATATGGTATATGGTATCACTCCAGGAGGCATAGGTGAAGGCGGAGGAAGACTCTTGATCTCAGATGAAGCTGCAACTATCTCCTGAACAACAAGAGGTGGAATAGGACTCACTGGTAAGACTGCTACCACCTCCTCAACCGTAGGAGGTGCAACTACCTCCTGTTCAGTGGGAGGGGTCACTACCTCCTAAACAATTAGAGGTGGAAGCACGTCCTCAGTCAACTCCGGAGCTGCAGCTGCTCTCAGACGACGGGCTCTAGTAATGGGTGCCATTCTGAAAGATAGAGGGAAACAAAATCATTAAGGGATACAAGACAACTAATATTCAATGTAATTATAAAAAATAGCAATTTATCAGAATAAATAGAAGTGTTAATTATAATGGATTACTATTTCTAATAATAATGATATAATATGATTCTAGGATATGAGCACAAAAATTTACTGGCATACACTACCTAGGGTACTCTATGAACACTCCTAGGATACTATCTTCTATCTCAATTCTTACAATCACCTAAGAATTGCTTAACCATTCTCTAGCAATGAACATTTGTATTCATTTTTTAATCAGGGCTCCATTGGTACACTCTTACCATTCTTGGATACTCTCTATAGGATGCCTACTCAAGTTGTGATACTACCTACATAGGATACTAGCTCCTATATGGTACTTAGATGACAATCTCATACCAGGTTAGTCCTATTACTCACTGCCTAGAATACTGGTACTCTTACTTTCAGCTAATCCTTCATCTATATTAACTGATATATTCATCTAATATTATCATACAAGATATTTACTGATACTAACACAATACTCAACCTAACCCTGATATACCCTAGATACTGGTACACTCTAGGCACTCTTGAAGCTAAAATACTAACTTTCTAATTGCACATAATATATGCACTTAATATTCTAGGACACTAATTTCTTAACACTCACAACAACTATTCATACACTACACTCTCATGATCACATCATCTAATGCACTAGTTATTTACTTCTATAATACCATCACTAGACACCTACTGGTTCTCTCATAGCTACCCTCATCAATGCCCAATACATAGCACAAGTCTCATTACTACACAACTCACTCTAATACTGTCATACTCCCCTATACTTATGGGTACCATCCTATTATGACACACTCACCAGTACCTTTCTGGATACGCATTCTCCTTTTTTTCTACCATTGGAACCAATTCTAACTATAATGATACCTACTATAGAACTATTACTACGAGGGTACTCTACTACAAGTTATCTCTATACTGATACCTATAGCTTACATACTCAACCAAGACTCACCCACAGTCTCACAAACTATACTCTAAATTATTAACACTAACACTCAAGGACATGAACCTAATCGAAAGTTACCAAACTACTAGACTATCCCAGAAATATCAAAAACTAATGATATAAAGCTCTCTAAGAACTGAACTAAAAGAACTAGAGGTATCTCTATCTTGAACTAATAAGGGGATAAAATAGAACTCAATAATAATAGGGTTGAATGATAGAGACGATATATTAAGAACTAATTTAAGATACAATCTGATAATCATACATGTCTATCCATAATTACGTTACCCAGAATCCTCGCCATGCCATTAAGCATAGCTGCGATAAACTATAGAGTCTGTAACTAAGGTACACACCTATAGAATTATTGTATATAAAAATTGTGTCCTGCCGCATGCTTGGCTATGAAAACTATAAACTCCATAACCAAGATAAATATATCCAAAGCCAGCCTTTATGTCCTCGCCACGCCAGCTAGTATAGTTGCGATAAACTCTAGACTCCATAACTAAGGTTGATGGTTACCTTTCTCACTATTCTTATCCATTTATATTATCAGAATATATCTCAACTTAGTTCATAAAATTTATCTCGTTACAAGAATAAAATTCAACAACAGACAAATACAAATGCGAAAGTGAAATAAACAAATGGAAATAGTTTCAAAATAAGATTCTCAAGGGTCATCCCAGAAATCTCTCAAGAAAGCCTAATTTCTAATTGAGTATCCTCTCATTATATATTCTATATCCTATATTCTATTGCAGGCTCGTAGTAGTACAACTAAGTTATTGTACTACCACGATATCTCACTAATTGCTACCTTTCGACCTGTGTGGGACATCAATAAAAATGTATCACGATCCACACCCGAAATAAGGGAACTAGTGGTGAACTACACCAGCCTACATCATATAAACGACGTAGAATACTGTCTAGGTCAACAATACTATATAAATATTTCACACAATATATATAAGGTACATGTCAATGTCATCTCAACTCCAAATGGAGGAACGATATGATGATATGATAAGGATACACAATACTCAATCATAATATCAAACTAGAGGAAGAATGTCACGATAAAGATATAATATAAGAAGTCATAAGACACAATCATGAGTAATCACAATTATTCCAAGTCTAAGAGTCTAGCAATAACATCATAAAGTCTAGGAGAAATTAATACATCTCCAGGTCTAGATACTGGAGACAAATCTATTACAAAACTCCATACTAAAAATACTACACTAAATAAAGACTCAGTCTCTTTGAATATTGCAAGGTAGCACTCTATTCCAGCTAATCAATCTCACCTATGGCGCCCTCGGCTCCCCTAAAAAATAGTATTCAATCAGGATTGGAGCGAAGTACAAAACTCTGAAAGCAGTTCCAAATACATGATAGAACATATATGAGAAGTAATAGAAAAGAATAAAAGATAACTAGTAATAGAAAATAGAAATAAACTAGAATGAACATGTGAAGTACTGGAATAAAAGAACATGTAATATGTAATAACTGCAAGTAATGAAAATAAATTAACTAGCTAATATGATATAGAGTACAAGTTTGTTATGTGATCGGTTTAGTTGAACACGATTATAAAATAGTAACTTGATTACACGTGTGATATACAATCGACATGTACATGAATATACTTGGACTTGATCACATAACTAACTCCTACTCTCCCATCCCCAACCAATACTTATGGATCTAATTATGACCTGTTATGAACACTAATATGGGCATACTGAACACGAGCAGTATGTGAGCACAAAGTACACAAAATCAATACCCGATATAAATAATAAAATATGTATGAAAGAGTATCCACTGAACACGGTAGGGGATAACATCTCATGACAGGATCCATCCAGTACCAGTTCGTGTAGCCACTGTGTCAGAATCAAGTAAACGGTTCTAAAACAAGTGATATATACACTATCATAAAATAAAAACTAATAGAGAGATGTACTCGCATGTAGTCTTGAGCAAATAGTATAACTCAGTTTCCGAGATGGTGTCACACAAACCTATATATGAATATCATGTCACTTGGGTGTAAAAAAGTGATAAACATGCTAAAATATGCTTTCTAGGCCACTTCTAAGTCATACTAGTCAAACTAGGTCAAAATAGTCAAACTAGGTCAACTCTAAATCAAACTAGTCAATTCTAAGTAGCACTAGTCTATATTAGTCAATATCTAGCTAATACTATTCAATATTAGTTACACTTGCTAATATTACTAACTATCTTATAACATACTAGTTATCTCTAATTTACCTTAGTATATAAGTTATACTAAAACCTTACTATGAACCCATACTCTACCAACCTTGATACTATCTCACAAGCCTATACTCATACCTTATTAATACGAATACCTTGATATCTCATATATATGTGTATCTAGTTACATATATACCCATATCATATACTTTAGCTAACTTAACCTTCACACCCTCACTTGCACTAGACACTAATGCTTGGTGCAAAACTGTGTATACTCAACCTTTGGTTGCTAACCATTCCTAGATATGACCGAACACTCTACTCAAGTGCATAGTTGCACATACACCTTGCTCTCATTTACACACTAATGTATCACATCTAAGTATACTTGTACTACACTATCCAATACCAACACCTATCCCACCCTCACATTCATATCATAACACCTACACTCTAATATACCCTCAACTAACTACTTTAACTACAAATGACACTTACCTGCACTTAAATACTAGTATCAAACTTTACCCCTAAACTGAACACACTCTAACTAAGAACACCAACCTTGCCCTCAAACCAGTGTTGCATTATGACACTTCTGTAGCACTCTACTGATACACTAAGTATCCGATACCTGCACTTACACTCCCCACCTATCCATATGCTAAATCCCAAATCTCATTTGTTACACAGGATATGGACTATACTTTTCCCCTTAACTGATGACTAAACTACTGATTCACTGAATTCCTTTTACCACATATGCAACCTGACCATCTAACACCCCCACTGCTATGCTACCTGCAGTGCCAAAGCAATACACCAATCCTAACTTGACTACACCGGCACATGACAGCAACCTAACTCCTCACTACCAATTCAACACAATATATATACATATATATATATATGCTGCCTCCATCTCTAATACCCACGCAAGCCATCTAATATATATGACATGGTCCATTGATACTCACATTTCTTAATCCTTAGACACTAACTCAAATATATAAATTTATACCTTAACTCCATTCCTCACTCATTACTTAACTTACCCTTCTCACTTACCTGTGCAATGCTTGCTCGATCACCACACAGACTGCACAATACCTATAATTTTTAACTAGCACATGAGCTCCCATACCTACATCAACATCCTGACACCAAAACCTACTGCAAGTCTCAGTAACTATATGTTGGAACACACATTGATCAATCGGGAATAAATACCCGATACTCCACTTATTTCTTGATACCTGTCTACACTGTCAATTTTTAATAGAAACCCAAATTACCTACAGTGCACATCCAACCCAGTGTTCAAATGTGCACTGCCTTCAATCATTCGAGCCATCCCCCTCACTACAGCAGGTTGCCTCTTGTTGCAATCTGCAGTAAGCAACCTCATCTACATACCCAATACCATTACCCGCAGGCCATCTGTCACCACTCCCAACTGCAACAATATGCAGTTCAGATATATTCCAGACTCTCTGGAATAAACCAAGAGTCTGCTCCTAACGTATAAACTTTCTGATAGTTGCTTAACTTGAGCCCCATCTCTTTTGACTTCACTTACAAATAACAGTCACACCACTGTGTTTCGGATAATAAACGTAAGATACAGAAAACAGGTTTATACGAAACCCTTTCTTAGATTTACAAACAAGACGTACAATTAATCCTACACGAGGATGTCGAGTACAATTTTTTTAATCTGGGTAAATATTGCTATAGGAGTCTGATTTACGGTCGATCACTTTGTCCTTTGGACCACACGATGACGAAGAGGTGCCGTAGAGGAAGTAGAAGCTTCGAAGGTTGCGAGGAAGGGTTGAACTCTCGTCGTCGAAGACCTTGACCTCTGCTCTCTGATCCTTCAAGTTTCGACTCTAACTCTCCAATTTTTCGACCTCTGTTTTTTCGTCCCTTTTAGATTTTCGACCTTGGTTCGACCAGTTTTTCCGACCCTGGACCTCTGTCGATAGAGGTCTCTATTTATAGGGTTTTGGTGACAGTGACCACTCAGTCGGTGTAGAAACCGAGTAGTGGAAAGTACAGCACCCTTTTACACGATGGTTACAATAACCGTTGCCCGCGTATAGATGACCTTTTGAATGAGCGTGTGACGCATTTCCCTTCAAGAAACAATGCGTATAACTGCTGCAAAGATCACGGCATAAAAGCCAAGTAGGTGGTTATCCCTTGCGTAGAAAAGGTTGGCGTAGAAGCCAGTAACTGTCACCATAGAGTAGAAGTCAAAGAGTTATCAAACCGGCATAGAAGCCGAGTAGGCGTAGAAGCCGGGCAGGCATAGAAGCCGAGTGGGCGAGTGGTCGTAAAAACCGAGTGGGCGTAGAAGTCGAGTGGGCGTAGAAGATAGCTGATCCTCCTCCCCTGACTGAGGCCTTGAGCAAATTCTGGCCCGAATAGCCTTAAAACGTGCCAATACAAATATGGCCTGAGTCGGTGTATTCCAAGGAGATAGCGTACAGCGTGCTCCCATAGTTGAGAATAGCCTGATGGCGTAATGTGCCAAAGTGATGATGTTGACGTTTTAGCCGAAATCACGGCTTTTGGAGATATAATCAAATCTCTTGCATTAAATGCAGAGATCTGCCATCATCCTACGCATTAAATGCAGAGACGTATTTCGAAGGTCTGTCACCATTCTGCGCATTAAATGCAGAGACGTATTTCGAAAGTCTGTCACCATTTTGCGCATTAAATGCAGAGACGTGCCTCGAGCCCTGTACGAAGAGCAGCTTTTGACGTGGCAGCCTGTTTGTCTTCTGCGGAGCGTAAAGAGCTCACATCTGCTTATGTAAAACTAGGCAGCGTATTTCCTTGCATGCGTAAAAGCAGTTTACGCCAAAGAGATGTCACTAAACGACAGTCTTGGTGATATTTAATCAAATCTCTTGCATTAAATGCAGAGATCCGCCATCATCCCGCGTATTGAATGCAGGCGTGTCTCGAAGATCTGCCACATTCTGCGCATTAAATGTAGAGACGGGCCTTGAGCCTTGTACGAAGAGCAGCTTTTGACGTGGCAGCCTGTTTGTCTTCGGTGGAGCGTAAAGAGCTCACATTTGCCTGTGTAAAACTAGGCAACGTATTCCCTTCTGTGCGTAAAAGCACTTTACGCCAAGGAGATGTCACTAAACGACAGTCTGGGTTGCTGTGCCGCACCATCATTATAGCCATTGTCTGGGTAATCGTGCAGTACTCTTTGTCAGGTGTCAGACGTCAGGTTCACTGCATGATTTAACAGGTTTATTTCGGGGAATACGAAGCGTTGCTCGTACACTTCAATGCTGCATTGAAAGCGGATAGGTTTTACGCCATAAAGGCGAAGCACCCTTTCTACGCTGAAGCAGCCTGGACATACTGTATTACGCGGACGGTCCTTGAGCTTATATTTTTACGCTGTGTTTTAGCGAGAAAGCTCTATTGTACGCCGATGGCTTCTGAAGTCATATCTTACGCTGCCCATCATTGAAATGTTGCGTATAGCAATCCAGCGTATTTTTCATGCTTCTACAAGACCCCCTTCAAAGCTTTCAAATTCCTCGTAATTTGGAACGCTTTGAATGAAGTATGAAACGGTCAAGTTTGACTCGTTCTTCAAGGATGATTTCTTGGCAGATTCTTGGGGATTTTGTTGGGATTCGGTGTATTCTTTTTTGCCTATATAAAGGCTGAGGAGTTAACCTGTTCTTTCTACATTCCCTTCACTACACAGAGATGATCGCCGGTGTTCGTTGGGTCGTCTTGAGGAAGAAGGAGACCATGTTCTTCCAGCATGTAAGGAGCCGAAAAAGAAGGCATCTTCGAGCAAATATCCTCTGCAACGATGGATCATGGAAGGATATCTTAGCTTCCTTTGCTCGGGATAATCAACAACTTCATATGGCGGTTCTCTAGGAGAGAGGAAGGGTCCCATTAGACCACACAACTTGCAACCTGTATTTTTTTCTGTCATTCATGGAGAGCAGACAAAGTAGCTCTGTCCTCGAATGTTGAGTTGGGTGAAATAACCTCAACTTAATCTGTCATGGCGATGGACACAGGAAAGCAGATTGACCCTGTTTTCCTGTATTGGAGGACGGGTCTGTGTAGAACACGCCCAGTTTTGTATCCTCCCGCCATTGATCATTTTCTTGTTAGTCGATTGCGGAAACCGACTAACTGCTGAAGAAGACGGAAGAAGATCTCCACCAATGCAAGAACCTGGCAGAACAGATTCTGGGGTTGGCCTTCCGATGACAATGAGGAAATCCTTTGTAGACGGGATTTCCCTCATATGTAATCATGAAACTAAAGAAAAACCCTTGTAGACAGGATTTTCGTCATATGTAATCATGATTTAATAAAATTGTCTTCTTCTGTGCATATGATTATCTTGCCATATATTTTGCTGTGATGAAGTCTGAATATGTGTAGCTTCGACACGTCTGAATAGCTTTACGTCGACTCTGATAGAAAGAGTACTAGGTCCCGTCCTGTCTTTTATGCACAACTAAGGATGCGCAGAAAGCCGCTTAGCATTTAACTCGAGTATTCGAACTGTCCTGCTGTTAGGAATGGGGAGTAGCGTAGAATTCTGAACTGTCACTTCTGATAAACAAAGTTTTTGTTCAGAGCATCATCTTCAAGAACGATTTCTCGAAAATCCCTTAGAACAGGGCAAGAAATAGCTGTCAAACTGAGTCGCCATCTTGAACTGTAGATAAAATATTCAGACTGGATTCTGGATGAACCTCCAATCGACCCGAGAAGAAGAGTCATTTTCAATGCTGAACTCTGTATGCTTTGGGTACTTGGGATATTCTGGGCCAAGAAGGAGTATCTTCTGTGTGAACTCTTGCAATTGACCGCCTTGAGATTTGTTCAGATATGTGCATACTTTGGCCTACGTATTCTCAGATATACGGAAAGTCATAGATCTGTAATATGGATGGGCACAAAAATCATGAGTTCGTAGCCTCTCAAGCGTAAGAGCTACTGAGCATGAGAGCATCCGGGCGTAGAAACTGTAAATTTATAGCCTCTGAGCGTGAAAGCTACCGAGCATGAAATCGTATATTTGTAGCTGTTAAGCGTAAAGTCGTAGGTTTGTAGCCTCTCGAGTGTAAAAGCTGCCGAGCATGAGAGCATCCGGGAGTAAAACCATAGACTTGTAGCTTGTGAGCGTAAAATCGTAAATCTGTAGCTGTTGAGCGTAGAAAGCCCCTTAGCGTAAAAATGTAGATCTGTAGCCTCTGTAAGAAAAATCTTCCGAGCGTGAAATTATGGATTTGCTGCCTCTGAGCGAAAAAGCCACCGAGCATGAAATCATAGATTTGTAGCTTCTGAGCGTGAAGTCGTAGGTTTGTAGCCTCTCGAACGTAAAAGCTACTAAGCATGAGAGCATCCGGGCGTAAAACCGTAGACTTATAGCCTGTGAGCGTAAAACCGTAGATCTGTAGCTGTTGAGCGTAGAAAGCCCCTTAGCGTAAAACTACGAATCTGCTTTGCACGAAAGCTTTTCGAATTCGCTGACTGTCCGCCTTCTCTGAGTAATAGGCTGACGTAGTCCCCAATCATTATCCAATATTAAATGTCGGATTTGGTTAGGGTTTCGAGGAGTCCATCCGAACTCTATATATATCCCAAGGTTTCCAGAGAGAAGACTCTTCACCGTCTTTTGCAAAAGAAAGCTTTCGTCAGTTCGAGTTCTCTCCTTCGTCTCTTCTCCGAGTATTCAGAGCTTTCAGCAATGGTCCCGAAACTGACCTCCTCTTCTAAGGAAAAGAAGACCGACTCTTCTTCTCGCTCTTCTGCCCAAGCGAGAGCGGATTCCGTCGGGCAAGGCGAGCTTCAACCTGGGCGAAGTGTTCCGCCGACGAGCAGTGCACCCGGCCTTAAAGGTAGAGTTATTGGGATGAAAAAGAACGATTAAAAATCCTTCGCCCACGTTGTACGTGATCGCGCTAGGTCGTTTTCTGTGCTGATAGCCTCTTTGAGGAAGATGATGTACGGAGACATTTCATCTTTTACGTCCACATTTCTAATGTGTCAGCGTAAAAACTCCATGTTTTTGCAGTTGAGCGTAAAAGCTTTGACTATCGAAAACTTGGCGTATATCATAAAATTTGAGTTTTACGCTTCTGGATGAAGATTCCAGCGTAAAAACTCGAATTTTTGCAGTCTGGCTTAAAACACAGACTGTATACTGCCAACCTTGAATTTTACGCTTCGGGAATGGATTCCAGCTTAAATGATCAAGTTTTTACAGTCTTGGCGTAAAGCACAGACAGTTGATTTTTTTTTTTGCATATGCTGCAAGATTGTCTAGCATAGAAACTGACGTTTTCTTATTGCACTTTGTAGTTAACTTGCATATATCTCCTCTGGCCGACGTGATGGGTTCCGCTGTCGGGATGCTGCACTCCAACTACCTGGAGGATTTGTCCCACGTGACATTTCCCATCTCTGGACCCCAATATCCTGAAGGAAGAGCAATCCTGATATCGGCTCAAGGCGAGCGAACGCTGTTGAACATGATCAACGGAGAGCCCCTGACGTACGTAGACGGGGAGAACTATATAAAACCGACTTTTCTCTTTGGGGACATGATTGACAAGCAGTCCCAGACGAAGCCAAAAAAAGAACTCTGGGTTTTCCCTGCTGGGAGCTTGGTCATGTATCGGCCCAAGCTGCTGAGGGACTACCCCATCTCGATCTTTTTCTACACCACACATCCTAGGAGGATGTCTTGGGTGCTGACTCCCGATCTTCACGGTCGACCGGGGAAGATATTTTACCAGAAAGGATCTGAGCAGGGGTCATTTGTCAGCCGCCCTTCCGGCTCTGTAATGCCGTTCAGGGGATTGTACCCGGGCGGTGTCCCGAGTGAAGACAGCTTGGTGCTCCAGCCGGTCCAGTTATCGACTTTCTGCAATGATTTCATGGGGCACGGACGAGTATACCCTAAGGGGAATCCTCGGTGCAATGGGTGGATCACCCCAACAAATCTTCGATGGGCTCGCTTAGCTGACTGGGCTCTAAAGCATTTTTAGACCGAGCTGGAGAGCATTGGCTTGTACGAAGTTGTGAATGCCACCAGTGTTGGGTTACCTCTCAACCCCAACCTGTTTCTGGCTTTGATGGAGCGATATATCTCGCTCACCGGGACTTTCGCCACTCCACTAGGGGAGTTGGGATTGGCCCTGCATAAAATGGCAGAGATCTCGAGACGGCCAATGGGGGATACTCCTTATGAAGAGTATGTTCCCACGAACCAGGAGCTGGGGGATTCAGACTCTCGGGTAGTGGCAGTATACCAGGAGTTGATGTGTCACTACCTGGCGTGTACCGCCTTTTATGGTGAGCCTTCAGATTTGGCTCACATCAACAAATGAACGTCCTACATCTTCTTTCACCGGGCCAGGACTGCTCAGCCGGAGAAAGTCTTGGAAGGCAAGGATCAGCCTCTGAGTTTTTTGAGCGTGCTTACTGCTCAGGAAGTCGACGACCTCATGGAAGACGCTAGGGCTCCAGATCTGATTCTCAACGAAGGGATAGGGAAATATCCTGCAGGCACTAAGGCCTACAGTTATTTGAGGCAATGCCGCAGGCCTCTGTCCAAGGAAGCTCAACTGGCTGGCTTCCTTTCTATATGGCTGTGCCGACTGGTGGTACCCGACATCGCATCTACGGACCGCATTCACCGTAATACGCTATGGTCTGCAGTGCGTCTGGTGTTCGGGGCAAGACTGGCTTGCTCCCTGCCATGGTGTGCCGCATACAAGCTGGCCTGAGGGCCATGACTGATGGGTTACTTGCCGATGAAACTCGACGTGATAGCTTTCCCAGGGTAGAATTACTATACCTATATTTGATGGGATGGTTAATTCTCCAAAACCCCAGAGTGATATCTCCCGGCTCTGGCAGTGGTTCGGGGGGTAGTTTCTTGCTAAATTACAAGAAATCCTCCTTGAACGTGGCTACAGTTTTAGACTGTCGGCGGGTGCTGAACCTCAGTCACAGCTGGAAGCTCTTCTGCACTGTTCCCCCCGTACATGTCAATCAATCGGGGATCAGACTTCAGGATATAAGCGACAGGAAGACCGTCCTTTCTCCTGAGGCTTTTAATTGGTTGGTCTGTATTAGACCTTCCTATTTACTGTACAGAAGTGAAGACCAATGCTTCTTGGAGCCCTACCTGCCTAGTCGGTTTGCTAAGCAGTTTGGGTATGACCAAATACATGTGGGCAATGCCGTCACCAGCTTTAGGTCCAGGGGTGGACTCATTGATGGAGCGAGAGGATGGCGATACTTCATCATGGGTTGCACTGAAGCAATTTTTACCGTGCCCGTCATTTCGCTCTCTATGGAGCTGCACATTCTCCATACGTACGCGCAGTTTTACGTGGCAACCAACACCTTCCATCGTGATTTCGACATACTTGGAAGTTTCAGGATGCCCTCTTCCAAGTCTGGGGGAAGAGTCGATGTCCCCTCAGTTTCTTCTGATGAGGGTGACGATTCCGTCAATCCAGATGAGCCTCTGTTGGCGGTACCGAGGGGTGACATACTTTTGCCTGCAGGGCCTCTGGTAATCTCTGGTAAGCGAAGGGCTCCTGTTTCGAAGGAAACTTCCCCTCACAAGAGGAAGAAGAAGACGGTTACTCGCCCTCTCAGGATTCCTGGTAATGAGGCTCCTAGGAGTGAACCGGCTGTTTCTCCTGTCGGGGACGATTCTTTGATTGGAGGTTCCTCGCCTTTTAGAGAGGGAACCTCTGCAGTTCCGGCTGGCAGTGCCGGAGAATCTCTGTTCGAGGCTGCTGTCGCTGCTACCCCGCCTCAGGTAGTGGTACGAGATCGCCTTCGGGGTCGAGCCGAATGAGGATATCTCTTTTCAGATCGGCATCGAGAGAAACCCCTGCCGTGTCTGTCAGCGTACCCAGCGAGATTCCAGCCGATGAACCTCGGTTGGAACTTGACGAAGACCTGGAAGAATATTTGCCAGTATCGGCTGACACACCACCTTCTCCAGGTATGACAGCTCGTTTAGCATCATTAAGAAATGATTTAGCTGTACTGGCTGCAGACGCGACATACACACCATCAGCCATGGGTAAATGTCGTCTTTACGCCTCTTTTAGAAAGGTTTTAACATCATTTTGTTATCAACTTTCTTTTGTCTTCTTTTCAGGGGAAGACGTCTTCGGGGAGGGCGATGTTGATGCCCTTTTTGGTTCCGTTTCAGCTCCTGGCGATGACATGGAGGTGCCCGACTTCAAAGAGGAAGCATTTTCGGGTGCTGGCTCGCCTGAGACGGTTCCGATATCTCAAGAGGAGGATGAGCCTGTCGTTACGACAATGCCTCCTTTGAGTACGCCGGTCACTTTGTCCAGTGTTGGCGCATCTTCTTTCGTCGCACCACCTGTTGAGGCGACGTCTGTGGCAACGTCATCAGCGGTCATCGTTGGAGGGAGTTTTGCTAATATTGTAGCCACCCCCAGCATAAATTTGGAGCTAGCCGCGCTCACTGAGCAGTATACTGGCATCTTCTACAGCACTATGAAATCATTGATATTGATGGTGTTGGAGAAGAATCTAAGCTTCGAAGCGCTGAGGAGGTCCTCCCAGTTTGCGATAGGGGCGATCAGAGATTTTGACGTCACTGGGAGAGCTGATACCCTGGAGCAGGTAGTTAATGGTTTGGAGCAACCCATTAACGAATATTTGCAGCTATCTCGAAGCAGCATCGACGGTCTCGTTCAAGCTAGGTTCGACTCCTTGACTGCAGAGTTTGCTGGGCAACTGGAATCTCTGGACAAATCCGTCCAGGAACAGCAGCAGGAGATGGATCACGAGCGTGCCCAATTGGAGTACGTCATTCCTCAGCTGACTCAGTGCGAAGTCGAATATGAGAAAGTGACAGCAAGGGTCCGCAGTTTGAGAGATGAACTCGCTCGAGCGGAGGAGGAGGCTGTCACTTTGTTGGCAACTCGAGATGTGCTGAAGAATCGGAGGGAGACCGCCCAGCAGAATCTGACGCAAGCGGGTATTGTCCATGCGGGTTTCGTATATACTCGGTCCGAGCTATCCGCTTTGAACAATCATGCAGCAAGGTTGGAGCACGCTCGTGCCGACGTCTTGAACTCCAGGGATGAGAGAATGGCTGCTCCAGCACGGCAGATTCGTGACCTAACTGCTCCTCCCAGATGATGTACATTTTTTCTTTTGCGCTGGGGATCAAAAATGCTTTTTAATATACTTTTGCTCTTTCTAGGACTAATGAAGAGACTTTTATCTGACTTTGTGGATCCATCATTTTGGAATATAAATGACAGGTTATGGTGAAAGTAATATCAGAGGTATCATTAACATGCCATTCTTTCGTTAAGGTTTTGCTGAATGTAAATCTATTCAGAGTTAACATGAACCTGAAAGAATATAATCCAACTAAATTTGTGTACTAAACACTATCAAAGGTAATATGAACATGATAGACTTACAAATTAGTTAAGGATATCTATTCGTAGGTCACATGAACCTGGTAGAATATGATCCAGTTAATCCTTGTATGTAGTGTCGTCAGAACGAGATCTTCATCAAACTCCGTTTAAGCATAATACTTCTTTAGGAATTTGCAGTTTGATAGGAGCCATTATCAAATTTTTATTTAGGTTTGGCTCAGCTGTGAGCGCCATCTGTAATCATATAAGAACCCTTCATTTCTTTATGATCGTTGGGGTAAGCTTCGGATATTATACCAGAGGTAATATGAACATGGTACAATACCGTTTTCATTGAGGACATCCCACTGGGGGATCTTTGGTGGACCTATTATTTATTGCGCATGTTGAATGCAAATATTAAGTTCGAAACAAGCCCCTGGCTAATAAAGATATCATGCTGGGGAAATTTCTTTTTGTGGACCCATTACTTTTTGTGCACGTTAGTACAAGCAATGAGTTTTAAACAAATCCCGACCGAGGTAATATAGATGTTTGTAAAATATGACCCTGTGGGGATGAACAAAGACGGGATCTTTCTTTGCTGGGAAAACTGAGAATAGTTCAGAGGTAGTATGGACGTGAACCATTAGTTTCAATTGGACCTATTACTTCTTGCATACCAGAGTACAAGTAATAAGTTTAGGACAAGCCCTGCCAGAGGTAATATGGACATGGCAATTTTTGTAGACCTAACACCACTGGCGTACTTAGAGTTAAGTACGGATGTTCGGTTGAGATGACAACCGATATCAGAGGTAATATGGACGTGATAATCGATAGCCAAAACTCGGAAAGTTTGTTCAGAGGTAATATGAACATGACAAACTTTTGAGTTATGACTCCATTGGGGATGGAGGCATATATATCTGCTCAGAGGTAATATGGACATGGCAGTATCTGTGGACTTAACACCACTGGCGTACTTAGAGTTAAGTACGGATGTTAAGTTGAGATGTCAACCGATATCAGAGGTAATATGGACATGATAATCGATAGCCGAAACTCTGGAAAGTTTGTTCAGTGGTAATGTGAACATGACAAACTTAGCTGGGGAGAATAATTTTTGGACAACAGTTCAGAGGTAATATGGACGTGAACCAAGTCCAAAAAATTCACTGGAGAGTGATTTATTTAGTGGAGATAGACCTGAAGGTTGCTCCGCTGGGGAGATACAAATCGCCACCTTGAAGTGAGATCAATTTGCAGTGACCGTCATTTGACTCATACATGCAAAGTGATGACTTTGGCGTCGATCAACTCCTGGATTCTCCTTTTCAGTACATAGCATGCCCTTGTAGGGTGATGAACGTACCGATGAAAGAGGCAATATTCTGGATTATCGACCTCACCAGCCCTTTCAGGGTATCTGATATTGGGTAGTTGGAGCTTGTTTTCCTTCATCAATATATTGAAGATTTCAATGATGACATCTTCATTGAAGGAGAAAGTGCCCTTCGGCCCTCTGGCTTTTAATGCCTGAGTTTTACGGTCTTCAGGGAAGATAATCATAGTTGCATTATCTTCGGACACAGAGGTAACTCTACCCCCAGCTTTGGATGCTGCTCTGTCTCGTTGAGGGAGTCTACCCCCAGATATGTCGTCGCATTTGTCCACCCAAATTGGCCTGGAAGGCCCTGCCTCTTGGATTACAAGATCAGAATCTGCAGGTTTGGATTTTGCAAGAGATGCAGTATACCCTAAGCCAAAACGATTTCGTTGACCGTAGGGACCACCATGCAACGGTATTCGTCGGCCTTTTCCATGGTTGAGGCCTGGTTCCAGCTTCAAGTCATAATCCATGCTTTGTATAATCTTTAAAGCTTGCGGGCTATATCTATGGATCTGCATCCTCCCAACATCAGATTCGTAGGAATCTTTTTGTACGATCGGTCTATTCCGCATTCGACCGAAGATTATTTGATGCTTATCGTTGTGAGTCAGAGGAATAATGAAGAGAGATTCTTCATATGGCCCGTCTGTCGTGACGACATTAGATGTTGGTGCTATATCCCATATAATCTCCCCAATCTTGGCATCTTGATTTTGACCCTTATTTTTGCGTTTTTGGATCAAAAAATCACGCAAATCAGGGAGATGACCAAAAGAACAATAAGGCTTATTTTGCCTTTCTACATTAGTCGGGACACGGATATTGGGAACCCCAACTCTCTCCCTGCCGTAGGTATAGAGTAGTTCAGCCATGTGAGTAGCACAAGACTCATGGGGCGCATATCTATCCACAGACTGGATCTTCTTTACGCCGTGGGGCCTCTCCTGGCGTAATTTGGAGCTCTGCTCAGGCTGGCGTAAAGCTCGCGTAATTCGGAAGGCGGGCAGATTCTTCCCTTGGTAGCGTAAAGGCCGAGAAGTTGAGCAGTCCGCCACTTGCTTTCCCTTGCGTAGATTGCAGGGATCATCTGCCTTCTTGCGAGCGGGAGAGGCATTTTTACGCGGAAAGCGCTTTTGAAATTTCTGACTTGGCGCTAAGGCATTGTCAGAAGTTCTGTCTGTTCCGCCAGTGACGGAAGACTGAGTTTTATGCGCAAAGCGCAGAGTAGACTTCTGGATTGGCGCTAAGGCATTGCCAGAAGTTTTGTCTGCCCTGTCAGCGACAGGCGACTGAGTTTTACGCGCGGAGCACGAAGTAGACTTCTGGAGTAGCGCTGAGGCATTGTCCGAAGTTTTGTCTATTCCGTCAGGGACGGAAGACTGAATTTTACGCGCGGAGCACGAAGTAGACTTCTGGAGTAGCGCTGAGGCATTGTCCAAAGTTTTGTCTATTCCGTCAGAGACGGGAGACTGAATTTTATGCGCAATGCACGGAGGGAGCGGTGCTACAACCTCGTTGGTCGGAGAAGTCGAAGAGTCGGCAGGAACGGTAGAGGATGTCTTTGGCATCCAAACCTTACGAAGCTTCCTGTGGTCTTGAACAGAGAGGGAGTGAGAGCTACCCCCTGCCCGAAGCATATCTTCGTAGGCAGACTGGTCGTATTGGACGACCAGGGTCTTCTTCACGGATCCTACGGATACCGCATCATGTTGAGCAATTGCTTCCTCGTCAGAAGAGAAAGATATCCCCAGCAGAGTCGCCATTCTTGTTTCGGATAATAAACGGAAGATACAGAAAACAGGTTTATACGAAATCCTTTCTTAGGTTTACAAACAAGATGTACAATTAATCCTACACGAGGATGTTGAATACAATTTTTTTAATCTGGGTAAATATTGCTATAGGAGTCTGATCTGCGGTCGATCACTTTGTCCATTGGACCACACGATGACGAAGAGGTGCCGTAGAGGAAGTAGAAGCTTCAAAGGTTGCGAGGAAGGGTTGAACTCTCCTCGTCGAAGACCTTGACCTCTGCTCTCTGATCCTTCAAGTTTTGACTCTAACTCTCCAATTTTTTGACCTCTATTTTTTCGACCCTTTTAGATTTTCGACCGTGGTTCGACCAATTTTTTCGACCCTGGACCTCTGTCGATAGAGATCTCTATTTATAGGGTTTTTGTGACAGTGACCACTCAGTCGGTGTAGAAACCTAGTAGTGGAAAGTACAGCACCCTTTTACACGATGGTTACAATAAACGTTGCCCGCGTATAGATGACCGTTTGAATGAGCGTGTGACGCGTGTCCCTTCAAGAAATAATGCGTATAACTGCTGCGAAGATCACGGCATAAAAGCCACGTAGGTGGTTATTCCTTGCGTAGAAAAGGTTGGCGTAGAAGCCAGTAACTGTCACCATGGCGTAGAAGCCAAAGAGTTATCAAACCGGCATAGAAGACGAGTAGGCGTAGAAGCCGGGCAGGCATAGAAGCCGAGTGGGCGAGTGGTCGTAAAAATCGATTGGGCGTAGAAGCCGAGTGGGCGTAGAAGATAGCTGATCCTCCTCCCCTGACTGAGGCCTTTAGCGAATTCTGGCCCGAATAGCCTTAATACGCGCCAATGCAAATGTGGCCTGAGTCGGCGTATTCCAAGGAGATAGCGTACAGCGTGCTCCCATAGCTGAGAATAGCCTGATGGCGTAATGTGCCAAAGTGATGATATGGACGTTTTAGCCGAAATCACGGCTTTTGGAGATATAATCAAATCTCTTGCATTAAATGCAGAGATCTGCCATCATCCTGCGTATTAAATGCAGAGACGTATTTCGAAGGTCTGTCACCATTCTGTGCATTAATTGCAGAGACGTGTTTCGAAAGTCTGTCACCATTCTGCGCATTAAATGCAGAGACGTGCCTCGAGCCCTGTACGAAGAGCAGCTTTTGACGTGGCAGCCTGTTTGTCTTCTGAGGAGCGTAAAGAGCTCATATCTGCCTATGTAAAACTAGGCAGCGTATTCCCTCGCATGCATAAAAGCAGTTTACGCCAAGGAGATGTCACTAAACGACAGTCATGGTGACATTTAATCAAATCTTTTGCATTATGCAGAGATCCGCCATCATCCCGCGTATTGAATGCAGGCGTATCTCGAAGATCTGCCACATTCTGCGCATTAAATGCAGAGACGTGCCTGGAGCCTTGTACGAAGAGCAGCTTTTGACGTGGCAGCCTGTTTGTCTTCGGTGGAGCGTAAAGAGCTCACATCTGCCTGTGTAAAACTAGGCAGCATATTCCCTTCTGTGCGTAAAAGCACTTTACGCCAAGGAGATGTCACTAAACGACAGTCTGGGTTGCTGTGCCGCGCCATCATTATAGCCGTCGTCTGGGTAATTGTGCAGTACTCTTTGTCAGGTGTCAGACGTCAGGTTCACTGCATGATTTGACAGGTTCATTTCGGGGAATACGAAGCGTTCCTCGTACACTTCAATGCTGCATTGAAAGCGGATAGGTTTTATGCCATAAAGGCGAAGCACCCTTTCTACGCTGAAGCAGCCTGGACATACTGCATTACGCGGACAGTCATTGAGCTTATATTTTTATGCTGTGTTTTAGCGAGAAAGCTCTGTTGTACGCCGATGGCTTCCGAAGTCATATCTTACGCTGCCCATCATTGAAATGCTGCGTATAGCAATCCAGCATATTTTTTAAGCTTCTACACACTGTCCTTCACAAAGCTCTACATTCACACCATCTACCATATCAACTGGAACATATTCCCCTTAGTCACTGTGACTGATACATATGCTAACACACACACACACACACACACACACACACACACACATATATATATATATATATATATATATATATATATATATATATATATATAATACCCGTATATTATATATATAACACCCGTATATTAGAATATTACATCAAAAATGTAACATCCAATATGTTGTACACTAATATATATACTCAATAAAGTACCCAAATTCATAATTCACCACTTTAAATCATTCCTCCACTTTATTTAGATATAATAACATCTATTAAAACTAGCTATAATAGGAATTAAGAGAAATCATATGAATCATCCAAATTGGGCCTCGTATCATCCCGTATCACATCGTATCGTGATACGGACTACTCGTATCCATTATGGACACGTATCTAGTCTCACAACACTCTAACAAACCTATTTAGGTTCTCCAAACCTAATGACAAATACTTGATGTGCCAATCTTATAATCTCTCCAAAATTAACATAAAATACTATGTACAAATCATAATACACAATCGATTTACCTAGAACTTCTTCCTATATGTAGCCCTATACCATTGAGGTGTTCATAAGAGTCAAATGTATGACTTAAAAGCTAGAATGAAGAAGAATTCATAATTTATTAATTGGGAGATGGATTTTCAATAAAAAGCATAATAGATACGATCCGGACACGATCTCTCCACCAAAGCTCCTTCTCCTTGTGCTCCTTGCTACTCCAAGCTCCAAAGCTCCTTGAGGGATAAAAATAAGAGAAAATATGAAAAAATTGGAGGAATTTGATAGAGGGAATGAAATAATTGGGGATCTAGAATTGGGGATCTAAAATTGATAGAAAATAAAAAGGAGAGAGAGAGAGAGAAGACAGCTCTTAAAGTGGTCGGCCCCTTCCTTTTCCTCAAGTCACCTCCAAATATTTAGTTTGCTCCTACATGATAAATTATGGAGAAAATATTATGGATGGCTATTTTAAAAAAAATTTACACTAATGCAAATTAGTCTAATACTCCTAATTAATTAGAGGGGATGGGTCTAATGGGCCTAGTCCATGTTGGGCTCACAAGTTGCATAACAAGTCTAATTGGGTTATTATGTGTCTATTCTAACTATTGGGCTAGACTACTAACTATAGATAAATAATACATGTCACAAATAAATATATTTTGCACATTAATTAAATATAAATTCTAGAAAAATAAATAACTAGACCAAATTACTAAATTATCCTATTTAGAAAAGTGAGGGTGACACACGAATTCGTACTGCATGGCATATAGGATATGCGTACCTGATGATTGTTTTATCTTTTTTTGATGGAGTTACCTATATACTGGATAGCCTGGCGTATCACCTATTAGAGTCAGACTAGACGTGTAGCGGGTACATCACAAATAGTAGCATTGGGTGGGGAGGACGGTCATTAGACATGAGGGCTACTACATATATATCACTATTTATGTATTACCATATATAGATATCAAGATATTTTTGTGACTGGAGTTACGGACCTCTAATTTTATTTTCTGGGATAATTCGTTCTTGGAGCTACGTACGACTATGCACCTTGGGAGATTCTGTTCCCGGAGCTACTAATTTTAGTTTTAGACAGCTCTCGCATCGAACGTTGTCCTCATTTGCATATCACATAGAAGAGTTAGGTTAGTTGTGGTTAGATGTACATAGACCATTGTTTACTTTTTTGCATGTTATTTACTGTATTTTATTTGGCATATATTTTTCTGTATCTTGTTAGGTCCCTCTGATGACCTGGTTCCCTGTCAGGTTATTGCTGAGTGTTGATATAGGACTATTGGGATACTTTTTCGGGATTCAGGTATCTCTCGATGGCACCTTCTTTATCAATCTTTCATAGTTTATTTCTAGTCATAGTTTCTTATTGTTTAGTTAGAATTATGGATGAATATTATGGATGATTGGACACATTCTCTTATTAGGACAGCTTATACGTATTTGAGTCAGATAAAAGTCTGGTTGAATGTGTAGCTGGCCATTGTCATGTGGCCTGGTCCCGTATATTTTGGGACTCAACGTGAGATTATTTTTGTGGTGGCCCATGCATGTCATGTCTTCATAAAATATACAAAGTCGTAGCAGTACTGTCACTACCACATTTTTAGGAAAGGGTATTTTAGTCTTTTCCTATTTTAATTAAATATTGTGCATGGTAAATAATTATTTGTTGTATTATTTAATTGTTGTTAGATGTTATTTAATTATTTTGGACTTATATAGTGGATCCAACTAGTTTAGTTTGGACCCATGGACCAACATGAATTAATTAGTTAGACTTGGCCCATTTAGAAAGCCCATTGTTAAAGGAGATGGATTAAATTAATTAAATCATTAGACTAGAAGCTTCCTTCCTTAATTATTTCTTCATGAGAGGCCCCAAGGGGTACATTGGACATTTCATAATTGCTTGAGGGAGAGGTAGGGGCCGGCCTATATTAGAGGGGAAGGAAATTTCTCTCTCCTCTTATTTTTATTCAATCTAGATCTAGAATTTCCCACTCCCAAATTCCTTTCATTCCCATTTCAAATCCCTACCAAATTCATTCCAAATTCTTTCCAATTCACCATTAGAAAGTTGAGAAGCAAGGATCTAGAACGAGGAAGCAAAGATCTACAAAAAGGAGCAAGGATCTACAATTTGGAAGCAAGTTCATCTCAATTGGAGGTTTCATTAGGAATCCATCTCTCAATAGGTATAATTCAGTTTTTCACATTAAAATAGCTTCTAAATCTGAGATTTAATCATGTAAAATCAACCCATATGTATGTACTACCCATAGGACTTGGTTTTGTATTCATAGGAGACCCATGGAGAAAGTTATGGTGCTTTTTGTGTCAATTTTGGGGGAATTCCGAATTGACATTTTGTTGTGTGTGTCAATTGATCCTATAGATCAATTGGGCATGTGCTTATGTGTTTGGGGCTAGTGTCGTGTCCACAATTGGGTACGTGTAGGTCGTATCCCAACAATTTGGTGATACGTGTTGTTTTGGGGGTTTTCCCTCCGACACGGGACTTTGTACATGTCGTATTTTGACACGGACACATAGATCTATATTTGACACTTTGATTTGTTCATAAATAATATTTGTGACTTGCTTGTGTCCTTCGGGGTGCAATTGGTTGTGTGTTGGACTCGTGTCGCATGCGTATCCTAGATCTAGTGGGATACGGTGTGATACTCTCCATTTGTGTGTATTTATGTGTAGATCTAATTATTTATGCTTTAATTCTTGAATTATAATTAGTAAATATATTTATATGTTATATATTTATTTTAGTGTAATTATTATGATATTTGTTGTAGCATAGATCTATGTAATTTTATATGTGCTAATATAATGTATAAATATATATGTAGCTTTCTTTACATGCATTTATATATGTTACAACCTTTGTTAATAAAATAAATTATATATAAATGTTTTATAAAATATAATTATGTGGTTAAAAGAGTAATTATATTAATTATAATTATTATGTAATTATTTGTATATTAATGAATATATTTTTATGTGTGCTTCTAGCCATGTTAAAATATGTACCTTAATACATGCAATGTGTTTTGTAGCTATTAGTATTTATTTGTGTAGGATTATGTATATATATAAGTATATATTTATTTAATTGTTTTATATATGTATATATATTGATTTATATTGATTTATATATATATAATATATATAGTTATATATTATTTATTTTTTTGCGACAGCAGCTATTAATGACAGATGTGTCATTAAAGCAGCAGCCGCTGTAGCAGTTTTAGGCATTAATGACAGTTCTGTCATTAATGCAGCGGGCGGAAATGAGCAGTTTTTCAGCGACAGTTTTTCTGCGACAGTTTGAACTGTCATCAATCAGTGACAGCAGTGGATTTTATATACAGCGTTTTGGCGACAGTTTTTCTGTGACAGTTGGGACTGTCACTATAGGTCTGTTTATTGAAAATATTATTTTCCACACAGTTTTTCAGTGACAGTTAGACAGTTTTGGGTTAAATTTTATATATTATATTTATATATATATATATACGTATATATAAATGTATTTGTGGTGAGATATAATACTAGTATTGTTATTATTTTATTTATATACAATATATTAGTTTATATATAATATATTATGTATTAGATATATCTATGTATCTTGAACATTCTTCGTGTGGTTACCAATTGGGTTCAAAACCTTGATTCCTATTTGTTGCATTTAATATTCTATATTATTATGCATTATTATTAATATATTTAGTATTGTGAGGTTGACCTTGGTTTGACCATAGTTGACCATAGTTGACTTTAGTTGACTTTAGAGTTGACCACAGTTGACTTTTGACTTAGAATTGACTTTTTGACCTAGAAGTTGACTAGTTTGACTTGTTCTCTTTTCGGGACCTTGTATTGATGTTGTATTCCATATCTAGGTCTTCGAGACATCGAGTCAGACATCTGTGAGACTGTTCATTGGACTTCAGGCGAGTACATTCTCTGATAGTTTCTCATTTATGATATCCTCTATGTTCATTGTATCTAGTGTAGATATTCATGTTCTCTTGACACTATGGTTACACGGATTGGTATATCCGGATCTCGTCATGAGATGTTATTCCTTGGTATATGGTGTATATGGTGCAAGTATTGTTTCATTGGTTATCTTGTACATGTACAGACACCGATTTTCGGGAGGAGTCGCTCTCTTCTTGGGGAATCACGTGCCATAGCATACCGTGGTTGGATCTATTATACCAGTCGGGGGTGGGGAGTATTAGTATAGATATATAATCAAATCCCTATTGAATAAAGTACTGGTAAATGAATAGTGTAGATCATACACCGCACGTATGATTTGCCAGGCCGCATTGCATCTTGCCCAAGCCGATCACATGTTAAGCTAGTACTCACACACTTAGTCATTAGTATTATTGTTTCATTAGCATATTGTTCATTATTGTATTTCTTTCTAGTATTTCCTTATTTTATATATATCTCTTGTATCTATTGTGCATCTTGTTTATCCATAGCTATTTACTGTTACATAGTTTTTATCATTAATAAGAACTGTTGTTAGAGATGTACTCTGCTCCTTTCCTGACTGGATATATTTTTCCAAATGAAACTGAGGAGTGGTACCCTACCTTTTATGGACCCCAGGATGTTGTGGGTTTAGATTATGAGACCCTGGCTCAAGAGGGACTTATCCCAACTGAGACAGTTGACCCAGGAGTTGTAGCTTCTTAGTATTCTTTGTACTGGATTTGTCTCCAGCTTATTTCTGTATTTCTTCAGACTCATTGATGTATTATTTTAGACTCATGAGTTGTATTGTGACTATTCTATTCTTTATCTGATTCGTGCTCATTCTATCTTAGTTCTGTGATTGAGTATACTATCATTATTGGTGGTTCATTATATTATTAGATAGATTATCTAGACAGCGTTCTACTGCCGATTCTGCGGCGTAGGCTGGGCGTTGTTTCCGACTAGTACCCTTACACCGGGTGCTGGTTGTGACACGTTTTTGGTGGTGGCCCATGCAGGTCTAGCTTCACAAGTATGTGATGTCGTGGTAGTACGACAATTTAGTTGTACTACTGCGAGCCTGCGATAGGATATAGGATATAGGCTGAGATACTCAATCACATCTAGGAAAATTCTTTTGATTCAACTATTCTCCTTTGACATTGATACTTGATCCCTTAAGCTGTCTTTTCCTTGATATCTTACATCTTGTGCCATATTGATTCTCATTCCGTCTATTTATGAGATATACTCGGAGATACTTGCGAAGGCATGCAAGGTTGAGCGGGAGTTGGGTTTGAAGACCAAGAGAGACCGTGATTCTTTTCTGGGGGCCAACGGCGGTGCAGTATCTGCCAAACATCCTCATTTCCAGTCCAGACCTTTCCAGCAGCCACAGCAGAACCAGACTCCAGCTAGAGCGCCTTTTCACCAGGCACCTCAGCAGCAGAGACAGGTACAGCAAGCTCCATGCAACTTCTGCAAGAAGCCCGGCCATATCTGGGAAGTTTGCAGGAGGAGGCTAGGAGTTTGTCTGTATTGTGGTACTGAAGGGCATTAATCGAGGGAGTGTCCACGTCGTACAGTTCAGGGAGCAGCTCCAGCTCCGAGGGCACAAACGAGACCACCTGCAGCACAACCGAGGGGACCGCTTCCGACACAGCAGCAGCGTTTTGTCCAGCATCAGCAGCAGGGAGGTGCTCGGCAGGGACGAGCGTTTGCTATGACCGTCGAAGAGGAGGAACCCACCGGAGATGTTATCGTAGGTTCTATTCTTCTTGATTCTATTCCAGCTTTAGCTTTGTTTGATAGTGGTGCTTCCCATAGTTTTGTATCTATTTCTTTTGCTCTAAAGCATGGTTTGGTAGCTGAGTCTTTGATTAGGACTTGCAAGATCATGACCGGGGGAGGCATTATCCTAGTTAATGATATTTGCAAGGATCGGAGAGTTACTCTGGGAGGCCGGGAGTTGAGTGCGTGTCTACTTGTAATGTCACTTCCGAGCTACGATATTGTACTCGGGATGGATTGGTTGAGTAGGCACCGTGCTAGCATAGATTATAGAGGAGGTAGAGTTTTGTTTGGTCCGCCAGGAGAGACAGAGTTCGAGTTTGCTAGAAGAGCTGCAGAGCAAGGCGAAGGCATTATTTGTGGAGCTATGGTGGAAGACAAGGAGTTGCCACATCCGTTGATAGCAGAGTTCTTGGATGTGTTTCCTGAGGAATTGCCAGGATTGCCGCCAGATCGAGATGTTGAATTTTCTATAGACTTGGTGACAGGTGCAGAACCAATTTCGCAGCATGTCTATAGAGTAAACAACAGCGAGCTGGTCGAGTTGAAGAAGCAGGTGGACGAATTGCAGGATAAGGGATTTATCAGATCAAGTTCTTCACCATGAGGAGCCCCGATATTGTTTGTACCGAAGAAGGATGGATCGGTGCGCATGTGCATTGATTACAGGGCTTTGAATAATCTCACTATCAAGAATAAGTATCCTTTAGCACGGATTGATGATCTGTTTGATCAATTAGGTGGTGCGAAGGTATTTTCTAAGATAGATTTGAGATCGGGCTACCATCAGGTGAAGGTGAAACCGGAGGACATATCGAAGACTGCTTTTAGAACTCGGTATGGTCAGTACGAGTTTATGGTGATGCCGTTTGATTTGACTAATGCACCGGCGGTATTTATGAACTTGATGAACAAGGTGTTCCACCAGTACCTTGACAAGTTCGTGGTGGTGTTCATCGACGACATACTCATATACTCGAGGACACCGGAGGAGCATGAGGAGCATTTGAGGATTGTGTCGAATGTGCTGAGAAAGGAGAAGCTGTATGGGAAGTTGTCCAAGTGTGAGTTTTTCTTGGACAAGGTAGAATTCTTGGGGCATGTTGTGACTGGTGATGGTATTTCAGTGGATCCGAAGAAGATTTCAGCAGTGGAATCTTAGAAGACTCCGAGTTCGGTAGCAAAGATCAGGAGTTTCTTGGGATTGGCAGGCTATTACAGGAAGTTTGTGCAAGATTTTTCGAGGATTGTCGAGCCGATGACCAGACTCACAAGAAAGGATGTGGAGTTTGTTTGGACAGAGGATTGCCAGGTTGCTTTTGAGGAGTTGAAGAAGAGGTTGACGTCTGCTCCTATTTTGACGTTGCCATCAGGGTCCGGAGGTTTCACTATTTATAGTGATGCATCGGGGAAGGGTTTGGGTTGTGTTCTTCAGCAGCATGGGAAAGTGATTGCCTATGCATCCAGGCAATTGCGACATCATAAAAAGAACTATCCTACCCATGATTTGGAGTTGGCAGCCGTCATTTTTGCCCTGAAGTTATGAAAACATTATTTGTACGGAGAGCGTGTAGAGATCTTCACAGACCACAAAAGCTTGAAGTACGTTTTCACGCAGAAGGAGTTGAACATGAGGCAGCGTCGGTGGTTGGAACTGATGAAGGATTTTGAAATATCTTTGCAATATCATCCTGGGAAAGCCAATGTAGTTGCCGATGCTTTGAGCAGGTATACACTACCAGAAAAAGTCAAATTAGCGACGTCTAAAAACGTCGCTAAATAACCAAAAATCGTCGCTAATTAGGTTTAGCGACGTAATTAGCGACGTTTCAAAGCAGTCGGAAAACACCAAGTCGCTAAAATAAAAAACGTCGCTAAACGTCGCTATGCCGACGTTTTTTAGCGACTTTAATGTGTCGCTAAATTTAGCGACGTTTTGCGACGCCAAGTCACTAAAAAGCGACGTTTAGAAAAGTCGCTAAACGTCGCTGATTAGCGACATCTATCGCGACGTTACACCGACGTTTTTAATGACCTGGCTATACTGCCATGTCAGCAATTGGCGACGTTTAGCGACGTACTTAGCGACGTTTTACAGCGTCGCTAAGTAGCGACGTAATTAGCGACGTAAATTAACGTCGCTAAACGTCGCTAAACGTCGCTAATAACGTCGCTAATTTTTAAAAAAAAATAAAAAAATAATGTGCAGAAGCAAACATTGGTGATTCCCTGCAGTTTTACATCATCTTCATCATACACGACAACATGATTCAATCTAGTTAACTATATAATAATCCAATTAAATTAAAGACCACAAGAAGTATCAATCCAATTAAATATGGATAACTATATAATCCAATTAAATTAACTAAAAAATTAAAGACCACAAGAAGCATCATACATCATGTCTATTGTTGAAGTATCAATAATTCATAAATAATAATAAAAATAACTATACTACTACGGATCTGCAGGAGGCTGACCAGCGGCGCACTTGAAGGATAACAACTCCTCATACTCGTCCCGTGGAATCGACACCGATGTCGATGGAGAAGGCAGTGACGTCGGTGGAGGCCGTGCCCACTCCAAGTCTGCGAGTCGCTGGTTGTAAGAATCCAGGGTAGATAACAGCCTCGTACTGCTATCACCCATTGAATCCTGCATCATCGTCAGGTTCTCGCCCATCGATAGCTATGACGCATGCATCCTCGTCAGCTTCTCGCCCATCGATAGCTGTGACGCCTGCAGCTCCATGATGTTGCGATCATTGGAGGCTCTAATATCATTTGTCAATTCTCGTAGCTCCCTCATGCTGCGGTCGAGCATATCCAATCGTGCGATGAGCATCGGATCATCTGCCTGCGGCTGGGACCGGGACTGGTCCTCCATACTTCGCAGCAAGTCGTCACGGAGAGACGCAATCTGACGGTCAACGGCCTCCTGGACGGCCTCCTGGACTCTGGCCGACGACTGCGAGGGCTGCGACTGCGAGGGGTGTGTGGAATGCACAACTGTCGGGGAGGCCCTAAATGACTGCGTCGCAACCAGGGCGCCATAGGAGCCCGTACCATAGTACGTACCCCTCTGGAGACCACCAGCTGCGGTCACCCACAGGTCGTCCGCCGACGGAGATGGAACGCCTTCGAGTATAAATGATACGTAACTTCCACTTCTGGATGATATTTCCTGTTGCGACATCTCACACACGGACACTTAATTTTGGTACCGTCCATATACTGAGGGAACGCCTTGGCGAACTGCAGGAACTGTTGTACACCCTCAATGAATTCATCCCGCACACCGCACATGTCATCAGGATGACGGTTGTACATCCACGAACGATGACGCAGATAGTAATTCATATCCATTTCTAGATACTTCTGCAAAAATGACAGTATGTATCATATAAATCATTACATACAGTGGTTTATCACCTAGCTTCATAACTTAACCGTACTATAAAAAACATATCTGATATAATACATACTTTCATTTATCAAAGTCTAAAATAAGCAATATTCATGCTAACCCATCTTAAACCAACTAACCAATACCTGGACACTAAGCTAACTAAAACTAGTATACATAGCTCACTAAATGCAACTGAAAACGGATACTGATACAGTGGGACTTGTTGATACTTACTGATACATGGTTGCTGAAATGACACAGTGCTGATGGTTTTCCTCTTCGGTTGCCTGCTCACTGTTGCAGACCTCCTTCTCACTGCCCACTACAAGGCTCGAGCATGCCATCCCGCTTATTCTAGATACCATCTTAGTACACTCCTATCTAATATCTCTAAACATCACTAACCTACATATCTATATATACCCTATTAACACTTGACTTTATACCTTGCCTGCATCAACTCCTACAATTGCCTGTACTGATACCTCACACAGTCCCTGATACGTATCAGTGTATAAGTACTGATGACTGATACCAAACTGAAACTGAGATGCACTAAGGCATGCCTCTGCAGTGCCTAGGGACTGCCCCCAAGCCTAACTGACAGGCACCATTTGGGTGCACTGCTACAGTGCCCCATGCCAGAGCCCCAAGTCTGTAACCAAACTTCATTTGGTCTCCTCCATGTACCAATACTAACAACAGATAATATACTAACTGATGACTCCACATACTAACACTTCTAAAGTGTATCACTTGCAGGTAATAACCCTACTACAACTGTCACAATCCCTCACATCTCGAGCTTAGTGTCTGTGTCACTGTCTGTGTCCATGTGATATTAGTGTCTGTGTCCATGTCAAAAAACTTAATCCTAACCCTAGGTCCTTATCATTGTCTGTGTCAGTGTGTGTGTGTGTCGTGTCGTGTCTGTGTCACCATCTGTGTGTGTGTGTCGTGTCTGTGTCAGTATCACATGTGTTCTGAGAGAGAGAGAGAGAGAGAGAGAGAGAGTTAGGCTTTACCTAGAGCTCGAGGAAGAGGAGGGGGATGCCGGAATAGCCGCGGGGGAGGTCGACGGAGCAGGCGGTCGACGGAGAGGGGGGGGGCGGGGGAAATTTTTTTCGTTTCGAAATTTCAACAGATGGGGAAAAACGAAACCGAGCCCTAATTAACCAAATTTTAGCGACGTTTAGCGACGTCAAATAAGGACGTCGCTAAATTAAATTATAGCGACGTTACGGTCGTCGCTAAACACATTGCTAAATATTTCTAATATAAACGTCGCTATTTGCGTCGCTAAACGTCGCTAACTTAGATATATTAGCGACGTTTAGCAACCCAAATTGAACTTATAGCGATTAATCTTATAAAAACTGAACATAAGTCGCTAAACGTCGTTAAATGTCGCCAATTTACCGACGTTTTACGTGGAGTCGCTAAATTAGCGACGTTTTTACCTGGAGTCGCTAAAAAACGTCGCTAATCCCGCTTATTCTAGTAGGGCCGGTAGCTATGTTCTTGACGCAGGATCGATATTTATTGGAGGACTTGGAGAGCTTGGGCATTGAGGTAATTGTTCCTGGGTGTGCTATGCAGATGTGGGGATTGCAGATACACTCAGATTTGATGGACAGGATCAAGGCAGCACAGTATGAGGATATATCTCTGAGGAGTATCAGAGCTCAGGTGAGAGCAGGATTGGAGGATGATTTTACTATTGCAGAGGATGGATCTTTGAGGCATGGAGTTAGATTGTGTGTGCCTAGTGGGGAGTTGCGAGAGGAGGTGTTACAGGAAGCGCATCGCTCTCAGTATTCCATGCATCCAGGTGCTAACAAGATGTATCGGGATATGCGAGAGAGTGTGTGGTGGTATGGCATGAAGAGGGAAGTGGCACAGTTTGTATCCAGATGCTTAGTGTGCCAGCAGGTGAAAGCCGAGAGGCAGAGGCCAGGAGGTTTACTTCAGCCATTACCCATTCCAGAGTGGAAGTGGGAACACATTACTATGGATTTTGTTCCGGACTTCCACGATCTCCAGGAGGGAAAGACGCGATTTGGGTCATTGTTGATAGGTTGACCAAGTCGGCCCACTTTTTGCCTTTCAAGGTGGGTTTGTCTACGGAGAAGCTGGCAGAGATGTATGTGAGGCAGATAGTTAGGATACATGGAGTTCCCGTCAGCATAGTCTCAGATCGGGATAGTCGTTTTACTTCTCATTTCTGGAGGAGTTTGCAGGAGAGTTTGGGCACTCAGCTCAAGTTCAGTACTGCATATCATCCCCAGACAGATGGGCAATCAAAAAGGACTATCCAGACTCTAGAGGATATGTTGCACACTTGTGTACTAGATTTTGGGGGTTCTTGGGAGGACCATCTCTATTTGGTAGAGTTTGCTTACAACAACAGTTACCAGGCCAGTATAGAGATGTCACCTTTTGAAGCTCTATATGGTCGGAGGTGTCGTACTCCTTTGTCTTGGGATGATGTTGGAGAGAGAGTTTTGCTTGGGGCAGAGATGGTTGTGGATGCAGCAGAGAAGGTTCAGTTGATCAAAGACAGACTTCGAGTGGCGCAGGACAGACAGCGGCATTGGGCCGATAGCCATCGAAGACCTTTGGAGTTCGAGGTATAGTTTAGATTTTGTTTGTGCTTGTTCTTGTTTGTTATAGATTAAGTTCTTAAGTTGGTGTTTTGTTCTAGGTGGGTAGTTTGGTGTTTCTATGGATTTCTCCGACACGAGGCACGATTCGCTTCCGTGGAGGCGGAAAGCTTAGTCCGCGATTCATCGGACCTTTCACTATTCTAGAGAGGGTCGGTGCAGTTGCTTATAGACTAGACTTGCCACCTGCATTGGAGGGAGTGCACAACGTGTTTCATGTGTCGCAGTTGAGACGATACGTGGCAGATCCTAGTCATGTATTGGATCACTCGGAGATAGAAGTGGGCCCTACTCTTAGCTATCCAGAGCAGCCAGTTGAGATTCTGGATCGAAGAGAGAAGGTGCTGAGGAACCAGACTATTCCTTTGGTACGCGTCGCATGGAGGCATCACTCTCCGGGGGAGTCTACCTGGGAGAGAGAGGATAAAATGCGAGAGCGTTATCCATATTTGTTTGTACCTTGAGGTATGTTATTTTCTAGTTATGTTCTGTTCATTGTTATGTTCTTTCGTAGTTAGTTGTTATTCTTTAGTTCTTTTCTGTGATTTTCTAGGGGTAGTTTTCGTCTTTGAATTTCGAGGACGAAATTATTTTAAAGAGGGTAGACTTGTCACTACCACATTTTTAAGAAAGGGTATTTTAGTCTTTTCCTATTTTAATTAAATATTATGCATGGTAAATAATTATTTGTTGTATTATTTAATTGTTGTTAGATGTTATTTAATTATTTTGGACTTATATAGTGGACCCAACTAGTTTAGTTTGGACCCATGGACCAACATGAATTAATTAGTTAGACTTGGCCCATTTAGAAAGCCCATTGTTAAAGGAGATGGATTAAATTAATTAAATCATTAGACTAGAAGCTTCCTTCCTTAATTATTTCTTCATGAGAGGCCCCAAGGGGTATATTGGACATTTCATAATTGCTTGAGGGAGAGGTAGGGGCCGGCCTATATTAGAGGGGGGGGAATTTCTCTCTCCTCTCATTTTCATTCCAATCTAGATCTAGAATTTCCCACTCTCAAATTCCTTTCATTACCATTTCAAATACCTACCAAATTCATTCCAAATTCTTCCCAATTCACCATTAGAAAGTTGAGAAGCAAGGATCTAGAAGGAGGAAGCAAGGATCTACAAAAAGGAGCAAGGATCTACAATTTGAAAGCAAGTTCATCTCAATTGGAGGTTTCATTGGGAATCCATCTCCCAATAGGTATAATTCAGTTTTTTCCATTAAAATAGCTTCTAAATCTGAGATTTAATCATGTAAAATCAATCAATATGTATGTACTACCCATAGGACTTGGTTTTGTGTTCATAGGAGACCCATGGAGAAAGTTATGGTGCTTTTTGTGTCAATTTTGGGAGAATTCTGAATTAACATTTTGTTGTGTGTCAATTGATCCTATAGATCAATTGGGCATGTGCTTATGTGTTTGGGGCTAGTGTCGTGTCCACAATTGGGTACGTGTAGGTCGTATTCCAACAATTTGGTGATACGTGTTGTTTTGGAGGTTTTCCCTCCGACACGGGACTTTGTACATGTCGTATTTTGACACGGACACATAGATCTATATTTGACACTTTGTTTTGTTCATAAATAATATTTGTGACTTGCTTGTGTCCTTCGGGGTGCAATTGGTTGTGTGTTGGACTCGTGTCGCATGCGTATCCTAGATCTAGTGGGATACGGTGTAATACTCTCCATTTGTGTGTATTTATGTGTAGATCTAATTATTTATGCTTTAATTCTTGAATTATAATTAGTAAATATATTTATATGTTATATATTTATTTTAGTGTAATTATTATGATATTTGTTGTAGCATAGATCTATGTAATTTTATATGTGCTAATATAATGTATAAATATATATGTAGCTTTCTTTACATGCATTTATATATGTTACAACCTTTGTTAATAAAATAAATTATATATAAATATTTTATAAAATATAATTATGTGTTTAAAAGAGTAATTATATTAATTATAATTATTATGTAATTATTTGTATATTAATGAATATATTTTTATGTGTGCTTCTAGCCATGTTAAAATATGTACATTAATACATGCAATGTGTTTTGTAGCTATTAGTATTTATTTGTGTAGGATTATGTATATATATAAGTATATATTTATTTAATTGTTTTATATATGTATATATATTGATTTATATTGATTTATATATATATAATATATATAGTTATATATTATTTATTTTTTTGCGACAACAGCTATTAATGACAGATGCTGTCATTAAAGCAGCAGCCGCTGTAGCAGTTTTAGGCATTAATGACAGTTCTGTCATTAATGCAGCGGGCGGGAATGAGCAGTTTTTCAGCGACAGTTTTTCTGCGACAGTTTGAACTGTCATCAATCAGTGACAACAGTGGGTTTTAGCGTTTTGGCGACAGTTTTTCTGTGACAGTTGGGACTGTCACTATAGGTCTGTTTATTGAAAATATTGTTTTCCACACAGTTTTTCAGTGACAGTTAGGCAGTTTTGGGTTATATTTTATATATTATATTTATATATATATACGTATATATAAATGTATTTGTGGTGAGATATAATACTAGTATTGTTATTATTTTATTTATATACAATATATTAGTTTATATATAATATATTATGTATTAGATATATCTATGTATCTTGAACATTCTTCATGTGGTTACCAATTGGGTTCAAAACCTTGATTCCTATTTGTTGCATTTAATATTCTATATTATTATGCATTATTATTAATATATTTAGTATTGTGAGGTTGACCTTGGTTTGACCATAGTTGACCATAGTTGACTTTAGTTGACTTTAGAGTTGACCACAGTTGACTTTTGACTTAGAATTGACTTTTTGACCTAGAAGTTGACTAGTTTGACTTGTTCTCTTTTCGGGACCTTGTATTGATGTTGTATTCCATATCTAGGTCTTCGAGACATCGAGTCAGACATCTGTGAGACTGTTCATTGGACTTCAGGCGAGTACATTCTCTGATAGTTTCTCATTTATGATATCCTCTATGTTCATTGTATCTAGTGTAGATATTCATGTTCTCTTGACACTATGGTTACACGGATTGGTATATCCTGATCTCGTCATGAGATGTTATTCCTTGGTATATGGTGTATATGGTGCAAGTATTGTTTCATTGGTTATCTTGTACATGTACAGACACCGATTTTCGGGAGGAGTCACTCTCTTCTTAGGGAATCACGTGCCATAGCATACCGTGGTTGGATCTATTATACCAGTCGGGGGTGGGGAGTATTAGTATAGATATGTGATCAAATCCCTATTGAATAAAGTACTGGTAAATGAATAGTGTAGATCATACACCGCACGTATGATTTGCCAGGCCGCATTGCATCTTGCCCAAGCCGATCACATGTTAAGCTAGTACTCACACACTTAGTCATTAGTATTATTGTTTCATTAGCATATTGTTCATTATTGTATTTCTTTCCAGTATTTCCTTATTTTATATATATCTCTTGTATCTATTGTGCATCTTGTTTATCCATAGCTATTTACTGTTACATAGTTTTTATCATTAATAAGAACTGTTGTTAGAGATGTACTCTGCTCCTTTCCTGACTGGATATATTTTTCCAGATGACACTGAGGAGTGGTACCCTACCTTTTATGGACCCCAGGATGTTGTGGGTTTAGATTCTGAGACCCTGGCTCAAGAGGGACTTATCCCAACTGAGACAGTTGACCCAGGAGTTGTAGCTTCTTAGTATTCTTTGTACTGGATTTGTCTCCAGCTTATTTCTGTATTTCTTCAGACTCATTGATGTATTATTTTAGACTCATGAGTTGTATTGTGACTATTCTATTCTTTATCTGATTCGTGCTCATTTTATCTTAGTTCTGTGATTGAGTATACTATCATTATTGGTGGTTCATTATATTATTAGATAGATTATCTAGACAGCGTTCTACCGCCGATTCTGCGGCGTAGGCTGGGCGTTGTTTCCGACTAGTACCCTTACACCGGGTGCGGATCGTGACAAGTACTTAGGATAGATATACGATTGCGAGCCTGTGACCAATTATAGAATTAAATAATTAGGAATACATCCACAACTAGGGTTATAGTCTTCCCTAAGATTCTTCTAGCATTATTACTTTCATGATATTCTTTTCGACACGATTGCATTCGTGTTTTACATGCGTAGCATAATTTCTTAGTAGTTGTATGGGTTAAACTCCTAAGTTAGTTTGATAGATCAGCTATGTTTGTTTATAGAGTGTTCAGGGATGATGAAAATTTATTTAGACTTGTGGACGTTAGGGTTGGTAAGTTAAGAATGTATCGCATACAAAAAGGGTAATGTAACCAAAACTGATATTTTATAAGAGTTCTAAAGATAACATAATTTGCACCAATGATAAGAGATGACTGATAGCATATTGGTATAGAAGGTTTGGAGGATAAATGTCAGAAATTAAGTAAGGAATGCGACTATAATAAACCTAGACAGTAGACTAAATAGACCCTAGGGATAGAATGCTAAGATATGGTTGTTTGTGTAGACTAGTACTTGGGTAGTGAAGGGTGTATAATTTTCTTGAGGGATATATGAGTAGGGCGATCAATTGGCTAAAATGGACTAGATGGGACTTTGATGCCAATTGTAAATGGTTGGGCTAGATAGACCCTCTAGGTTGTCTGTAATATAATTGGATGGTAATATTATTTGTTCTTGTAATGATTGGATAACTTATAGCGTAACTTTCAAATCTAAATGAGACATACTTAATTGTAAGGTGGACAGAGATAAAAGAAAATTGTAGTACCAGAGGATCTTACCATTATTATTATTACTAGAATTGCTAAAAACTAAGGCAAAATGAGGGGTTTTGAACTATTATGGATAAGAAAATATTGAAAGACGGGTAATGATCATAGATGCTACTATTCTAAATTAGATTTAGTAGGCTACCCATAATGGTTAGCGACTCCTATTAAGGCTGGCCACGTATCATTGGTGATGAAGTATATTTAAAAAAATGTATTTATGGACAGTATAGGTTTTTGAGGCAACGATGGAACTTTGGGTACAATAAATAGAAGGCGATGTGATTTAAGGAATTGATAACTTGGTTATATACCTTTGACAGTCAGTAGGTAATAGGTTATAAAAATACACATCTTTAGAGTTAATATTGAGGTGTCGAACGGAGAAGCTTTTACACATATATGCTATAGGGCATGATTCGTCAATCATTAGAGAGATAGGAATTAGGACCAAGAAGATAAGTTACCTTGACAGAACAATTTGGAAAATCGAAGATGGGATTCCCGATCCGAAGAACAAGGACTTAAGTAGATGTTATAATAACTTTAAATTCGGATAGGGAATGAGATGAGTAGATAAAACCCATATTAGTAGAGGTATAGTGGCATACTTCAAGCTACCAAGGACTAGTGGAGATTATAGGATAATTGTAAAAAATGTTATAGACTAGTTGTTGAGATGTTGTTGCCCCTGATCGAAAGAGCAATTATTTGATTTTTTAATTTTGATGACTAAATTATTCTAAGGTAGGTAGGATGTAAACCCCCTCAAATTTGAATTTCTATGTATGAATTTATTAACATAATTTTTGTGCATGTTGATTTAGCAAGCTATTAAAATGTTCTATCCAGATAAAAGTGTTGCTAAGTGAATACTCTATTAATTTAAATGTTTGTGGGGAAGCTAAATGTTTTAGTTATTAATATTTTCCCTAACTATAAACTAAGCTTCCCTAAATATTAACATTTTCTATTGAACTCTAAACCTGTAGCAGCCCACACTTTTCTAGTTAATACTATGTTCAATTTTATTTCAAAGGTCAACTGGCCATCCCATTGGAGAAGAAACCACCTTGAAGCCCAACCAGTTGAACCCTAACCTACCCAAACCAGCCTATATAATGAAACAGTAGCAAACTCCCTTAACCCTAATATACTCATCAGCCGCTATCTCCATTACCATCATTATTCCTTCTCAAAGCCTACACACAACCCCATTCTTTTTTTCATCCCTCGATAGCCTTCATCCTCACAATCTCTCCCTCTCTCTCTTTCTCTCTCTCTCTCTATCGCACATATTCCTCACGGGCCTTCTCCCTATATTAGCCAAAGTGAGCACCACCACCTTTATCATCGTCGCCATTACCAACAACTACGTCTACCCTGTGTCGATGACTCCTCCCTAAGCACACGGAGAGGAGAATACCCCCAACACGCTCCTCCACCTGACGCCCACAGAGTAGAGGCACTGAACCCCGTGCCAGCTCTGCCGCGAACCGCGCTAACGATAAGACGCGTTCTGCAGAACTCAGTCATCTACTTCGACCCGTCGAACCCAGCCCTGCTGGATCCATCAGTGTGGACCTCTACGTCGTTGTCCTATCATGTTCCTCAGTGCCTCTAATATGAAAGAGGCTCCTCAATTATTCGTTGGCCCGGCGAGTCCCCGGTGAGCAACAACAAGTGCGGACATGAGCAGCAGTTGCGAGTGTTAGTCGCAAAGCCGGCGTGGCCATCGATGTTGCACACTTCAGGTGTCCACGCCTATTCTGGAATCACCCCACCATGAATCCTATATGTGAAGCCTGACCGTCGACACTGCAACCAGCCGCGTGCATCTATCATTTCTTCTGCTGGAAACTACACAATGATCGGGAATAAACTCGTACGGTCTGGTCCCTCGGTCCGCATGGGAAGGTTGCAAACTTCTTCGACGTGTGCAACGCTTCCCATGCTAGAAGAGCCTTTTCCCTGAGGCGTTAAATGGATCACCATTGCTATAAGGAGAAGCAGGAGCACGTGCCAAGTAGAAACAACAACTTTAGTATGGGAGGGGACTCATTTTATTAGGTATAATTTACCTCCATGCCCTCTTTGTATTATTTTAAGCAGTGTTCATCTATGCATATATGTGTAAGATTAAGATGTATTTATATAAATAAGTATATAGGTTTGTGTGACTACTTCTATGAGTAAGATATAACCATGTTATATATATTACTAACTACATGTAAATATTTTGTTATAAGAAAGCTATATATTATGGTGAATAAATAAATATAGTATAGGAATAGTTTGGTTATATAAAAGATTATATGCCTAGGTTAAGACATTACCTATATGTTACTTAGATATGTCGATCTAAATACTACAAAAATATATTAAATAGCGACGGATCTCAACGACGAAAAATAATCTGTCGCTGAGTTAGCGACGAACTTGCAACAAAATTATGGCTAATTTGTTTATGTAAAAAATTATATTATTTTCTGTCAACAAGTCGTCACTGTTACGTTAGCGACAGAATAGCGATAAAAATATATGTCGATGCGAAAACATAAATTTTAGAGTGCATTTCATTTTTGCCCATTATCTCTCTCTCTCTATCGCTCTCTCCTCGACACCCCTTTCGAACTCCCCTGCTCCGACGACCCCCCCGGCTTCTCGACCCCCTGCTCTAACCCCCCCCTCTTCGGCGACCCCCCTACGGCTCCTCGAACCCCCCTCTCCTCGACCCCCTCCTCGAATACCCCATCTCTGCCCCCCTCCGTCCGCCTCCGCCCCCTCCTTGAACCCCCCCTTTCCTCGACCCCCTCCTCGTACCCCCCTCTCTCTCTGCCACCTTCGTCTACCTCCACCCTATCCTCGAACCCCCCCTCTCCGGCCCCCCTCTCCTCGACCCCTCTCTCCGCCCCTTCCTCGACCCCCCTCTCTGGTCCACGCTCTGTCAGATCCCCTCCTTCTCCGTCGATGGTAAATTTTAACCTAACCATCATTCGTATTTTGGTTAATTATTAAGCATACAGGATCTAGGGTACTGGACACGTAGACACAAGACACTGGACATGGACATGAGAACATAGACATGGATACAGATATACTGAAAATATTCTATTACATAATTTTACAACCTTATTGTTTAACCCTTGTTAATTGGCCTTTATTTCATCAATTTTATTTTTTGAATTGATCGAAAGAAGAGACTTTGAATGTTGTAATCATCGATATCGAGTTTTGGTCTATATCGGATCGGTATCGCCAATACTACAACTGTGTTATGTTCATATAAGTTTAACTCAATGTATCAGTTTTTTGGTAATGGAAACAAATAACTATTAGTATTCTTAACTCAAAAGTACGTAGTAACCTTTGTCGATTGATTTATATATCGATAGATAAGTTTTTCTCTTTCATATGTTTTACAACCTTACTATATGCTTTTAGACCCTTGACACTACATGCTAATTCGGGGAAGAAAATATGTCAATAGGATTTAATAAATATAAAATTTTATTATTTATTTATGTAGATTATAATATATATTTAGATTATTTAGGATTTCCCCGATTATTTAAAGAATCTAATAGCTCTTGTATATTATTTTTTTTTCTTTTTTTCTTTTGACACTTGTATATAATCCAATTGTTCGAATATATATGGTACGTGCATAAGCATTCACGTAAAAGATAAGTCAATACTTAGTTGACCGATCGTGGATATACATTCGGCAACATGAGAGTATGATTGGTTTGACAGATAATTTCAGGACAAACATTGAGAAATTTCTCAAATACGCCAGTGGTCAACCTTATTTCATAGATGGGAGGCTCATCAAGTACCCTTGTATCAAATGTCATAATATACCATTCAAAAAGGTTAATCTTATTAGGGAGCATATCTACAAGAAGGGTTTCGTACCAATTTATTGTATGGACACACGTATCAAAAAAAATATAAACAAATTGACACGAGTATTAGGACACAAAAATGGTAATATGTATTGGTATTGTATGTGTCTATAATTAACTTAGAAGAAGATTAACAAATTAAATATTATATATATAATTATTTTGATTTATATGTGTATATCCTTAGACGCACTTAATTCTTAATACATAGGATTAAGCATATCCTAGAATATCAAAAATAGAATATGTGACGTTCAAAAATTCGTATCAGTATCGATTTAATTATCCGCCCTAAAATCGATATGGTTATCACTAATTTAACCTATAATAAATTATTAACATTTTAGAGTATTGTTGTTTGTATCAGAATCGATATTGAACCATTACTATGAGTATCGATTATCACATCAGGGTAATAATATGAATAGTAATTAGTAGTTCCAACCTTATTATACTATGGCATGTATCGGTTGATATCGAATTCTCTTTTCTGTAATAAACAAAAAAGATACCAAGAATCCCTAAATAGAAAATCTAAGTACAATTGATTCTAGGGAAGTGTGATGATGGAGATCGAGTACTGCAGCTGACTCCTTTACTCCATTAACGGTCGACCGACGAAGGGGGTTGCAAGGTCTCTGGCTTACTAGCAAAAAAGATAACAACTGGCTCTTAAGGATGCTTGTATACATCTTACTGTACGCGTGTTTTTGTGGGGGGGGTGTCACGACCCACACCCGAAAATTGGGCATGAGTCGTGGGTACGTCTAGCCTACGCCACAGCATCGGCGATAGAACGCTGTAAAGGTTTACCATACTATCTAACATACTTACACAATGAAATATATATATATATATATATATATATATATATATATATATATATATATATATATTTATATTTATATTTATATTTATATTTATATTTATCTTATCGACTTTATGGAGTTTAGTTACTATATATAGATATATATATATATATATATATATATATATATATATATATATATATATATATATATATAGCATCAATACTCAATCACCAAACTAGAGACAGATAATGGCACAATATCATTAAGAAAATAAGAAATAACAAGTCACAACAATAACCAAGTCTAGAGTCTTGCAATAAACATAAATGGTCTCAATATAAATAATATGCCATAGTCTAATGCTGGAGACATATCCAGTACAATAATAGAAACTAGCTAAGGGCCTGCTATAGCTAGGTGTGTCTCCTCGACAACTGGTACCAGATCGTCCTGGGCTAAAGGTGCTAACTCAGCTAGCTCTCCATCCTGCGAGCTATAGTAGGTAGGATACCAGTCCTCAAAATAGTCGTCTGGAAAAATATATCTAGTCAGGATTGGAGCAAAGTACAAAACTTTGGATGCAGTTTCATATACATGGTAGAGGATATATAATGAATAATAGAAATGAATACAAGATGCACAGGTAACTAAAAAATAATATATAACTAAAATAATCAGGTAAACACGATGGATAACTGGAAGGATAAATACCATAATATGATATGAACTGTAGATAAGAGAACATGTGATACTATATAGGTGATATAGAGCAAAAGTTCGTTATGTGATCGTCTTGGGTTGCACAAGTCTATACTACGGTAACTCAATTTGATGTGTATTGTATAATTGGCATGCACAAGTCTACGCTAAAGGTTTGATCACATAACCAACTTCTACTCTCCTGCCTCGACTAATATTCATGGATCCAATCATGACACGTTACGCACACGAATATAATATGAGCACACAGAGCACTCAAATATGAAATGAGCACATATGGCCCACGTATAGATAAGTATACAAGGAATACCCGATAGACACGATAAAGTACATATGTAAGGAGCACCCGATGTACCCGTTAAATAAATAATATCTCCTTACTCGATCCATATTGTCACTACCACTTTTTCTAGAAAAGAATATTTTAGTAATTTTATAATTAATTAAATATTGTGCATGATAATAATTATTTGTTGTATTATTTAATTATTGTTAGATGTTATTTATTTATTTTGGACTTGTGTTAGTGGACCTAACTAGTTAGTTTAGACTCATGGACCAACATGTATTAATTATTAGTTTTGAGTCCAACTAGAAAGCCCATGGATTAGAAGGATGTTTAAGTTAATTAAACTATTAGACTAGAACCTTTCCTCCTTAATTGATTTCTTTATGAGAGACCCCAAGGGATATTTTAGACATTACATAGTAGCTTGAGGGAGGGGACAAGTGAGACGAATAAAAAGAGGGCGAAAATTATTTCTCTCTCCTCTTTTTATTTCAAATCTAGATCTAGAATCTCTCTCAACCCAATTTTTATCATCTTCACTTCAATTCAACCCCAATTCCTTCCTAAATTACTATTGGAGACTAGTGGAGGAAGGATCTAGAAGAAGAAAATAAGGATCTACAAAGAGGAGCAAGGATCTTCAAGTGAGACCAATTTTATCATATTTAGAGGTTTTACTAGGAATCCATCTCCTCATAGGTACAATTCAGTTTTTCTCCTTAATTTCAGTTCTAAATCTGAGATTTAACTATGAAAAATTAACCCATATACATAGGCTACCCATAGGATTTGGTTTTGTGTTCATAGGAGGCATATTGTGAAAGTTATGGTACTTTTTGTGTCAATTTTGGGAGAATTCTGATATTGACATTTGTTGTATGTGTCAATTGGTTATATAAATCAACTTGACATGTGCTTGTGTGTTTGGGGCTAGTGTCATGTTCACAATTGGGTACGTGTAGTTCGTATCCCAACAATTTGGTGATACGTATTGATTTGGGAGTTTTTCCTCCGATACGGGACTTTTAGCATATCATATGTTGACACAGACACGTAGATTTATATTTAACTCTTCGTATTATTCATGTATAATATATTAAACATGCTCGTGTCCTTCGGGGTACGTTTGGATGTGTGGTGGACTCGTGTCGCAAACGTATCATAGATCTAGTGTGATACGGGTGAGATGCACTTCACGTGTTTGTAGTGTTGTATTCTGTATTTAATGTGCATTGTTCATAATTAATATATATATTATCTATCATAGTGTGTGTGTATATATATATATATATATATATATATATATATATATTAGGTTGTATATATATTCTTGTGTTGTTCATATGATATGAGTTATTGATATACTATCTACATAGCTATGTATTTTGTTGATGTTATAATTATATAGGAAAGTGTATGCATGCACATAGATGTATATGTATTCTAGTATATAGATATATGTATAAGTATATCTACTGATATATACATATGTATGTGTGGTATTTATATGTGAGTGTATACATAGGTATGGATGGTTAGATGTTTATATTCATGAGATGGTTATATATATGTATATAAGTATTAGATGGTATATGGATAGATATATTTATACGTACATTTTTGTATTGGATGAGGAGAGAAGGGCTCGAGTCAGAGAGTAATGCCCTTCTCAGTGTATTAGAATAGCTATACAGTAGCCGAGCAGCAGCTTAATAGAACATTGTAGCAGCAGTAGCATAACATTGTAACAGCAGCAGCAGCAGGGAAACATTGCAGCAGCAGCAGGGAAACATTACAGCAGCAGCAGTAGGGAAACAAAGCAGCAGCAGCAGTATGATGAAGCAAGTATCAGCAGCAGCAAGAAACACTGCTGAAAGCCTGCAGGATCAGCATTCGAGCACAGAATTACACTGACAGCCAGGTATCAACTAAAAAGTGGGGGGGGGGGCAGTAGTTAGTAGTTAGATTAGTTCAGTAGTTAGTTGCGTGTTAGATAGTTAGTTGGTGGTTATAAATAGATGTGTATAAATATAGTGTAGCTAGTTACCTAGTTAATAAAGCTATCTATATATATGTGTTATATAGTAAGTTAGATCTAATTATATATTTTATATATCACTAAGTTATATATATGTATGTATATATATAAGTCTATGTACTAGTATGTTATATTAGTAACTATTTGATTAGCATATGTTTAAGTTTGAGGGTTAGTATATACTAGAAGATATATTAAGGTATTAGTGTATATAGTTAGTGGGTAGTTAACTATATGCAAAGAGCGACAATACCTTGGGATACCAAAGTAAGTGCCAAGATATTAAGGATATACAAGATATTGGGTTTGGATATCAAGATTGAGGTTTAGTGTTATGATACCAAGTTGGTTCGAAACCAAGGTATCCATTAAATGTTTGTAATTAGGATTATATATAATTAATATTGTTTGATATATATGTGATGCTTTACCTATTGTTTTACATATCCAGAGATACGGTATCCTAGTACCTAAAATATAGTTATGACCTAGACTTTAGTGTTTGAACCCAATATCCTTGTGTTAGACTTTTGCAACCTAGTAATAGATAGTTTGACACAGTTTGACCATAACCGACCAGTTTGACTTAGAGTTGACCTAGTTTGGCTTATTGACCTAGAAGTTGACTAGTTTAACTTTTTTTTTGAACCTTGTATTGATGTTGTATTCCATATCTAGGTCTTTGAGGCACCGTGTCAGACATCTGTGAGACTATTCATTGGACTTTAGGCGAGTACATTCTCTGATAGTTTCTCATTTATGATATCCTCTATGTTTATTGTATCTAGTATAGATATCCATATTTCTTGACACGATGGTTACACAGATTGGTATATTTGGATCTCGTCATGAAATGTTATTCCTTGTATATGGTGTATCTTGTGCAAGTCTTGTTTCATTGATTATCTTGTGCATATACAGACACTGATTCTCGGGGAGATTTGCTACCTTCCTAGAGAATCCCATGCCTTAGCATACCATGGTTGGATCTATTATACCAGTCTGGTGTGGAGAGTATTTTAGTGTAGATATGTGATCATACCTTCCTGTGCAAGTATTATTTTCCTGTGAGTGTTGGTCATACACTACACGTATGACTAACCAGGCCATTATTCCTGTGCAAGCTTCCAAGCCAATCACATGTTAAAGCTAGTACTCACTCACTTAGTCATTAGTATTCTTGTTCATTGACATATTGTTCATTATTGTTTATTCTAGTTTTTTTTTATTGTATATCTCTTGTATCTATTGTTGCATCTTGTATATTCACATCTATTTACTGTTACATAGTTTTTATCATTGATTAGAACTGCTATTAGAGATATACTCTGCTCATTTCCTGACTGGATATATTTTTTCCAGATAACACTGAGGACTGGTATCCTACAAATTATGGAGCTCAGGATATTGTGGATTTAGAGTCAGAGACCCTGGTTCAGGAGGGACTTATCCCAACTGAGACAGATGACCCAGGATTAGTAGATTCTTAGTATTCTTGTACTGGATTTGTCTCCAGCTTACTTTATTAGTAGTTATTTTAGACTCATTGATGTATTATTTTATACTCATGAGTTGTATTTGACTATTCTATTCTTTATCATATTCGTGCTCATTTCTATCTTAGATCTGTGATTGAGTATATTTTTGTTGGTGGTGGTTCTTACATTGCTAGATAGATTACCCAGACAACGTTCTACCATCGATTTTGTGGCGTAGGCTGGGCGTTGTTCCTGACTTATACCCTTACGCCGGGTGGGGGTCATGACACATTTTTAGTGGTGGCCCATGCAGGTCAGGCTTCGCAAGTTGTGTGATATCGTGGTAGTATGATGATTTAGTTGTACTACTGCAAGCCTGTGTCAAGATATAGGATATAGGCTATAGGCTGAGAATACTCAATCACATCTAGGAAAAATTCTTTGATTCGTTCAACTATTCTCCTTTGGTATTAATACTTGATCTCTTACTCTATCCTTTCCTTGAGTATCTTACATCATGTGCCATATTGATTCTTTCTTTCACTTTGTCTCAGGATGTCGTCTAAGACTATATCGCAGCAGGAGAGAGCAGTTTCTGAGAGATCTGCGATATTCTGAGGGCCTGCACCAGTCACTTCTCTGGTGATTGGAGTGTCAGCTACTTTCGGAGGTCCATCACCTAAATAGAGGACTGTGCCAGCTGTATCTGAGGGGCTTCCACCTCTACCTCATATGCCAGCAGAGGCAACACAGATGTTTATACTGTTTGGTGAGATGCTCGAGGCAGAGAGGGCTCAGTCAGAGGCACATCAGAGGCAGACCGACATGCTATAACAGGGCATCGAGAGTGCACATCAGGTTGCTCGTGTCGTAGTAGAGAGAAGAGTTCCGATCCAGCAGTAAGATATTCCTCAAGTTGCTCAGCTTTGGCCAGGCAACATTCAAAACTTCAAGAAGCTGGAGCGTAGGGTATTCAAGGGGACGGAGGGCATCGTCTATGCTGATGATTGGCTCGAGGACATTGAGCATCTTATGAGGGTGTCCCATCTTTCTAAGGATCTGAAGGTTGAGGCGGTAGGACTTTAACTGTTCGACGTCGCTCGCACTTGGTTCATGAATGAGCCGATTCTTGTTGATGTGGGACAGCCTTGGGAGGTATTCAAGGACCTCTTCAAGAAGAAGTTTTTCGCTCGGGCAGACATGCTAGACTTGGGAAGGCAGTATGAGAGTCTCATTTAGGGGAGCATGTCTGCGGAGGAGTACGCTACGATGTTCGACAGGTTGAGCCAATTTGCAGAGTATTTGGTGAGAGAGCTGGAGGTTCGGGCTATTCATTTTCGTGAGGGTCTAAACTGGGAAGTGAAGATCCTCATTCCGCCTTTTTATGAGACATACTCGGAGATACTTGCAAAGGCACGCAAGGTTGAACAGGAGTTGGGTTTGAAGCCCAAGAGAGTCCGTAATTCTTGTCTGGTAGCCAACAACAGTGCAGTATCTGCCAAACGTCCTCATTTTTTGTCCAGACCTTTCTAGCAGCCACAACAGCACCAGACGCCAGCTAGGGCACCTTTTTACCAGGAACTACAACAACAGAGATAGTTACAGCAATCTTCTTACCACTTCTACAAGAAGCCCAGCTACATCTAGGAAGTTTGCAGGAAGAGGTTGAGAGTTTGTTTGTATTATGGTACTGAAGGATATCAACTGAGAGAGTGTCCTCGTCGTGCAGTTCAGGGAGCAGCTTCAGCTCCAAGGGCACAGGCGAGACCATCTGCAGTATAGCCGAGTGGACCGCTTCTGCCACAGCAGCAGCGTTATGTCCAGCATCAGCAGCAGGGAGGTGCACGTCAGGGATGAGTATTTGCTATGACAGTCGAGGAGGATGAACCCACCAGAGATGTCATCGCAGGTTCTATTCTTCTTGATTCTATTCCATCTTTAGCCTTATTTGATAGTGGTGCTTCCCATAATTTTATATCTTTTTCTTTTTCTCTGAAGCATGGTTTGGTAGCTGAGTCTTTGCTTAGGACTTGCAAGATCATGATCGGGGGAGGCATTATCCTGATTAATAATATTTGCAAGGATCGAAGAGTTATTCTAGGAGGCCGGGAGTTTAGTGTGTGTCTACTTGTAATGCCACTTTCGAGTTATGATATTGTACTCAGGATGGATTGGTTGAGTAGGCACTGTGCTAATATATATTGTAGAGGAGGTAGAGTTTTATTTGGTCCACCAGGAGAGCCACAGTTCGAGTTTGCTAGAGGATCTGCAGAGCAGGGAGAAGCCATTATTTACGGAGCTATGGTTGAGGACAAGGAGTTGCCGCATTCGTTGATAGTAGAGTTCTTGGATGTGTTTCCTGAGGAATTGCCAGGGTTGCCGCCAGATCGAGATGTTAAATTCTCTATAGACTTGGTGCCAGGTGCAGAACCAATTTTGTAACATGTCTATAGAGTAAACAACAGCAATCTGGTCGAGCTGAAGAAGCAGGTGGACGAATTGCAGGATAAGGGGTTTATCAGATCGAGTTCTTCACCATGTGGAGCTCCGGTATTGTTTGTACCAAAGAATGATGGATCGGTGTGCATGTGCATTGATTACAGGGCTTTGAATAATCTTACTATCAAGAATAAGTATCCTTTGCCACAGATTGATCATATGTTCGATCAGTTGAGTGGTGCCAAGGTATTTTCTAAGATAGATTTGAGATCAGATTACCACCAGATGAAAGTAAAGTCGGTGGACATACCGAAAACTGCTTTTAGAACTCGGTATGGTCAGTACGAGTTTATGGTAATGCCGTTTGGGGTAACTAATGCACCGGCGGTATTTATGAACTTTATGAACAAGATATTCCATCAGTACCTTGACAAGTTAGTGGTGGTGTTCATCGACGACATACTTATATACTCGAAGACACCAGAGGAGCATTTGCGGATTGTGTTGGAGGTGCTGAGGAAGGAGAAGCTATATGAAAAGTTGTCCAAGTGTGAGTTCTTCCTGGACAAGGTGGAGTTCTTAAGACATGTTGTTACTGGTGATGGTATTTCAGTGGATCCAAAAAAGATCACAGCAGTGAAATCTTGGAAGACCCCGACTTCGATAGTAGAGATCAGGAGTTTCTTGCGATTGACAAGCTACTATAGAAAGTTTATGCAAGATTTTTCGAGGATTGCCGAGCCGATGACCAGACTCACCAGGAAGGATGTAGAGCTTATTTGGACGAAGGATTGTCAGGTTACTTTTGAGGAATTGAAGAAGAGGTTAATGTCTGCTCCTATTTTGGCATTGCCATCAGGGTCGGGAGATTTCACTATTTATAGTGATGCATCGGGAAAATATTTGGGTTGTGTTCTTCAGTAGAGTGGAAAAGTGATTGTCTATGCATCCAGGCAATTACGACCTCATGAAAAGAACTATTCTACCCATGATTTGGAGTTGGCAGCAGTCATCTTTGCCCTGAAATTATGAAAATATTATTTGTCCGGAGAGCGTGTGGAGATCTTCACAGACCACAAGAGCTTGAAGTACATTTTTACGCAGAAGGAGTTGAACATGAGGCAGCGTCAGTGGTTGAAACTGATAAAATATTTTGATATATCTTTGCAGTATCATCCTAGGAAAGCTAATTTAGTTGCCGATGCTTTGAGTAGGTATCCGGTAGCTATGTTCTTGATGCAAGATCGATATTTGTTGGAGGACTTGGAGAGCTTGGATATTGAGGTGATTGTTCCTAGTTTGGCGATGCAGATATGGGAATTGCAGATACATTCAGATTTGATAGACAGGATTAAGGCAACACAGTATGATGATGTATCTCTGAGAAGCATCAGAGCTCAGGTGAGAGCAAGATTGGAGGATGATTTCACCATTGCCGAGGATGGATCTTTGAGCCATGGAGTTAGATTATGTGTGCCTAGTAGGGAGCTACGTGAAAAGGTATTGCAGAAAGTGCATCGCTCTCAGTATTCTATACATCCAGGTGCCAATAAGATGTATTGGGTTATGCGAGAGAGTGTGTGGTGGTATGGCATGAAGAGGGAAGTGGTAGAGTGTGTATCCAGATGCTTAGTGTGCCAGCAGGTAAAAGTCGAGAGACAGAGGCCAGTAAGTTTACTTCAGCCATTACCCATTCCAGAGTGGAAGTGGCACAGTTTGGAGCACATTACTATGGATTGTGTTCAGACTTCCATGATCTCTAGGAGGGAAAGATACAATTTGGGTCATCGTTGATAGGTTGACCAAGTCAGCCCACTTTTTGCCTTTCAAGGTGGATTTGTCTATGGAGAAGCTGACAGAGATGTATGTGAGGCAGATCGTTAGGATACATAGAGTTTCCGTCAGCATAGTCTCGGATCAGGATAGTCGTTTCACTTCTCATTTCTGGAGGAGTTTGTAGGAGAGTTTGGACACTCAGCTCAAGTTCAGTACTGCATATCATCCCCAGACAGATGGAAAGTCAGAGAGGACTATTCAGACTCTCGAGGATATGTTGCACACATGTGTACTAAATTTTGGGAGTTCTTGGGAGGACTATCTCCATTTGGTAGAGTTTGCTTATAACAACAGCTACCAGGCTAGTATAGAGATGTCACATTTTCAAGCTCGATACGGTCGGAGGTGTCGTACTCACTTATCATGGGACGATATTGGAGAGAGAGTTTTGCTTGGGCCAGAGATGGTTGTAAATGCAGTGGAGAAGGTTCAGTTGATCAGAGACAGACTTCGTGTGGCGCAGGACAGAAAGCGGTATTGGCCCGATAGCCACCGTACACCTTTGGAGTTCGAGGTATAGTTTAGATTTTTGTTTTGTGCTTGTTATTGGTTGTTTGTTATAGATTAGTTCTTAAGGTTGTGTTTTATTCTAGGTGGGTGGTTTGGTGTTTTTGAGGATTTCTCCAACACGAGGCACGATTTGCTTCGGTAGAGGCGGGAAGCTTAGTCCGCGATTCATCGGACCTTTCACTATTCTAGAGAGGGTCGGTGTAGTTGCTTATAGACTAGACTTGCCACCTGTATTAGAGGAAGTGCACAACATATTTTACATATCGCAGTTGAGCTATACATGGTAGATCCTAATCATGTATTGGATCACTCAGACATAGAGGTAGACCCTATTCTTAGCTATCCAGAGCAGCCAGTTGAGATTCTGGATCGGAGAGAGAAGGTGCTGAGAAACCAGACTATTCCTTTGGTGTGCATTTCATGGAGGCATCACTCTCCGGGGGAGTACCTGGGAGAGGAAGGATGAAATACGATAGCGTTATCCATATTTGTTTGTGCCTTGAGGTATGTTCTTTCCTAATTATGTTATGTTATTTCATAATTAGTTCTGTTCTTTGATTATGTTCTGTTTAATGGGGATAGCTTTCGTCTTTGAATTTCGAGGACAAAATTATTTTAAGGAGGGTAGACTTGTCACTACCATATTTTCTAGGAAATGGTATTTTAGTAATTTTATAATTAATTAAATATTATATACGATAATAATTATTTGTTGTATTATTTAATTGTTGTTAGATGTTAGTTATTTATTTTGGACTTGTGTTAGTGGACCTAACTAGTTAGTTTAGACTCATGGACCAACATGTATTAATTATTAGTTTTGAGCCTAACTAGAAAGCCCATGGATTAGGAGGATGTTTAAGTTAATTAAACTATTAGACTAGAAGCTTCCCTTCTTAATTAATTTTTTCATGAGAGGCCCCAAAGGGTATTTTAGATTTTACATAGTAGCTTGAGGGAGGGGGCAAGTGAGGCCTATAAAAAGAGGGAGAAAATTATTTCTCTCCTCTTTTCATTTCAAATCTAGATCTAGAATTTCCCTCAACCCAATTTTTATCATCTCCACTTCAATTCAACACCAATTCCTTCCTAAATCACCATTGAAGACTAGTAGAGCAAGGATCTAGAAGAATGAAGCAATGATCTACAAAGAGGAGCAAGGATCTTCAAGTTTGAGGCCAATTTTATCATATTTGGACGTTTCATTGGGAATACATCTCCCAATAGGTATAATTCAGTTTTTTTCTTAATTTAAGTTTTAAATCTAAGATTTAACAATGAGAAATCAACCCATATGCATAGGTTATCCAAAGGATTTGGTTTTGTGTTCATATGAGGCCTATTGTGAAAGTTTTGGTACTTTTTGTGTCTATTTTGGGAGAATTACGATATTATCATTTATTGTGTGTGTCAATTGGTCCTATAGATCAATTTGACATGTGCTTGTGTGTTTGGGGCTAGTATTATATCCACAATTGGGTACGTGTAGGTCGTATCCCAATAATTTGGTGATACGTGTTAATTTGGGGGGTTTCCTCTGACACGGGACTATGAGCATGTCACATGTTGACACGGATACGTAGATCTATATTTGACTCTTCGTATTATTCATGTATAATATATTAGACGTGCTCGTATCCTTCGGGGTGCGTTTAGATGTGTGGTGGACTCGTGTTGTAAACGTATCATAGATCTAGTGTGATACAGGTGTGATGCACTTCACGTGTTTGTTGTATTGTATTCTATATTTAATGTGCATTATTCATAATTAATATATATATATATATATATATATATATATATATATATATATTAGGTTGTATATATATCCTTGTGTTGTTCATATAATATGAGTTATTGATATACTATCTACATAGCTATGTATGTTGTTGATGTTATAATTATATAGGAGAGTGTATGTATGCACATAGATATATATTTATTCTAGTATATAGATATATGTATATCTACTGATATATACATATGTGTGGTACATATATGTGAGTGTATACATAGGTATGGATGGTTAGATGTTTATATTCATGAAATGGTTATATATATGTATATAAGTATTAGATGGTATATGGATAAATATATTTATACGTGCATTTTTGTGTTGGATGAGGTGAGAAGGGCTCGAGTCAGGGAGTAATGCCCTGCTCAGTGCATTAGAATAGCTATACAATAGCCGAGCAGCAGCTTAATAGAACATTGCAGCTGCAGCAGTATAACATTACAGCAACGGCAGTATAACATTGCAGCAGCAGCAGCAGGGAAACATTGCAGAAGCGACAGCATAACATTGCAGCAGCAGTAGGAAAACAAAGCAGCAGCAGCAGTATGATGAAGCAAGTATCAGCAGCAGCAAGAAACACTGCTGGAATCCTGCAGGGATCAACATTCGAGCACAATATTATACTGACAGCCAGGTATCAACTAAAAAGGGGGGGCAGTAGTTAGTAGTTAGATTAGTTCAGTAGTTAGTTGAGAGTTAGATAGTTAGTTGGTGGTTATAAATAGATGTGTATGAATATAGTGTAGCTAGTTACCTAGTTAATAAAGCTATCTATATGTATGTGTTATATAGTAAGTTAGATCTAATTACATATTTTATATATCTCTAAGTTATATATATGTATGTATATAAATAAGTCTATATACCAATATGTTATATTAGTAAATATTTGATTAGCATATGTTTAAGTTTGAGGGTTAGTATATACTAGAAGATATATTGAGGTATTAGTGTATATGGTTAGTGGGTAGTTAACTATATGCAAAGAGCGACAGTACCTTGGGATACCAAAGTAAGTGCCAAGGTATTAATGATATACAAGATATTGGGTTTGGGTATCAAGATTGAGGTTTAGTGTTATGTTACCAAGTTGGTTCGAAACCAAGGTATCCATTAAATATTTGTAATTAGGATTATAAATAATTAATATTGTTTGACATATATGTGATGCTTTACCTATTGTTTTACGTATCCAGAGATACGGTATCATACTACCCTAAGATATAGTTATGACCTAGACTTTAGTGTTTGAACCCAATATCCTTGTGTTAGACTTTTGCAACCTAGTAATAGATAGTTTGATATAGTTTGACCATAGTTTGACCGGTTTGACTTAGAGTTGACCTAGTTTGGCTTATTGACCTAGAAGTTGACTAGTTTAACTTATTTTCTTTTCGAACCTTGTATTGATGTTGTATTCCATATCTAGGTCTTCGAGGCACCGTGTCAGAAATCTGTGAGAATATTTATTGGACTTCAGGCGAGTACATTCTCTGATAGTTTCTCATTTATGATATCCTCTATGTTCATCGTATCTAGTATAGATATCCATATTTTTTGACATGATGGTTACACGGATTGGTATATCCGGATCTCGTCATGAGATGTTATTCCTTGTATATGGTGTATCTTGTGCAAGTCTTGTTTCATTTATTATCTTGTGCATGTACACACTGATTCTCGGGGAGATTTGCTACCTTCCTAGAGATTCCGTACCATAGCATACCATGGTTGGATCTATTATACCAGTCGGGGGTGGAGAGTATTTTAGTGTAAATATGTGATCATACCTTCCTGTGCAAGTATTATTTTTTTATGAGTGTTGGTCATACACCGCACGTATGACTAACCAGGCCATTATTCCTGTGCAAGTTCCCAAGCAGATCACATGTTAATCTAGTACTCACTCACTTAGTCATTATTTTCTTGTTCATTGACATATTGTTTATTATTGTTTATTCTAGTATTTTCTTATTGTATATCTCTTGTATCTATTATTGCATCTTGTATATTCACATCTATTTACTGTTACATAGTTTTTATTATTGATTTGAACTGTTGTTAGAGACGTACTATGTTCCTTTCCTTACTGAATATATTTTTTCCAGATGATACTGAGGACTGGTATCCTACACATTATGGACCTCAGGATGTTGTGGGTTTAGAGTCAGAGACCCTGGTTCAGGAGAGACTTATCCCAACTGAGACAGATGACCCAAGACTAGTAGCTTCTTAGTATTCTTATACTGGATTTGTCTCCAGCTTACTTTATTAGTAGTTCTTTCAGACTCATTGATGTATTATTTTATACTCATGAGTTGTATATGACTATTCTATTCTTTATCATATTTGTGCTCGTTTCTATCTTTGATCTGTGATTGAGTATATTGTTATTGTTGGTGGTTCATTATATTGCTAGATAGATTACCCAGACAGCGTTCTACCGCCGATTCTACGGCGTAGGATGGACGTTGTTCCCGACTTGTACCCTTACACCGGATGCAGGTCGTGACACATATAATACCAGTCTGTGTAATATGGTATCAGAATCAAGTAAATCAGATCTAGAACATGTAATATATACACTATCAAGTACTGAAAACTAATAGAGAATATACTCGCCTGAGGTACTGAGAAAATGATAAGAAACAGTGTCTGAACTGGTCTCACATAGACCTATCTATAAAATATCATGTCATTGGGTGTAATAAAGTGATAAGCATATTTAAATAAGCTAAAATATGATTTCTAGGTCAAAACTAGGTCATACCTAGCTTCTAGGTTGATTACAAGCCTAAACTAATTGATACTATGTTGTGACTAGGTTTCTAGGTCCAACTAGCTAATATAGTACACTATATAACATATACATAAAACAGACTCTATGATATCAATATAGTATTTTAGTATATAATACTATTACCTAGCTATTTACCAATATCTCACATTAATAACTAGTCTACTAACCCATTATCTTGATATCCAAGTCTTACCTACACAACTTGTTACTTCCTGATACTCTTTTCCTCATACTCATATTATTAACTTTAGGCTAGTACTAGCACTTAACTCAGAACTTAACTCAAGTATCACATGGATACCTTAACAATATATAACCCTTATGTATAGTATCATGTTAATATCTACCTAACTCTATGGTAATACCAAAGCCTTAGATATCTATTAACCTGGTATTCCCAAGCTGAAACCTTAACTAGTACTTAATACCATTTATATATATATATATATATATATATAGGTAGTCACCTTAGCCCCAAAACTCATATCTAAATATATCTATACAACTCTAGTTATTACATATATACTCCTAACCTCCCTTTGTTGTTCAAGAACCCAACTGTTGCAGTATCTGTAGTAATTGCAGATACAACACTGACCCATATTTCACCAACTCCTCACAGTAGCAGTTACATGCTGCTGGCCTAGAGTTGTTGTTACTTACCTTCAAGTTGCATTACATTCTCTACAAAGCATCCCATAAACCAGTTATACTTATCACTAAATTGGCACACATATACTAATTGACCACACTCCAAATTCAAAATTTGAAACTCCCTCTATACATCCTCATACATACTAGACACTTCACTTATACTTGTCACTCGATGCCCAGACCTTCAAGACACACATCACTCACTGATCTCCCCCTTACAGCATCATGCTACTGCTACTTCTTAATCCCCATTACTTTCAGTCCCAAGCTAATCCCTCACCTCACTCGATACCTCATTGATACACATCTGACCCTCACTTGGCTTGCTCATATCCACACAGCTGTGTGTGCTGCTGTAAATGCCTCTTCATGCCTACTACTTCTTAGCACAACAAGTAAGGCCTGAAATCAGTTACAACCGTATCACTAAGAGATGTTGTTGCTAAAGGTTTAAGTAACTATTGTCTGTATTGATATTGTTGTTGTTACTATCTGTGATATTGATCTCCCAACTCGTGTACAGGGTATTCCCCTTCCTTAATTCAGATCTCCCTCAACTTGCTTTAACAACTCCACCACTCGAGCAACATCCCTAATCACCTAAACATAATTTCCCTTCCGTGCATTTACTGCAGTTACTACTACTCTTGCTTGATCTTATTGCTGCTGCTACTCATATGCTAGAACCGATACTCCAAGTACAAGGCAGTGCCAAAGTGGCACTGCAACCATATGATACAGCTTCTACCGTCGTATCACTGCCCGACACCATCATCTACACACAAATTAAACCTGACTGTGCACTGCATTGCAGTCACACACGACTGCTCTTATAGCAGTTACACTACAACACTTGTAACCCGAGCCTCCATGGACTGAACAACACACACACACAAGCAACCTACTCCAACTCCTTCTCTCATGGCACAACAAATAACAACAATAATATCCCACACACTGGAACACACAAACACACTGATTATTACACTGTCATAGTCATAATTTTCCTTGACACGGTTATCACTACCACTTTCCCATAGAAGGGTATTTTTTACTTTTACTATTTCCTGTTATTATTGTAAATATTTGGCATTTTAAATTATTGTTGAGTGATAATTTAATTTTACAAAATTAGCATTAATATTCCAATAATTAGTATAGTTGCATACGTTATTATATATATTGTTAGTGGTTAGCCATTAGTTAGATTAGTTGTTAGTGACCTTAGTGGACCTAACCAAACTTGACATGGCTATCAAATTGAACCATTTGGTTAGACTCTAATTAGACCCTAGTTAGACTAGTATTTTAATTAGAAAGGTTAGGCTAAACACTTTTTAGGAAGAGAAGCTCCTTCTCTAAAATTGTCATGACTAACTAGAGGGTATTTTAGATACTTTACATTAGCATGAAACCCTAACCCTAATGACAAGATGGCAGCCCCCTCCCCGATAAATTAACAACTTCATCTTCTTTCTTCCACCATTTCAAGAAAAAAACCCTAATTTAGAGCTTTCCTTCAATCCCTCCATTCCACCACCAAACCTCCACTAAATTGACCCCAACCCCTCTCATTCCCTCCCCAAAGGAGTTTAGAAGCCATTGGAAGCAAGAGTTTTGGAAGAGGAGCCCTTGGAGCTAGAGTTAAAGTTTTGGGTGCTTTTGGGTGCTTCTTGAGACTTTGTATTGAAAATCCATCTCCCAATAGGTAAATCTGAGAATAAAACTTATAGATTTTATTTAAGTAGTATAATTAGTTATTTAGAATCCACCGTTCCATTAGGGCTACACATGGAAAGAATCTTGGGCTTCATTGGATCCATTTAGAGTTTTCTATGCCATTTATAGGAGAAATTTGAGAATGACATCTCTAGTGTTTGTGAATAGGTTAGTTAGGGCCTAAGGGTGATTTAGAACCCGTGGGTGTGCTTTAGGTCGAGTTTGGATACATTTGCTCGGTACCACAGGCGAGTACATTCTCTGTTAATTTCCGTTATTTGATTATTTCTATGATTCTAGTTTATAGTATTATTTTACCTAATTCCTTAACACTTGGGTACACGGATTAGTATTATCTGGATTCACTCTATCTGTGACACGTATATTGCGTTTGTCTGGCCTCTACTTCAGGACTCACTACTGGCATCACATCAAGACTCACTACTGGCATCACTTATTTTATCTGGCTGGACTCATATTTGATTTGCATGTCAGAATTGGATTCATTTATACTAGTCAGGGCGGAAAAATACTCGAGTAGACATGTAAACATTACCAAAATCTGGAATCACCTCCTCTGGTCTAATCTGGAATGATAGCAGTCACACACCAAGTGTGCGGTGAGCCGTATTATCCCCTAGTCTTTTGCATATCGAAAGTGGTATTTCAAAATACACTAGTCTAGTGCTTTCTTGTTGGCTTCACATGATACTTGTTGGACATATATCATATCTATCTCAGATTAGTTCTCATTTATTTACAGTCTTTATTTACCATACTTTCTTGATTCACCATGCGTATCTTTCTTACTTCTGAAATTAACTGTGACTATATTTCATTCCCTGATTTATTTCTTTTCCTTGATCACAATGTATTACTTACTATAATTGTTTTATAGTCTTTGTCAATTAGTTAGAATTGCTAGTCGAGGTATAATTTACTCCAATCCGGACTGGATATATTTTTTTCAGATGATTGTCTTACAGGACAGTGTCCCACATTCTATGGGCCGCAGGATGGCGTACCTTTAGAGGATACTCCTATAGACCAGAAGGACTTAGTTGCAGAGCCCGATGAGGTTTAGTTTATTTTTGTGTTGGCCTTGTATTAGATTCTTTGTGGAGATTCATGGCATGTATATTACTTTAGCTTATGGATTGTATCTTTATTCTTTCCTTCGCTATTCCATTAATACTTTATCTTTATTAGTTTGTTTTGTGATTGAGATTAGTTATACTTGTGAGATACTATATTGTTCCTCTGTTTAGAGTTGAGATAATTGACATGTAACATATTATATTGTTAAGATGTTAGATAGTTAGAAATGATCCAGACAATATTCTTCCACCAATGCTGCGGCGTAGACTGGACGATGTACCCATTTAGTCGACCCGAATATCCTGATGCGGGTCGTGACAACGGTTCACTCACACAAATACCACATCACTCACACACATACAAATATAGGTCTACATATATATATATATATATATATATATATATATATATATATATAATGCATAATATAGGAACTCACCATCAATGCACATACCAAACACTTGGTGTGCATCAAGCCACACATTGGTATCACACCTTGATACTCATGTGATACTCACTCAAATCACTCACAAACACAACCAAATCATCATGATACATCTAAAATACCAATAAGAATATAAAATAGTAAGGAATGACCCATTAGGCATTTCATCAAATACTTGGTGTGCCAGCTCGCAGTTTTCTCCAAATGGACACAAAACTTAATGTAACTTTCTTCATAAGCCTCCTATGGATCTAGTTCTTCTTCCTATGTGTAGTCTTAAACCAAGAAAGGATTTTTATGGGTTTATTTTTCCATGAAAATCAGAAATGACAAGGAGAAATGGGATTTTTTACCTATTAGGAGATAGATTCCCAATATGGTTCCTTCATTGTGCACAAGAGTGAGAAATGAACACCAATCTCTAGCAAAGCTCTTCTTCCTCAAGCCTCATGCAACCTTCAAGTTTCTAGTGCTCCTTGAGGATGAAAGTGAGAGGGATTGTGAATGATTTAGAGGAATGAATGCTTGGGAGAAGAACTAAACTTAGGGTTTCTTCATGAACAACTAATGGAGAAGAGGGGGGCTCCCTCCTCCTAAATTGGGTCGGCCACTTCTAGGTTAGAGTTGGTTGGTTTGAAAAATCCAAAATGCCCTCCATGGTTGGTCATGAAGAGTTTAACTAATAAGGGATTAACTAATGAAGGTTCTAATTTAATTGAAAGGGATATTTTATTCATTGTTTTTACTTAACTAGTCAACCATAACTAATTAAATGGGTTACACTATTGGTCATGACAAATCTAGTTGGTTCAAGTCTAGTTGGGTTCATTAGCAAATAGTCTAACTAAGGCTAATAACTAATTATTCAACTATATATATATATATATATATATATATATATATATATATATATATATATATATACCAATTATTATGAAATAAAGATATATCAATAATAGATAAAAAAGATAAAAATACCTCTATCCTGAAAAGTGTTGGTTACAATCATACCCTCCTTAGAAAAATTTTGTCCTCAAAATTTAAGAAAGAACTAGCAGTACACAAGCAATCACAGCTAGAAAATAAAATACCTCACGACTCAAAAAGATAAGGGTACCGCTCGCGCATCTCGACTTTCCTCTCCCAGGTAGACTCTTTCGGACAGTGATGCCTCCATGCGATGCGGAGCAAGAAAATTGTCTGGTTCCGCAATACCTTCTTCTTGTGATCCAGAACCTCCCCTGGTTGCTTTGGATAACTGAGAGTCAGACCCAACTCCGAGTGATCTAATACGTGACTAGGATTTGCCACGTATCGTCTAAACTACGACACATGGAACACGTCATGTACTCCCTCTAGTGCAGGCGACAAGTCTAGTATGTAGGCCACTGCACCGACCCTCACAAGAATACCAAAGGATCCGATGTTCCGTGGACTAAGCTTCATGTCTCCACCAAAGCGAATTGTGCCCTGTGTCAAAGAAATCCGCAAGAATACAAGATCGCCAACCTAGAATAAAATACCATCTTAACACCCAATCTACAATAAAATAATCACAAGCAATACAAAATAAAACTACCTCAAACTTCAAAGGTCTCCGGTGGCTATCGGGCCAATGCCGCTCTCTGTCATGCGCCACTCGAAGTCTATCTCTAATAAGCTTTTTGTTCTCAGCTGCATCCACAATCATCTCTGGTACCAACAATGCTCTCTCCAACTTCATCCCAAGACAAGGGAGTACGACATCTTCTCTCCTAGTTTTATCACATAATCCTCATATTTTTACAAAATCTTGCTTTCTTATCACATTGATCTTGAGGCTTCCAGTTTAATTCTTTACATCGTCCTTAAGATATTAACCTCTATCATATCCTTCTGATATGTCATCCTTAATATTTTAAAATTTTCATAAACTCGGTGAAAATTACTTTCCTTTATCCATCAATATTTTCTCTATATCATTTCCAATTACTCTTATGATGCTCTGTTATCAATTGCAAACTCTTGTAAAATATAGTTACCTTAGATTTTCACTCTTGTTCATAGAAGAGTCCATCTTTCGAAATATAATTTCCCTTCCAGTTTCTAAATTCGTCGTATCAATTTTAAGATTCTATCTGATGTGTATGTTCCTCCAATCAAAATGTCTCGTACCTTATTTTATTTGTCATTCATCTACTATTCTCCGGTGTGTGGTATTCTCGTCCTGGTTCACTATTTTTTTACCACCAACGTTCTCCTCTTGTAGCTTAACCACCAATTTACCTCAATTTGAATTTGTTAATCAGTTTATCTCAATATATAATCCTTGCCACTTCAAGGTTTTATTTTGCTCTATCCAATCATGTCTGAAATCTCAATTCAGTATTTGATCATAATATTGTTTCCTTTATTATCCTCGAACACTCTCATTATTCGCATTTCCATCTAGTTTGTCTCCAACATAATTCCTTTCTCACTTGCATATGCACATATAAAAATCCATCAAAGTTTTACCGGTTTCCATTTGATCCAAAACTTAACATAGTTATCCTTCGGTTTGTCCTCAACCTGGAAGCCACTGATACTCAATATTCACCACGATCTTAGCACCATAAAATTTAAATCCTCGATTGTATTCATTATCCTTCGTCACTAGATTTACAAAAAAATGACTCTTAAGATCAACATCACCCTCCTACTTTGTTAATCTTCAATACTACCTCAATTCATACCACTTACTAATATACAAAGCCTCATTTCTTCAAGGTTCTTATTTATATCATCTATTACTTCAACTTAATTCCTCGCTTTCAATCTTCACAAAAAAAATTCACTGATTCGATTTTCAATATCATTCTTTAGATAAAATCACTCCAGTGATCTCGTCGAGATCTCTTCAGAGTTACAACTCTCCATACCTCTGACTTATGAAGTTCTATTATCAGTGCTTATGTATACAGTTCTGTTGTCCAATCCTTCTTTATTATCCTTTATACTCATTCACGATCTCTACTTGTCATAGACCTTGCAGTCCATACCAAAATCTTCACTTATGAACTATTTCTTAATATCCTAATAAATTACACTACTAGGGTAGATAATAATATAATCAAACTGGTATTGCAATTCTATATAATAATATAGTATAATCAATACAAGAATGGAGTTACAGAAAGTAAGGATAAATAGTAGAGAACATCGTTATAGAGTATCTGCTCATTCTTTCTCAGAAGTAACTGTTCCCCAAGGCACATTCATATCATTTCATTTAATCTTGTATTCCCTTATCTGATTCCATAATCCATCATAATCTCTGAAACAATAAATATTTCCTATTCCTCAACTTGTGTTTTCAACTATCTCACAACTTTCGAGTCGAAATTTATCTCCTCTACCGAAGTTCATTTCCATCATTTAAATCTCTAATTATTCCATGTATTCCTTAAATTCACTAATTTTTTTAATATTAACGCTTCTTTCACATTCTCATATCATTTCTCAATAACATGTGTCACTATATTAAACCTTGGCCTCGATATATTTATAATCATTCATTATCTATTTATAAATTTAACCTTATGATCTGAAACTCCTTAGTTCAATTTTTTCGTCGATTATCATCTTCCCAAATTAAATTTATATCCAAGAATCAATGATCGTCTGTCCTCCCTTATTTATAATTCCTTGGTCTTATTATTCAGTTTTATGCCTCATCGTGATAATTCCAGTTCATAAAATCTAATTACCATCATCCTCAATACTTCTTCAATCTCTAAAATTATAAGTTTCATACTCAATTAATTTAAAGTGTATCCTCCTTTCACTTCTCGATATTTATACTCTAAAAAGGCCTTTATATGAGGTGACTGACCATCCTCAACCTAACCTTTATTTTTCTTATATTTTTCTTGATTTTTGCTACCATTCATAATTCACTATTTTAGGTATCAATTATCATCAATCCATCCATCTATATACGTCCAAGAAATTATTTAAGAAAAATATATCAAAATTTAAACTAACCATTACCTTTATCTAGCATTGGAGGTGTGGTGGCGCTCGAACGCAATATTTTATCTTATGTCCATCGGATCGACTAAAGAGGCATTGTCCCTTTCTCTTCCTAGATTCCTTCCATAGATGCCCTGACCTCTTGCAAAAGTCACAAGTGGGACCATTTTTGGCAAGCCTCTGATGAGCTGGAACTCTAACTAGAGCATTATGCATATGCTCTATACTTGGGAGCTTCAGAGGCCTGGGGTGGATGCCATCGAAAGCCCTCTTGAGTCTGGATCCATCCTCTTGGTGATGAATAATTCCCAATCGCTGTTGGATCCTCTGATCTTGCTCTTTATGTACCCTCCTCAGCTCTTCCAATTCTTGCATAACCCTTGCTTCTTCCAACCCTCTCTTTCAGTGATCCAAGGTTGGAGGCACTATATCCCCCGAGGTTCCTTCCATACAACCCTTCTTGCTTACATCCCTTTCCACCATGTTCAAAGTCATCATTTATGAGGATATAGATGAACAGATAATGAGTTTCAAGGGAATAATAATTTAAATGTTTACAAGCAAGAACAGATATTCAAGAGTCAAATGAATCAAATGAGTATAGAATTTTTTTAGATGTAATTGAGTATTCTCCCATCCTAGAATCCTAGATCCTATATCTTATCGCAGGCTTGTAGTAATACAACTAAGCCTTTGCACTACCATGACATCGCACTAATTGTGAAGCTGACCTGCACAAGCCACCACTAAAAATGTGTCACGACCCGTATCCGAAAATTGGGCATAAGTCGTAGGTACGTCCAGCCTACGTCGCAGCATCGGCGGTAGAACGTTGTAAAGGTCCACCATACTATCTAACATACTCACGCCACATACAATATGTTAATGGTAACTCAACCCAATTAGGAGGACAAGATGAATATATATAGCAACAATACTCAATCATCAAACTATAGACAGATAAAAGTACGATATCATTAAGAGAATAGGAAATAACAAGTCACAATAATAACCAAGTCTATAGTCTAGCAATAAACATAAATGGTCTCAATATAAATAATAAGCCATAGTCTAATGCTAGAGACATGTCCAGTACAATAATAGATACCAGCTAAGAGTCTGCTATAGCTAGGTGCTCCTCGACAACTGGTACCAGATCATCCTGGACTAAAGGTGCTACCTCAGCCGATTCTCTATCCTGTGGGACATAGTAGGTAGGACATCATTCCTTAAAATAGCCGTCTGGAAAAATATATCCAGTCAGGATTGGAGCAAAGTATAAAATTCTGGAAGCAGTTTCATATACATGGTAGAGGATATATAATGAGTAATAGAAATAAATACAAGCTGCACAGATAACTAGAAAATAAAATATAACTGAAATAAGTAGGTAAACACGATGGATAACTGGAAGGATAAATACTACAATATAATGTAAACTATAGATAACAGAGCTGATGATACTATCTAGGTGATATAGAGCACAAGTTCGTTATATGATCAGCTTGGGTTGCACAAGTCTATACTACGATAACTTAATTATATGTATATTGTATAATTGGCATGCACAAATATACGCTAAAGATTTGATCACATAACCAACTCCTACTCTCCCGACCCAACTAATATTCATGGATACAATCACTTACGTACACAATTATAATAAGAGCACACAGAAAAAATGAATATGACGAGTATATAGGGCCCACGAATAGATACGAGCACAAAGAATACTCGATGCACATGATTAAGTACATGTGTAAGGAGTACCCGATGAACCTATCAAATAAATAATATCTCTTGACTCGATCCATATAATACCAGCCCGTATAACATAGTATCAGAATCAAGTAAAACAGATCTAGAATATGTGACATATACACTATCAAGTACTAAAAACAAACAGAGAATGTACTCGCCTGAGGTCCTAACCAAATAACACGAAACGGTATCCGAACTAGTATCACACAGACCTATTTATAAAATATTATTTCATTGGGTATAATGAAGTGATAAGCATGTTTAATTAAGCTAAAATATAACTATAGGTCAAAACTAGGTCATACCAAGCTTCTAGGTTGATTACAAGCCTAAACTAGTTGATACTAGGTTGTGAATAGGTTTCTAGGTCCAACTAGCTAATATAATACACTATATATCATATATATAATATAGACTCTATGATATCAATAAAGGATCATGGTCTATAACACCTATTACCTAGCTATTTACCAATATCTCACATTAATGCCTAGTCTACTAACCCATTATATTGATATCCAAGTCATACCTACACAACTTGTTACTTCCTGATACTCTTTTCCTCATACTCACATTATTACCTTTAGGATAGTAATAGCACTTAACTCAGAACTTAAGTATCACGTGGATACGTGTCACGACCCGCACCCGATATAGGGGCACGAGTACGTGGGTACGTCCAGCCTACGCCACAGCATCGGTGGTAGAATGCTGTCTAGGTCACAATACTATCTAAATAATCTCACACGAATATCCAACTCCATAAGAAGACACAGATATTACAATATAATATAAAAATACTTAACCACATAACTAAAGCACGATAAGATATTGAAGAAAATAAATAAAATACAACACAAGTCTAAACAAAATAATCTAACTCAAATAACAACATCCAAGTCTCAAAGTATGCCGAAAATAAATCTAGTACCATAAACTGCTAAAAGAAACTAACTGAACAACTAGTAATCCCGGCTAGACCTCCCAGAATCACACCTGAGCTACACGGTCCAAGGCTGCAACTACTCTCCCTATGGTCCATAATATGTCGGACACCAGTCCTCTAAGTCGCAGTCTAGAAAAATATATCCAGTCAGGATTGGAGCAAAATACAATCTGATAATAGTTCCAATTAATTGATAAGGAATATAAAACAATAAATAGATATTGCTATATGTTGAGAGAAAATAATAAATAGATGCAATGTCGAATAGTAAAGAGAACAGGCAATATGCAATATGGTATAGTTAGTGCATATATGAAATGAAGAGAAGGAAATACAATATCATATATAGGGTAATGTAGTATATGAAATGAATTGAAGAACTAAAATTATTCTAAGTGTTTGAAATAGTAGTTTCGATATGTGATTGGCTTGGAAATATGTACGATTGCTATATGGTCGGGTTAATCATACGTGATGTGTATGATTAACACTAACATTATTTTACATATGTACGATAGGGATATGATCATATTTCTCACTAGCAATTTCCTCGCCCCCAACTAGTAGAGTGGATCCAACCATGACACGTCACGATACACGATCAAAGAACACTATATATAAAATATACATATACACATGCAGTGGGCTTCTAGGTCTAGTCTACTAACTCATGCATTAAAGAATACTATATATAATATATACATATACACATATCATGCAATTATTTAAAAATAAATATACATAATACTTATAATAAATAAAATAACAAAATTATTCCTATTTTAGAATATGGTAGTGACAAGTCTACCCCCCTTAGAAAAACTTTGTTCTCAAAATTTAAGACACCTTGTTTCTTTCTGTCCAGTCATAACCTCTTTATTAATCTTCACTATGGTCAAACCCCCAACAATCAAGGTCTAAAAAAATTCTACCTACAGTCATACAACATGTAATCTAGAGAAAACATGTATGGTTATGGTCACTTTTGTCATGGTAATGCAGTCTCTGCTAGGGTATACTACTAACTACATTCTAGCAAAAAAAATCACTAATACATGCTACGGTACTTAGGAATCAATCAATTAATCAAATAGACGGAAAGGAACAGAAGGAAAGAACAAAACAGAACCTGCTAACATATCACCTGCAGTATCGGTCTCCTCGATCGTCATCGTAAATGTCCCGTCCTGCTGGGGTGGCTCCCTCCGCGGGTGCTGAGCAATCTGCGGTTCCACAGGTGGCCTAACTGGATCTCTATGATTTGGAGCTGCGTGCTGTCTGGGAAGATAAGGAACTAGAAGACAATCCCTCACTCGATGTCCCGCAGCACCACAGTGTAAACAAAGTCCTAGCCATAATCTACAGCTCTCCCAAAGGTGACCTGGCTTCTTACAGAAATGACAAGTCTACTGTGTCTCTCTCGGAGGCTACTGTTGATCCTGCTGAACACGAACCAGTGCCTGGTGCTGGTGGTGGTGATACTAAAATGTCCTCGGCTGTTGTTGAATATGGGGATGCTTGGCCGGTCCCGCGCTACCACTCGTATTTCCAAAAATATTGTGGCTCCTCTTAAGCCTGAGATCCCGATCCTCTTCTGCAATCTGGACATCCATCAAGAGATCCTCAAAGGTAGCGGTACGACAACCAGAAATGCGCGACCTAATCTCTCTCGTCAGCCCCTTTCTAAACTTCCGGGCTCGATCTCCTGGGTCCCGAATCATAGACGATTCAAAATGGCTCAATCGACAGAATTCTGCGGCGTACTCGTCAACCAACATATTCCCTTGGACTAACTTATGAAACTGACTTTCCAAAGCTCCTAGGGCCACATCAAGAAAGAACTTCTCCTTGAAAAGCTTCTTGAAAAGCTCCTTGAAAGTCTCCTAAGTATGTCCTTGAGCAGTAAGTCTCGGCTCCATGCGATACCACGTGAGTGCGATATCGAACATCTGACTGCCGGTCACCTCTATCTGCAAGCTCTCCGAAATCTGGACCAATCGCAGGTTCCTCTCTATATCCTCTAACTAGTCATCAGCGTAGAGTATCTCCTTGATACCCTTGAACTCTCGGGGTGCCATCCTCTTGAAGTCAACTATAGTGCCTGATCTTTGTTGTTGTTGCTGGCCAAAAAACTGCGGGACAACTCTCTCAACTGTTGTAGTGCCATCTGGTGAGCGTTCTCCATGCTCTCTCTCATCAGCTCAGTCTGTGTTTGGTGTGCCTCTGCATGTACCCTTTGAGCCTCATCTTAAACTTGCTGAGCTTCTACTGTTACTCTTTGGGCATCTACCATCCCCTGGATCAAAGTAAACATCTGTGCCCCTTCAACGGGCATACCTCCAGGAAACGGAGTTGGTGGTTGAGGAAGGTATTCCGTCATAGCTGGGGCTACCCTCAGAACAGGTGGGAGAGGAGGAACTCCAGATGTCTGTCCGTCAGGTCGAGAGGTGGCAGATCCCTCTGAAGCTGATGCTCCCACTCTCAAAGACCTAGTCTTCGGCGGCATCCTGAAGACAGACCGAAATGAATAAATTAAGGCAATATATGTGATATCATCAAGAGAGGACAGTAAAATTCCGAAGAAAGCAATATTCAGAAAGAATAAGGATAACAAGATAAATAGATTAAAAATGTTCCTAGTTGTGATTGAGTATTCGCTCTCATCCTAGTATGTTATAACCTATATCCTATCACAGGCTCGTAGTAGTACAACTAAGTCGTTACACTACCACGGTATTGCTCTAATTGCAAAGTCTGGCATGCATAGGCCGCCACTAAAAATGTGTCACGACCCGCACCCGATATAGGGGTACGAGTACGTGGGTACGTCCAGCCTACGCCACAGCATCGACGGTAGAACATTGTCTAAGTCACAATATTATCTAAACAATCTCACACGAATATCCAACTCCATAAGGAGACACAGATATTACAATATAATATGAAAATACTCAACCACATAACTAAAGCACGATAAGATATCGAAGAAAATAAACTAAATACAGCACAAGTCTAAACAAAATAATCTAACTCAAATAACAACATCCAAGTCTCAAAGTATGTCGAAAATAAATCCGGTACCATAAACTGCTAAAAGAAACTAACTGAACAACTAGTGATCCCGGCTAGACCTCCCAAAATCACACCTGAACTACAAGGTCCAAGGCTGCAGCTACTCTCCCTGTGGTCCATAATATGTCGGACACCAGTCCTCTAAGTCGCTGTCTGAAAAAATATATCCAGTCAAGATTGGAGCGAAGTACAACCCGATAACAGTTCCAATTAATTGACAAGGACTATAAAATAATAAATAGATACTGTTATATTGTGAGAGAAAATAATAAATAGATGCAATGGCAAATAGTAAAGAGAACAGGCAATAGGCTATATGGTATAGTCAGTGCATATATGAAATGAAGAGAAGGAACTACAATATCATATACAGGGTAATATAGTATATGAACTGAATTGAAGAACTGAACTTATTCTAAGTGTTTAAAATAGTAGTTTCGATATATGATCAGCTTGAGAACATGTACGATTGCTATATGGACTAGCTAATCATACATGAGGTGTATGATTAACACTAACATTATTTTACACTTGTACGATATGGATATGATCATATTTCTCACTAGCAATTTCCTCGCCCCCAACTAGTACAGTGGATCCAACCATGACACGTCACGATACACGATCAATGTCCAATATATCATGTACAATGTCTAATATTAATATCTAATTACAATGTCGTGTATAATATTAATACGATAACCAATGTAACATCTCATAACTGCAGATCTAATCTATATACTAGTCCGTGTAGTACAGTATCAAGAATTAGATGTAATATTTCTAAATACTTATTATTATAGAAATTATCAAATAACAGAAATTATCAAAGAATATACTCGTTTGTGGTCCTGAGCTGGCAATACCAATATCATATTCCCGAAGTCTCGCAGGACGATCCAATGGTCCTATATTTATATAATATAATATAATAACATCAGTCGTTACACTAGCACATACAGAAACATAATTACACTGAACTCAAAAACTACGCAAGGGGTGATAACTGGTCAACTAGCAGGGTCAAGTGTATACATCTAAATGCAGAGGTATCATTGTAATGCCCCGTTCCACGTCGGCATTATGTATCAAGGTAAGTGGGCAGAACTTCATTCTCTGATTCTTGCACGCCTTAATAATAACCTGAGTTTTTGCTTGTAATATTTTTATAAGAGAATGATAGAACCTGCCTTGTATGTTAATGAATGAACTCACCTAGCTTATCTTTGAAACAATGTCTGCTTAACGAGAATCCTGAAACGCTTGCCTAGAGTGCATGAACATGTTCACTATCGTCTATGCTTCGAGAGAACCATATTGTGCCTGAATGTGTTCAAGTGATAAGTCGGATTACCCCACAACAAAGATTGTATTCTGATGGTTCGTCTCATCTGCATACTAGAGTTTATTTGATAGTGTTCCATGCATTCGTATGCGGTCGGACAATGGCTATTAGTGGAGAGCTGAACTGCATGTGTCATGGCTGCTACAGAGATAGTGAAAAGCAACCATGAGTCACAGCTGCCTCTAGCATCAGATAAAGAGTCATTGTTATGCTGTATAACCAGTTGCCGATCCTGAGATACTCGGGGACCGCCCTGCATATAGCTAAGTCATTGTGTTGGCTTGGATAGATGACTGCCCCTAAGATTGTGTATTGTGTGTCTAGCTTTCCATCTGACCCTGGAGTCGCACGAGATACGCTGTGCACACCCTGAAACATGAACGATTGCTTGTCTTGCTTATTGCATATGAAACTCTGTTTCCAAACATGTTTCCAAACAATATAATATGACTCTACTAGCGAACTGCATGAAACGAACCTAGGTAAAACTAGAAAGATTACTAGTAATGTAATATTTTATAACATGATTACTTAGTGCTTGGCTTTAGTGAATGCTTGTTTCTGTTCAGTTGTTTTATCTCACCAGTACTTGTATAAAGTGCTGACCCACCAACAGGTTACTTGCTTGTAGGTACTGGATCGTCCGAGGGAACGATAGGCGTGCCACAGTCCCTAAGACCCGGAATCCTGGTTTCGATTGTTGCCCCGAGAATGCTATCGTATAAGGGGGCATAATGTATGGAACGAACGTATGCCTTTGCTAAAGGAACCCAAGTTGCCTCGATTGTCCCGAATACTCAGTTGGCTAAATACATTGCATTGCAACAAGCCCCTTTCCGCTGCTTACTCGATTGATGCGATGATAGCCAACTATCAACTTAAACGATTGGCCTTGTGCGGGCGCAACCCCAGGCCCGCACAGCATCACGTCCCCGAAAGCTCGATTGGGCGGGTCCGGGGCATGACAGAATGGTATCAGAGCGGAATCGATCTTCTGGCCCAAAACCGTTGCTATGACTCTGAGATATTATCGATATGGTATTGCAGTAGAGCGTTCCATACAATAAGTCCATAGATATTCTCAAAGTGCAAATGTTTTCTGAACTTGAATTGCTTGATTGTTTCGATTGAGTACGGCGAGGGATGGCACTATCGCTACTCGGAATATCGAGAAGTTTATCCTTGAAGTTTCGAGGACGAAACTTTTTGTTGGTTGGTAAGTATGTAATGCCCCGCTCCGTATCGGCATTATGTATCAAGGTGAGTGGACAGAACTTCGTTCTCTGATTCTTGCACGCCTTAATAATAACCTGAGTTTTTGCTTGCAATATTTTCATAAGAGAATGATAGAACCTGCCTTGCATGTTAATGAACGAACTCACCTAGCTTGTCTTTGAAACAATGTCTGCTTAACGAGAATCCTGAAATGCTTGCCTAGAGTGCATGAACATGTTCACTATCGTCTATGCTTCGAGAGAACCATATTGTGCCTGAATGTGTTCAAGTGATAAGTCGGATTGCCGCACAACAAAGATTGTATTCTGATGGTTCGTCTCGTCTACATACTAGAGTTTATTTGATAGTGTTCCATGCATTCGTATGCGGTCGGACAATGGCTATTGGTGGAGAGCTGAACTGCATGTATCACGGCTGCTACAAAGATAGTGGAAAGAAACCATGAGTCACAGCTGCCTCTAGCATCAGATAAAGAGTCATTGGTATACTGTACAACCACCTGCCGATCCTGAGATACTCGAGGACCGCCCTGCATATAGCTAAGTCATTGTGTTGGCTTGGATAGATGACTGCCCCTAAGATTGTGCATTGTGTGTCTAGCTTTGCATCTGACCCTGGAGTCGCACGAGACACGCTGCGCACACCCTGAAACATGAACGATTGTTTGTCTTGCTTATTGCATATGAAACTCTGTTTCCAAACATGTTTCCAAATAATGTAATATGACTCTGCTAGCGAACTGCATGAAACGAACCTAGGTAAAACTAGAAAGATCACTAGTAATGTAATATTTTATAACATGATTACTTAGTGCTTGGCTTTAGTGAATGCTTGTTTCTGTTCAGTTGTTTTATCTCACCAGTACTTGTATAAAGTGCTGACCCACCAACAGTTTACTTGCTTGCAGGTACTGGATCGTCCGAGGGAGCGATAGGCGTGCCACAGTCCCTAAGACCCGGAATCCTGGTTTCGATTGTTGCCCCGAGAATACTATCGTATAAGGGGGCATAATATATGGAACGAACGTATGCCTTTGCTAAAGGAACCCAAGTTGCCTCGATTGTCCCGAATACTCAGTTGGCTAAATGCATTGCATTGCAACAAGTCCCTTTCCGCTGCTTACTCGATTGATGCGATGATAGCCAACTATCAACTTAAACGATTGGCCTTGTGCGGGCGCAACCCCAAGCCCGCACGGCATCACTTCCCCGAAAGCTCGATCGGGCGGGTCCGGGGCATGACAGTCATGTCCTCGAATACCGTGCACAGCAAGACAAACAACTAACACTAGCACATGTCCAATCTCCAAATCTCGTGTAACACTAACACATGGCCTAGTAGGTTAGGGTATACCAGGCAGTGAGTTACCAAAATACGTTAATATATATATATATATATATATATATATATATATATATAGCACTTTAATACATTTTACATAGTATTACCCACTACTATATTTATATACTAATACACCTAGGTCTACACAACATATAGAAATATGTGACACCCACTACTAATAACCAAATTTCTAAGGAGTAAACACTAACAACTAATTCCTATCAAGTATATACTAACCTAATCACTATTCACACATGCATACGTGTACACACTAGTTATTAGGGTTCATTATCATAGTGTCATACAACACACAACATGAAAGAGGGAGGCAAGTTCGAACCTTGGTGCATGTGACCGATGAGGGGTGACGCTGGGAGGATGGTGCTGTCGCTGTGGCGGTGGTGGTCACTGCTCGTCGTCGGGATGATCCGACAAGGGGAAGTCGGGGTATGGTCGAGGGTGGCTAAGGTGATGATGATAACCGGTGGTGGAGGTACTGCTGAGGAGGTCGACGCTGACCGGAGTCGGGTTCCGGCGAAATAGCTAGGCTGAGGGTGACTGATCGGGTCGGCTGCATTGGTCGTGTGATTGCTGCTCCGACGGGTCGTCTACGCTCAGACGGGGGAGATGAAGATGGTGGTGATGGTGATGGAAACTGTAGTGTAGATGATGGTGGTGGTGTAAGGCTGGGTTGGCTCGGTGGTGCAGTCAGCGGAGGTGGCCGGCTGATGTATATTGGTGGTGATGAGGATGGTGGCTTACTGCCGGCGAAAGGAAGGTTGGTCGGGGAAGAGGGAGCTGCCACGGAGTGGTGGTAGTAAAGATGTTGACGATGGTGGTGATGGTGATGATGTTGACGATAGTGGTGATGGTGTTAATGGTGGCGGTGGTGAAGAGGATGATATTGACGATGGTGGTGACTACTCAGGCGGGGTCGACGATCGGAGATGGGGAAGGAGATGCTCAGGCGGTGCTCAGGTCAGTCGGGGTCGAGGGAGGCTGCTGTCGTGATAACCAGGGAGATGTAGTTAATGGTGGCGGTGGTGATGAAGGCTGATCGGGGATGGGAACGGTGGAAGAGGAGTCGGGAGGTCGGTCGTGGCTGTGGGCTCCGGCGGGGATGGTCGGGATGACCGGAGATGGGAGGTCAGGTGTGAGGAGGAAGATGATGAAGATGGAGGTTAGGTTTAGGGTTTATTATGTAGGTTGAAGATGCTGTTGATAAAAAAATAAGAGGATGGGAACGGTGGAAGAGGAGTCGGGGAGGTCGGTCGTGGCTGTGGGCTCCGACGGGGACGGTCGGGGATGACTGGAGGTGGAAGGTCGGGTGTGAGGAGAAAGATAATGAAGATGGAGGTTAGGTTTAGGGTTTATTATGTAGGTTGAAGATAATATTGATGAAAAAATAATAGAGAAATGTGTTTATGTATGGGGAGAAAAGAGATGATGTAAACCTAGGGATTAGGGCCGGCCATGTGCTCCTTGGGATGGGTTGGCTTTTACATGATGGAAATTGGAGGGTGGTGGAGATGGTGTTGGTTTAAATGGAGGGTGGAGATGGTTTATAGAGAAAGTTTGAGTGTTTCACACTCCAAAAATAAAAGAAAATACATGTATGACCGATAAATGAGGGAGGGGGATATTTCTTCATGTGTTGGGTCCAATGGGAGGTGGCACCTCACTGCCCTTTTGTATAAAAGTCTCCAACAATTAAAAAATTGCACAAAAAATAGGGTTTGGGATTGAATGAGGAAAAATATCATGTTTGTTGTGATATAGTAGATAAAAAGAGTGTGTGGTGTTTATTATGAACCTTGAGGGTGAGAGTGGGAGTTTGGGTTGGTGTTGGATCTAGCTTTGGATTAAGTTGGGTCCTTACACCAATTTAATTAAAACTAATATAAATGGTGTCCTTAATTTAATTAGAAGTACATAGGGTTGAAATTAGGTGGGACACAAGTGTCATGGACGTAGAAGACTCAAAATAGAATATTGTCATAATTTAGGTTGCACAAAATGGGTCAAGATTGTGTCCCCAATTTTGATTGGAACAGACAAAGATGCAAAGTTGGATTTATTGGGATTTAAAAATAAATGTTTGTAACGAATATTGTACGACTAAAATGAAGCACAAAAGAGGGTATTTATGAGTTACACAAATGTCAGAATGGAAGACGGACACGTCTAAAATAATAATGTAAAATTTGTTGAAAGGTAAAAGCTAGTGTAGCGCTCCAAATATCGAAGCAACGGTAAGGTACGACAATTGAATAAAATCACAGTAATAAAATTATAACCCCAAATAATTAATCCAAAATAATACAAATTAAATCTATAATCCTATATTTTGGTCAGGGGTTCATCTAGTGGACTTCTAGGTCTAGTCTACTAACTCATGCATTAAAGAACACTATATATAATATATACATATACACATATCATGCAATTATTTAAAATTAAATATACACAATACTTATAATAAATAAAATAACAAAATTATCTCTATTTTAGAATGTGGTAGTGACAATACCTTAACAATATATAACCCTTATGTATAGTATCTTGTTAATACCTACTTAACTCTAAGGTAATACCAAAATCTTAGTTATCTATTAACCTGGTATTCCCAAGCTAAAACCTTAACTAGTACTTAATACCTTATGTATATATATAGGTAGTTACCTTAGCCCCAAAACTCATATCTAAATATATCTATACAACTTTTGTTATTATATATATACTCCTAACCTCCAATTATTGTTCTAGAACCCAACTGTTGCAGTATTTGTGGTAATTGTTGCTACAACACTAACCCATATTTCACCAACTGCTCGTATTAGTAGTTACATGATGCTGGCCTAGAGCTGTTGTTACTTCCCTTTAAGTTGTATTACATTCTCTATAAAGCAACCCACAAACCAGTTATATTTATCACTAAATTGGCACACATATACCAACTGACCACACTCCAAATTCAGAATTTGAAACTACTATTGTACATCCTCATACACACTAGATACCTCACTGATACTAGTTACTACATGCCCAGACCTTCAAGACACATATCACTTACCGATTTCCACCTTACAACATCATGTTGCTGCTTCTTCTTGATCCCCATCACTATCACTCCCAAGCTAATTCCTCTCACCAAAATCGTTACCTCACTGATACACATCTGACCCTCACTTGGCTTGCTCACATCAATACAGCAGTATGTGCTGCTCCAAATGACTCTTCATGTCTACTGCATCTTAGCACATCAAGTAAGGCTTGAAATTTAGTTACAACCGTATCACTAAGAGATGTTGTTGCTAAAGTTTCAAGTAACTAGTGTCTGTATTGACACTACTACTGTTACTCTCTATGATATTGATCTCCCAAATTGTGCATAGGATATTCTCCTTCCTTTATTCAGATCTCCCTCAAGTTGCTCAAACGACTCCACCACTCGAGCATCATCCCCAATTACCGAAACACAATTTCCCCTCCATGCATTTACTGTAGTTACTACTGCTCTTGCTTGATCTTATTGCTACTGATACTGACATGCTAGAACCTGACACTCTAGGTCCAAGGCAGTGCCAAAGTAGCATTACAACCATCTGATACTGTTTCTACTGTTGTATCACTGCCCGATACCATCACCCACCCACAAACTGAACCCGACTGTGCACTGTATTGCAGTCACACCCGACTTCTCTTATAGCAGTTGCACTACAACACTTGTAACCCGAGCCATCATTAGACTGTCACAGTCATAATTTCCCTCGACATAGTTCACTGACACAAACCCCACATCACTCACACATATACAAATATATGCCTACATACGTATATACTAATATGCGCACACACACACACACACACACACACACACACATATATATATATATATATATATATATATATATATATATATAATGAACAATATAGGAACTCACCCTCAATGCACATACCAAACACTTGGTGTGCATCAAGCCACACATGGATATCACACCTTGATACTTATGTGATACTCACTCAAATCACTCACAAACACAACCAAATCAGTATAACACGTCTAAAATACCAATAAACAATATAAATTAGTGAGGAATGATCCATTAGGTATTTCATCAAACACTTGGTGTGCCAACTTAGAGTTTTCTCTAAATGGACACAAAACTTAGTGTAACTTTCTTCGTATGCCTCCTATGGACCTAGTTCTTCTTTTTATGGGTAGTCTTAAACCAATAGAGGATTTTATGGGTTTATTTCACCATTCAAATCTAAAATGACTAGGGGAAATAGGATTTTTTATCTATTGGAAGATGTATTCCTAATGTGGTTCCTTCAATGTGCACAAGAGTGAGGAATGAACACCAATCTCTAGCAAAACTCATCTTTCTCAAGCCTCTTGCAACCATCAAGATTCTAGCTCTCCTTGGGGATAAAAGTGAGAGGGATTATGATTGAGTTGGAGGAATTTGGTGGAGGAATGAATGCTTGGGGGAAGAACTCAACTTAGGGTTTCTTTATAAATAACTAATAAAGAAGAGTGGGGGCTCCCTCCTCCTTAATAGGGCCGGCCACTTCTAGGTTATGGTTGGTTGGTTTGAAAAATCCAAAATGCCCTCCAAGGTTGGTCATGAAGAGTTTAACTAATGAGGGATTTAACTAATAAAGGTTCTAATTATATTGAAAGGGAGATTTTATTCATTCTTTCTACTTAAACTAGTCAACCATAACTAATTAAATGGGTTGCAATATTGGTCATGACAAATCTAGTTGGATTCAAGTCTAGTTAGGTTCATTAGCAACTAGTCTAACTAAGGCTAATAACCAACCATTCAACTATATCAAATATAAATATTATAAAATAAAAATATATCAATAATAGATAATGCAAATAACAAAAATACCCCTATCCTGAAAAGTAATGGTTGAATGGTGGAAGCACATGTCCCTACTGTTCACCATTAAAAGTGTATGAATAAAATTTTCTAAAAACAATGAACAAAAAATGTACTAAAAAATCATAGACAAAATATATAAGTACAATATTTTTTATCTGGGTTGAGACGATGGAGATCAAGCGCTGTAGCGGCTCCTTTACTCCGTTGACGGTCTGATGAGGGAATGGGGACGTTCTTTTCTATTTTCTTTCTCTTGAGCTTGTGTGCACGTAGGTAGCTCGTCGGGGGTATGACCTCTCTCTGAAGTAGAAAAAAGCTAACCTTTGGGATGTCCAAGTTACCTCTATTTATAGCCATCATGCTTATGGGCTAAAGGTTTCGCATGTGCTTTTGTTTGGTTGCCGCAGGGAACTCCTTCAACAGAATGTTGTTTCAACTGTAGGCGCATAGTATGGGTTAAGTCCATGGTATGCTACCACGTAGACATTTTGTTGGGATTTGTTGTTTGCTGGAGATTTTAGCGGTTCTTAGCTTTCGTTTGTGCGACTTGGTCAGCATGACACGTTGCCCATAATTATTTGGAGAGAACCACAAATAAAAGATTTTATCTTAAGGAGCCTTGCCACGTTGGATGTTTGGAGTCTGAGACGCATATGACACATGGCGTTTGGAACACATAGGGAAAGAAGTACATGGGACGCATAAAATCTAGAACGCATGGGGCCAGAGATGCATGGAATACATATAGTCTGGAATACATAGGGTCATAGTCGCATGGGACGCATGGAGTCTAGGACGTATGGGGCCAAAGATACATGGGACGCGTAGAATCTGGAATGCATGGGACAAGAGATGCACAAAACGCATGGAGTCCTAGAATGCATAGGGCTAGAGTCGTATGGGACGCATAGGGCCAGAGACGCATGGAGCGCATGGAGTCTGGGACGCATGAGGTCTCATACACGTGGCATGGCACACTTGTCAGGAGTCATTATTAGCCGGATGAGAGCTTATTGTCGCTTAGTGTTGTCACATCTTTCGAAGCTTTTAGAAAATTCTTTATGTCAGGATTCTCTGTCAGACGTAATCTTGGTATCAAGCCTTTAGGCGGCCAATATTTGTAGAAGCATGGATGCTGCTTTTTCTTAGGCACATGGTTATCCTGCGGCCTAATTTCTTCTGAGTCAACTTTGTGGCGCATATTTTCTTAGCGCATGTATCGAGATTGTTTATGCTTCTACAAGACCCCCTTCAAAGTTTATAAACTGATAAATTTGGAATACTTTGAATAAGAAGCATAAAGAAAATGACTTTGGGTATTGTACTAGTAGAAATGTGGACGTAGCACAACACTGTAGTCTTTTACGGACATCCCACTGGGGGATCTTTAGTGAACCTATTACTTCTTGTACACTTAAATATAGGTAATAGATTCGAAATAAGCATTGCCAGAGGAGATATAGACGTGGCAAGTTTGGTAGACTTAATACCGCTGGCTTACTTAGAGTTAATTACGGGTGCTTAGTTTAGACGAAAATCGATATCATAGGTAATATGGAAGTGATGATCAATAGTCAAGTAGGGAGGATTACTCAGAGGTAATAATAACATGGCAAACCCTATTGGGGAGGATGTGAGGATGATAGCTCAGGGGTAACGTGGATGTAAGCTAATCGGTAGTCATACCGAGAGATCAAATACAATTCTGGTATTTTTGTGGAAGGAAAAGGAAACAAGCCAGAGGTAATATGGATGCGGCTATTTTTTTTTGGATGGGAAACATGAGCAGCTCATAGTTCAGAGGTAATATAGACGTGAACTGATTGCTTCCATCGAGGACATCCCACTGGAGGATTTTTGGTAGACCTATTACTTCTTCAGCACTGTAGTATAAGTAATAAGTTTGAAACGAAACCCTATCATAGGTAATATTGATGTGATAGGTTTTATGGACCCATTACTTCTTGTGCACCTGAGTGTAAGTAATAGGTTCGAGATAAGCCCTGTCAGAGGTAATATTGACATGACAGTTTTTTTGGGCTTAACACCCCTGGCATACTCAAAGTTAAGTATGGGTGATAAATTAAGATGACAATCGATATCAAGGTAATATGGACGTGATAATCAATAGACAAACCTGAAAGTTTTACACAGAGGTAATATGGACATGACAAACTTGACCAAAAAAATATATTAGGACAGTAGTTCAGAGGTAATATGGACGTGAACCAATGTCCAGAAACTCATTAAGGAGTGGTTTGCTGAGTGTGGTCAATCCAAAAATGTAGATAGACCTGAGGGTTACTCCGTAGGGGAGATTGTTATAATGATAGCTCAGAGGTGATATGGACATGGCTAGCATCTATCGATACTGGTTTTTGTGAGTGGTCCATGTGGGAGTGTGCAGATGGACCTATGGATTGCTTCTCTGGGAAGCTTTTGATGATCCATTACCCGTTGTGTATCCAGGACTCCTAAATATTGATAATGTATTGTAGAAGAAGGGAAAATGTTGCTCAGGCACCCGATGGTAATGAATAACAAAGAGTGGGATTACTGTACGTCTTTGCTATCATGCCAGGGATAAAGAGAAGTACAAGCCAAGCCTTAAACATAGTACTTTTTCAGGAACTTGTCGTTGAAAGGCATCATGAGCAAGTCGCCATTAAGTTTTGACATTCGGTAAGCGTCATTAGAGAATACATATTCTGTGATGAACGGGCTTTCCCATTTGGGTTGAACTTGTCGGCCAGCTTGTGGGTCATAACCATCGACTTTCTTACTGTCAGGACAAGGTCACCCACTTGGTAAGTCTTCTTCTTAACTCGTTTGTTGAAGGCTCCTACAAGGCGGGCTTGGCATAGATCAATGCGCTGTTGAGGTAAGAGACATTTTTCGTTGAGTGCTTCTAACTCTTATAGCCAATGGTGGTGATTTTCGTCGATGGTTAGCTGGTTGGAGAGAGCCACTCGGAGCGAGAAAATTTGGACTTCGAGGGGGATAACAGCTTCACTCCCATAAACTAAGGAGAATTTTGTGCTGCCAGTAGGTGTTTGGACCGTTGTTCGATAAGCCTAGAGACATCCACCTAACTTCTCATTCCAGCCTTGCTTATTGGATGACACGAACTTGTTGAGTAGCTTTATGATGGTCTTGTTAAATGCTTTCGCCAGACCATTTGCTGCTGGTTTGTAGGTCGTTGAGGCTTTATTCTGAATTTGATTTTTGTCGTAAAATCGATAAAAAGTGTGACTTCCAAACTGTAAACCATTATCATGGATGATCCTCCGTGGCAACCCAAAGCGGTATAAGACGTGATGCTTGACGAAGCTGATCATGTTTGATGTTTTGACTTCAGCGAGTGGTATGACTTTCGCCCACTTGGAGAAGTAGTTAGTTATAGCGAAGATAAACCATTGTCCCTTAGACGAAGATGGACTGATCGGTCCTATGATATCCATGCCCCAGGCTTCGAACGGCTAACACGCAACGGTCGGGTGTAGGAACTCCGAGGGTTGGTGGATAAAGTCTGTGTGGATTTGGCATGCTTGGCACTTTCTTCCATAGTCAATGGACTCCGCAACCATTGTCGGCCAATAGTAACCCATTCTCCGGAGACGATCGTGTAACTTAGGTCTGGGATGATGGGCACCGCATACCCTGTCGTGAGCCTCACGGAGAACCTGCTTTGCTTCTGCATTCGACAGGCATCATAGATGAAGACCATCGTAGGAACGATGATACAGCATTTTGGTAGCCATATCATAATAGAACCGAAGGGAAGGTCATATAATGGTAGTGGATTCCTTTAGGTTCTTGGAAAGAATTTTATAGACTGCATAGTCAATGAATGAGAGTCTCCAGTCTTGGGAGTCGGTGCTTGTCTATACTGAGTAGCTCAGACATAGACATAGGTTGTTCTTCGGGAAGACGAGCTCTTAACCGACCACGGTGATCAGTTCATGAGTATTGACTGGAACAGCAAAAGAGGCTGTGAGACCAGCCAGGGCGTCAGGCTTGATATTTTGCCATAGAGGGACATGCTCTATGAAGATCCCTTCGAAGGTAGATCTATGAAGATCCCTTCGAAGGTAGAGATAATATCGAGAGTAGCTCGGTTGTAGGGAATTAAATCTTTATTCTGAACTTCGTACTCGCCTCAGCCTTGATTGACTATCAGCTTGGAATCACCGTAGTCTTTCAGGTAGTCAACTCCACTTGTTTAGCGAGTTTGAGCCCAATGACGAGGGTGTTGTACTCTGCCACATTATTAGAGCATGTCTCTGTGAGGGAGTAAGTATGGTTTATGACTAGATCGTGTGGGGAAACCAGTACTACCTCGATGTCAACGATAATATTGCCTTTGGGCCTTGTTCTTGGAACATCGTTGAAGAACACTCGCCAAACGGCTTCTGCACTTCTAGTCATATTTGTGTCTGCTACTTCGTCTGGGATATCCTCATAGAGCTTCGAGGTTTTTGGTATAGGGTGGGCTGCTAGAAAATTTGCCAAAGCTTGGCCTTTGATCACCTTTTGTGGGACAAATACCATATCATATGGTGACAGAAGTATTGCCCATGTGGCTATGCGAGAGTTGAGTGCTCAGTGTTTAGTTATAAGGAGCCTAAGAAGATTGACTTGCGAGATCACGTGAATAGTTTGTCCTACCACATAATGCCGAGTCTGCTGAATAGCGAAGACTAGAGCGAGGCACTCCTTTCGATGGAGATGTACCTATGCTCTACACCGAACATCATTCTACTGAGATAGTAGATATCTTATTCGTGACATGTATCACTTGTCTGGGCTAGCAGAACCTCCATAGAGTGATCCACTGTCCGCACATATAATAAGAAGGGTCTTTCTGATGCACCATAAGGCAACTCTAGAAGGGGGTGAATAGAGTGCAGTAGAATAATCTAGCCAATTTAATAATTATAAGAATAAAGACAGTTGCTAACTAACAATGTATATAGAGACAGTAAAGTAAAACAGTAAAGTAGAGAGAGAAATTAAATGCAAACACCATGATATATACTGGTTTTCCTCTAAGAGGACTAGTCCAGTCCCGAGAACTCAAGCTTGGAGTCTCTCCACTATAATCACCAATAGTAAATCACAAGCTTTGATCTGAAGGCTTGCCACTTCTTTACACCATGAGGTTTGATCCGAACTCTCACAACTTCACAGCTTAGAGAGAGAGAGAGAGAGTAACTGATGGAACAAAACTCTTTACAACTTAGAAGACTTCTAGAACGAGATCACACTTGGAACTAGGAAGGCTAGGGAGTTGCTCTTTGAGATGGGAAAGTTAAGGCTTAGGGGTTTGCTCACAATAAGACTGAAGACTAAAGAATGGTTGAGTGAGTAGGAATGAGAATTCCAATCCTATTTATAGGGTGTAGGCAAACAGAATTAGGATGGGGTTTAATTCAAATTTCTAACCGTTGGGCCATAAAATTAGGAGCTTATTGAACTGGTTGATTTTATACCAAAAGGGTAACCGAGTTCGGTCCGAGTTCGCCACAAGTTCGACCCGAGTTAGGTTTCTTAGTATGGTAGACTTTGTAAATGAATGTGGCCTGATTTGGTGGATAGATTCTTTAGTTTATTTGAATGGACTAGGTATCTGGGTATAGGTACATAATTTTTTCAGTGTGACTCAGCTTACAGCAATCCTAGACTCAAATAAATAAAAGATTACATTTGAATAGACGCAATACAGACAACATATAATATGTGTGTTGAGGCTTCAGATAATGATATATTAATGTATGGTTTACTTAACTATCAAAATCAAGTTGACTGAGACTGGATGGGCCAACACTTCCCACAATGAGGATCACCAATATTGGGGGATTCATGAGATACTCTTTGTTGTCGTCGAAGGCGCGTGGGCATTCTTTGTTCTAGAAAAAGGAGACTCCCTTCTTCATGAGCTGAGTGAACGACCGACAGCATCCAGAAAGGTTTGATATGAACCTCCTGATGTATGCTAGTATTCCTTGAAGGTCGTAAAGTTCTCTAAGGTTCTTCAGTGGGCGTATTTCAAGGATTGCTTTAGTCTTGTCAGGGTCTATGTGGATACCCTTCAAAGTTATGATAAAACCCAAAAACTTGCCACTGGAGACTCCTAGGAAGGATTTGGTAGGATTCATGTTGAGCTGGTGCACATGCATGAGGTCTAACACAGTCCCGAAGTCCCGGAGGTGATCATCTTTGGAGCAAGTCTTCACGGTGATGCCATCAATGTAACAATCCACCATCTTGCGTAGATTTTCATGAAAGATGGTGCTCATAGCTCGTTAGTATGTAACACCGGCATTCTTCAGAATGAAGGACATAACTATGTAGCATTATACTCCTATCGGCGTTCGGAACGATATATTCTTCTCGCTATCAGAAAATATCTTGATTTAATTGTATCCGGAGAACCCAACCATAAAGGACATGTGCTCGAAGCCACAATTGTTGTCGAACATTATATTTCTGATCAGAAAGGAAAACTCAACCTTAGGGCATATCGCGTTTAGATCACTAAAGTCAATGCAGATCTAGATCTTCCCAATCTTTTTGACGACATGTACGACATTGGCTACCCAATCCGAATGTTCTTTACGAATGAAGCCACTAGCTATCAGTTTGTTAACTTCAGCTTCGATGGCTTTATAATGTTCGGCCAGAACCGTCGTTGAAGTTGCTTGACTGGCTTAGCGTTCGGTAAGATGTTGAGTTTGTGGACCATAGTTTTGGGGTCCAGTTCTGGCATGTCTTCGTAACTTCAGGCAAAGACATCGATGTATTCCCGAACGAGCTCTAGCAGGGACTCTCGATCCTTATTCGACAGGATCTTACTAATAAAGATTAGTTTGGGGGAGGATTCGTCACCCAGATTTATTTGTATGACTTCTTTCTTGGTAGGAGGTTCTCTCTGTTCGAACCGCATCTCACATTGTGCGCCTAGACATTGGGCCAATGGTTCTACTTTAAAGAGTTCTGGTAGATCCTCATTGTCTTCCTCAGGGTTAGCTGACACTATATTGGGAGACAATGTTTATTTGAGCATCTCACCGATACTGACATCAGAGTTCCAAGAGGAAGATTCTAAAGAGTGAGAGTGTAAATTATCTTCTTCATCCGAGCCTTCGAGGGTCGTGGGAGGCGTGACATACCCTAAGCTATGCTTGGTCTTATGGTAATAATCCTCGGACTTGGCTGCAGGAGCCTGCAGACGCAGAGGCAACCATCAGCCTTTACCGTAGTTCAAGCCCCTAACAGCTTTCAGATCGTATCTCATTTTCTGAATGATTTGCTTGGTTTGAGAATTGTACAGGTGAAGTAGTATTTTGCCGATATCGGGTTCTGGCTCTAGTTCCTCGGATGAAGGATTAGGGACTTTCCACTTTGCCAAAGATGATGAGTTTGTCTCCCCTCTTCCTCGCTGGAACTATGAAGTAGGAGTTTTTACTGAAGAGAATCTGTTTCACTACATAGGTGGTAGTCACTTGTGTATGCAGGTGCAGGCCCAGACCGTACTCAAATGAATATAGCGTATTGAGATGTGCAACATCCGATTAGTTCAAAGATAGCCCTTTATTAATAAAATAAGGTACCTCCTCTTCGAAAATTACATCGTCGAGAGAAGGGACGTTAGCATGAGCAACTACGAACTCCTCCAGTTCATCCTTCCCGAGATCTACCCCTAGTGCGAGAGACGACTTTGCAGGTCTCATGCGTAGCTTTACCACTAGAGGTTCGGAATAAGTAGTTGGTATCGGATCTTCCTTCGATGGTAGACTCGGTCTGTGAAGGCGAACGATCAGAGGCTCAGGTGCTTTCCTATACAGTTTTACCCTGAGGGGAGGAGCTGTGTCAGGAGTATGTGCTTTGATATGGACTCTCAAGGGCTCGTCCGATGTTATCCCAGTATCTGTCTGATCATCGACATCATTGTCGCCTTTATCTTGGTTGAGTTGCTTGTAGAGCATCGATTCAGAGTAGTAGGCCTCAACCCTTTTAGATGGATTAATGTCAGCAAATTCTGTCTTGACGACGCTACGATCATCCACGTACATCAAGCACTGGTATAAGGTTGATGGCATGATCATATACTGATGTATCCATGGACGTCCAAATAGGACGTTATAAGATACGTCTACGTCTATGACGTAGCAGGTGACCTCTATTTTAAGATCGCCGATCTGACCCTTCAGGAAAATCTTGCCCAGAGGGTAGCTCCTCCTAGCGTTGAAGCCACTGATGGCAGTATTAGTTGCTACCAGGCGATACATCGGGATGTCCAAGGTCTGAAGCAGACTCTGCGGGATAATATTAATTTACGAGCCAGGGTCATTGTGCATTTGGTCCACCTTAATCGTACCGATGTACCCTGTATAATACAAAGGACGATCGTGCCAATTTTTTTCAACAATATGTCTTATTGTGAGAACATAATGTTGGGTATCGCCTCCATTACATTATTGTAGTGATGGCATGCAACAGGATCCTCAGTTGGCTGCTTGACTTGCGCTAGGTAGGTGTCGACATTCTGTAATTCCTCACTCAGAGCAACCCGAGTATCTTTGGAGAGTCGAAAAAACTCGAATAGTGACAAGTTCGCTGGAGTATTGGCGAGTTGTGCCAAGATGTCAAAGTTGTAGGGCTTCTCTAGCCCCTGAACGGTATCTTTGCAGCAGTTTATCGAAGCAAGTTTCTTTCTGCTTGGACTTGTTCGCTGCTAGAGGCTGGAATGGACCCGAATCAGATATGGTAATTGGGAGAGTACCATCATCGAGGATGTCGTACTCTCGTTGGTATGCCAGTCCTGACCTCGTTGTTACTGCTATAGGTTCTTTCGAAGGGATAGAAACCATGTAGTAGGACATGGACTTCTTGTCCTTGGACTTGGTTGCGGAAAGTACTGCCTGTTGCATCAAGTCTGGAGCAAGGTTGGGATGGACCCACATAACCTCCCCCGTAATGTGGTGAGAGGTATCAGTCCGGCTGTTTGGTCATGAGCTTGCGGGAGATTGATAACCTATATTGTTGCCCAGAGGATCGGGATTACTCCGTCTTGGGCTTCCGTCGCCGAAAAGTTGCCAAACTTGAGAGTTACCATATTTGCGATAATAGTTTTGTCATCGAAGTCCAGAGTGAGGGTCTTGGTGTCGAGCAGCCAATGGATGTACCGATTCAGTATATAGCAGTTCAGCATCGCATGATGGATGTAACGATGTTAGTGGAAGTACTTCGGATTATTCACCTCGGCTACCTCAACTGGGCGCTTGATGTCGGGGAGCCGAAGCTTGTTTCCCTTTATTAGCACATCAAAGATTGCCATGACGTTAACATCTTCGAAGAAATAGGTTTTCTTCATGTAAGGTCCACTGATAGTAATTTAGCGTGAAATCCCTCGAGTTTATAGAAGCATAAAAATTATGCAGGCCGCATAGTTCATGCCCCTTTAAAACGAGAGCAGGCAACATATAGCTCATATCCCTTGGAGCCACATAAGAGCATTATCTATGCGGCCAGATGAAAGCCGCATAATAGCCTCCAAGCGACCTGAATAGCCTCAGAGTAAAATACCGCATAATGTAAACCCCCTCACGCAAAATAGATATTTTGTGTGAATTTTATATTTATTATTTATTTATAATTAATTTAGATTATTTTAAGAATCAATTAAGACCCAATTTTTGCATTATGACACGTCACCGTAGTTTGAACATTAATAATATATAATGACCCCAAAATCTACATTGCCCTTCGTAGGAAGTAGCCTACACGGGAGACACTACTCGTAGGATCTTCGTGTGACACAAAATTCGACCATTCAACATTAGTATGGCACTAGTGTAACAATCGTAGTTCTTATATTTAATATTGAGATATTTTTAGATATACAATTTATTTATGGTTATTTTCCAATCCAAACTTTCTTTAATTAGCAACCCATAATTTAATTTACACCATGAGATTTCCAAGACAATCAAATCTATGCAATTTCTTTTTTGAAAGAATTGCATATTAATTACAATTATCTTATTCCTTTAGAATCCAAATCAAATCTTTGTTAATAATATCTATTAGGATTAGTGATTTATCTTAGATTGCTACCAAATAAATTAGGAAATAATTTAAACAAAACCTAATCCTACCCATGACCGACCCCCCCTCCCTCCCTCTCAAACCCGCACGAATTCCCTCAAACCCGCGACCCCTCTCCAGATTTGCGACCCCCCCCCCTATATATATATATATATATATATATATATATATATATATATATATATATATATATACATCTCTTTCTCTCTTCCCTTCACAAAATCCTAACCTTAAGCCATATCCTCCTCCAAGTCGTCGCCCCCTCCCCATAGCACCCCTCGTGGAAGCCCAAGGCCGACTCCTCATCCAAGAATCATAGTTCTTCTACCTCCTACTTCTAGTAAGTTTCTTTAAACCTTCTCTCCTTCTTTCTTCAATATTTTCTTTTATACAAATATAAATAAATAAATAAATATATATATATATATATATATATATATATATATATATATATATATATATATATATATATATATATATATGTGTGTGTGTGTGTGTGTGTGTGTGTGGTGATGATAAAAACTCCATTGTTTATCTTAAAAAACCCATGAACCATCGTTTTAATATATAATCCATAAGTTTTTTGCATGAAGGAACCTTCTTTAAAAATTTCTTTAAATTCTTGTTAAATGATCTTGTAAAGGTGATATTAATATGGATTAAATTCAAGTTTTTATAAAAAGTTGTAGATTTATTAATTTGTACTAAAATATAGTTTTGAGCAAGTTTATGTGTAGTATTGACCTAGTCTTGATGTATGCATGTTGGAAATTCTTGGACCTTGTTAGGAATTAATGATAGATAGAAAATCCGATGTTTCTTGATGAATTGCTATTTTTTCCAGAAATTATATATTCTGAATTTATGTTAAATAAAAATTATTTGGATGTCTATGTTGTCACAACACCTATGTACCATCCCTTGACATGCATACTAGCAAGATTGGTTGCCAATCCTAAGAGAATCAACTTGTAGATGGTAAAATCCTAATTAATATTTTTTTTATATAAAAGAAAATGGTATTTATATTATTTATTACTGATTTTTAAAATATACATCAGATTTTATTTTTATTTATAAAAATTAGTATTCTAGGTGTTTTATGTAACAAGTTGACCTAGTTTTGACAAAATTTGACCCCAACAATTTCAGACTTAAACCCCGACCAAAAATCTATATTTTCTACATCTAAAATTTTATTATTATATTTAATTATGATTTTTTAGTATTTATTCCAGATTTATTTATTTGTCAAAAATTTATTTTGGTGACTAGTCGGTAGACCAATATGACCTAGTTTTGGTTTCAACTTGGTTTTTGGACTCATAAAATTTATAGGAGATGACCCTATCACTAAAAATTCTATTTTTCAAATAAAATTCAAAAATTAATATTTTTTAATAAATAATATTTTAAAAATGATTTTTGGCAATGTTGGACGACTAGTGATATTTTGGTGTATAGTTACTTGCTTGTACAACCAACGCAGAATTAATAACTAGATAATAACTTAATTTAACTAGAAAGTAGAGTCTAATTAGTGTAATAATTAATTGGTAGGTATTTGAGATATTTCTATAGAGAGCTTCGGACCAGATTTGTTGTTCTTGCAGCTTGGCTTGGAAGATAAGTACACCTTGCTTGATTGTATTGTACAGTTTACATTATGTCTAGTTTTTTTATTATTATTTACTAGTTGTGTTCACGCATCTTAGAGTAGTAGACTTACCTGGTATATTGTGAAGGCACGTGGTATCTTCTGACCTAACACTTGTTCAACACGTTCACGGAGTGAGAGAGTGCATGTGTGTCGACTGAATATTGATACGTGAGTTCGCGTCTTGTGTTAGTAGTTGGTGTTAGTTTAGTTTCTAGATTTTTATTGACATCGTTGTATTATTTCTATATCGTGTATACTGTTCGGATAGTTCATTGGAAGGGAGAATCTGCTAGTGAGCGTATGGAATTTATGTTTCTTACTGTACTATGAAATTGGTGCAACTGTGTAACCCCCGAGTTCTGCGAAACGCCTGGTGGGATGACTGTTCTTCTATTTCTTCCCCTCATGAGCCACTAGAGATGTCTCAAGTATATTTTACATAGATGGTTAGTTATTATATTTATTGTTTACTGATTTACCTTTATGCATGTCGATTTCTTATGTACTTGTTATGTCCTTCTGAGGATCTGGCACCTTTTTCAGATCCCGATGAGCACTTATACCCGACGAATTATGGAGTTGGAGATTTTGCAGACGAGAACTTTGAGGTGGATCCACATGAGTTTCCTCGAGCATTCATGGACGACAGTTGCTTAGTTTCCTCGGTGTCTTTACCTATTTAGCTGACCTCTGGACTATTTCTTTATTGCTTTATTTTATTCTTTCATTATTCTTTTATACACTTTTTTGTGGATTGTTCTCCACTATATTCTATTTGTAGTGGATTCTGAGACTTACCTATTCATTCAGTTTCTTACTCTGTGATATTTTTGGATGAGACTAGATTTTACCTACCTCTGATACTGTGACTTAGATATATTTTACAGCGTACTATGACTGGTTAGGTCCATTAAATTGGGTTCATATACTTGTTTGTACATCTGACATGTGTACGTATACCTGGTCCTATGTATTTTGGGACTAGGACATGACATATTTTTAGTGGTGGGCCATGCAGGTCGAAAGTATATTATCCCGGTTACGTTACTGTACCGAGCAAGCTTGCAAATAGGATAAGTGTATAGGTCTCACCCACATATTTGACCTTTCTCTTTATTTTCGTTCTGGATTCTTGAACTCACCCACCTTCCTTGACCTTCGAAATTATACTCGCTTATTTCTCTTGACATCGGTATTCTTGTTTCCTCACCTCTTTCTATTTAATATACTTCCCTAATAGTCCCTTGAGTATAGCTTTCTGCCAGAATATAGGAATCATTGTTGTTAGGGTTAGAAGATAATTATGATAGTATACCTACTAAGAAAAACAAATTAGAATATTGGCAGCACCCAAAGGTTTAGCATACCTAATGAACCCTAGCATCCAACACCTGTAAATTGATTGACCATTATCCCTTGATATATTTAGGAATAACTTGAGGGTAGTAAAGACACTACTAGAGTTAGTTAAAAATTTGACCATATTGTTTGACCCTAGTATTAAGGAACCAATAGAAATTCAAGGTTGAATATTATGACTAAACCTAACTTTCATAGTGAGATAATATAAGAGGACTATAAATTTAGATTTTTGTCTTGATATTAGCAAAGCAGTACCTTAGAAAACTAAGAGAAATGAACTAATATCTTAGTAAAAGCAAGGGTACCCTACCTTCATCTTAGTAGATCCCCTAGAATCTATGATCATCATTGAGTTGATCATCGTTGAGTTATACTTGAGTCTCCATGAGTCAACGATCGTGCTATCTCATCTAACTATCTATATCCTTTCCCATCTTGAGTTAATCCCTCCCTCCATCATAGATCAGTTGCCATAGCTCTTTACCCAATTAAAATATATTGAATGATTAGAACATTTTTCTTGATCATACCTCGAACACAGAGACTAGCATACCACATTCCCTTAGAAAACTATGATATTATCAAGAGTCTCTCTATTTACTTTCATATCTTTTTTCTCCGAAACCTTAACCTCGCTATTTGTGTGATGACTAAATTTTTTTTTCATCTTTCAAATCGTGCCACGTCCATTGAATCCAATACTATTGAATATTTTCTTCTTCTAGTCATTTCACTCCTTGAGGCATACTCATTATTCTTCTACGTAACTGTCACAATCTCGTTCCATAATCGTTGACCTTAAACGATAATAAAAATTAGATTGTGCCACCTTACCCATCTAATTGTAGTCCAACTGATTCATTTTATGTTAAGGATATATAGTTTTGTATGATTAGAGTTGTTAATCTTAAATTTTGAATTTTGTGCTTAGTAGTTAGAACTTGATAGCTTGAGTTGTTCATTTAGATTATGATTTTATGATTATCCTTTAGTTTTAAATCAAGTAATATGTTTCACATATCTCAATACAGGTTATATCCTCTCTCACTTGAGAGCTAATAACTTCTCTATTCTTAAGTTCCAGTATTAGTTGATTCTTGTAAGTTGGGTAGCATGCCTCACAACCTAGTATCCCATAGTCATTTTGACCCATTAATGAAGTGTAATTGCATGAAACTCTATATGCCAGCATAAGAAGATAGTGTTTATCCAAACTGTAAAACTCTAGAGGCCCATACCCCTATTTGGTCGACCAGAAACTTAGACAATAAGTTAGCATAGAAAAGGCACAAACACCGAACAAGTCTTAGATTCTTGATGAACTGAACTAGTGTACTTTTATTTATCATAATCTTACATACATATATTTTTGGACTATCTTGACTCATGATGCTATTACAGCCTAATTTTGCAAGCTTATTCTGTATCGAGCTTGTTCATGACATATGTATTATTGGGGGCCTACACTATTACATTATCTAATTAGAATCAGTGTATTATAGTCTGATCAATCTTTATTGCACTTGGTTCGCTCTTCTCATGACTACTTTACGTGGATTGAGATATAGTTGACTTTGCTTGTTAGACGAATATACTTACCCTCTAGACAAGTCCGAGCATATTATGTTGGCTACATAACTATACTGATACGAGCCTGCGAATAAAAATTTACCAAAAATAGGATTTCAATCCACAACTGTCTTAACAGCTCTCTTTTGAATCCTTCATTCGCCTTTGAACCCCGTACTTGTAATATATCACCTCCTCCTCCTTGAACTCTTATTTGTTGTTTTCATCTTCCTATATTTTGGAAAGACGAACGCTCGTACTTGATATAAGTTTGACACACGAGTAGTACTAGGTATACCCATAGGCCAATCACATTACTTTGTGACTACCTTTTGTAATTAAGGGCATATCACATGTGATAGGTTTTGTGTTAAGATTTTTGAGAATTAGTAAGTACCATTGAATGATTGAGAAAAAATTTTGTATAGCCTGGTATTTATGAGAGATGGGTAAATTGTAAGTTGGCTAGAAGTTGAATTGTCAACTTGAGACGAATGTTATATGATGGTAAAAATCTTAGACCGTGATCAAGTAAGATAAGATTGAGAGATTTAAGTCAATTAACTTCGAGATTTTTTTTTTGATGATTATGATAATGAGGATTTAACTTCAAGAGAATAATGCCATATGGAATAAATTTTTAAATTTTGATATATTTGACCAAATATTTATTATTTGAGCATATGATTTAAATTTTGAATATTAGAGATTGAATCATCGATTTAAATTTTGAGGACAAATATAGAATTTTAAAACTTGAACATAGATGGATTGGATTTAAAATTTTACGATTTGATAATTTGAATTAGATATTAAATTTTGGTTGTTGGATCACCTATTTGAAATATTGAGGATGAAAATAGAATTTAAAATTTGATGAGTAGAAAATTCTTAAGTTTGAAACTAGGAATAAGATTTGATTAGAGTTGTTGATTATTTAAAATTTAGAGGGGTTTATGATAGTTGGAATCAAGATTAAAATTTTGATGTGGGTTATTAAAATTTGAAAATGTCATATAGATTTGATTTAAACCTTGATTATTAAAATTCGAGAAAAGATTACGATAGGCTGAATTTTGATTTAAATAGTGGTTATTTTAATTTTGAAGAGATTGCGATAGATTGGAATAGATTTTGTTATTTAAATTTTTGAGAAGATTACGGTTGACTTGGCTTAGAAACAAATTTGGAGGATTTAACAAATCGTGCCTTATTTTTAATTTTGAGGACAAAATTCCAGTAAGTTGGGTAGATTGTAAACCTCCTCACCCAAAATAGATATTTTGTGTGTATTTTTTATTTATTATATGTATTTATAATTAATTGAGATTATTTTAAGAATCAATTAAGACCCAATTGTTGTATTAAGACACATCATCGTAGTTTGGACATTAATAATATAGGACAAACCCAAAATCTACATCGTCCTTCGTAGTATCCTTAATAAGATAATTATTTACTTCGTATATGCATTTATGATAAGAATGCATTAATATAAAACTAACAAGTATCCTTAAATAATTCTAGTAATTAAGTAAATAGTATCCTTCAAACTAATAATTAGACAAGTCTTCTCCATAAAGTTCATAAAGCATGATAAATAAAAACATCTCAGAACAGAATTTAATCTCTAGTAAGCTACTATTAAAAGACATCATGTGTCATTAAAGTTAACTTTAATATATTGTATCACAAAGCAACTTCAACATTTGAGCTTGAAGATTAATCATTCTACTGTTTAAAGGAAAGCAAACTTGAAGAAGCTTCATACAACAAAGCAAATTGCAAAACAAAACAAAAATTACACATCAAAGCAAACAGAAATTAATGGTATGAGCTCTATATAGTATATACCGATGTACGGCTGGTTGACAACAAATATCAACTCTATCGGTTGATATTTCTATGGTCCGGTTTCTTGAATTGGATGGACATATCATATCGTTGCTCCTTTGAAACTAGTATCGACCAGTGTGCCGCCCATAACGGCCAATATCCTGAATACCGGTGGCAAGCTGGTGTGGGAGATGATGTTGGATTTCAAGGTGTAGTGTGGGTGGATGGTAGTGTATGTGACAATTTAGTGTAGTTGTCAATGAAAAAGAAAGACAGATGAAGAAGAAAAAATCTAGATGCAAAATCTCTCGAAAGTATTTTTAGAATAATCTTTTATATTATATCTAAACTAGGCCTAAAATGGTCATTTTATACCTTTAAGTTTTATAGGAAATAAAATAGGTTTATTTAGTTTCTTGAGGACCAAACTTGCTAGCTAGTCACTTTGCTTTTATCACTTTTGTAAGCTTTATATATTGTAAGGCCTAAGGCCATAATGAAATATCCCATTTAATAGCAATGCATTCTTTATTTTCTAAATTGTATCAGAACAAGGTAATCCATGTGTTTCTAAAACCATAAAAATAATTTTCAAGCCTCCTCTCTCCTACCATCTTCTTCCCCAAATTCCTCCAATGATCCATGTGAGTGTCCTCCCTCCTTTGTTGCTTCCTACATCAACTCTGACCACCATAGGAAGATCCCAAACCTCTGCCTATACCTTTTCAGACCTCCGTAGATTTGACACATCCATTGCTGATCCTGAGCAAGGTGCTGACACCCTCACCAACCAGATCTCTATGTCGACAAGACCTATCTGACCTCTAATCCGTCTTCTCCGAAGAGACATTTGGTCAACCCCTTCGAAGATGACGAGATCCAGCATGGATCTCCACTCCCAGTCTCCAGATAGTCTCAAGTTCCACCTATCGACGACGACTAAGTCCAGTCCACCAACTCCAACGAGGTATAGTGCTTCCTCGTCAACAATGAGAGGCAGTCAATCTCGATCTCCCTTCTCTACTCGGACCAGCACATTTGTGCTCTGATTGGAGCCCTCGATAGCGCTCATACCACCCAACCTTGGGGTCTGATACCACTTTGATGAATTTAAATCCACCGACCAACAGCCAATGATGCGAAAAAAATGAAATCAAGAACACAGACAAAGTATAAAAAAAATCTTGCGGTAAAAAAAACATGGAGCAAGCTTAAGCACAAATTTACTATAATCAAGTTACAGCTCTCTCGCAATCCCTTACCCAAAGATGTGAGGTACCCTACAATTCTAATAGATACAAAAGAAAAAAACAAAGCTCGCAACACTCACCCTCCCAATGAATATAATAAAGCACTCATCAAATCCGAAACTGATACTGAAATCAACAATCATTTTCACGGCTTTTTTTCTCTCTTTATTGGTTGTATAGCGAGCCTGACAAACTCTCTAATTAGATCCTCCAAAAATTTTCTATAAATTGAGGCTTCTTGAGCTAATTGCTCTTTTGTTGCTCGTGCCATTTTTTTGCTCACTTAATTATTATTCCAGGCTATGGTCAGACCATGCTTATATAGCATGATGAGTAACCCAGCAATAAGAAATATAATTCCTTTTACAGCAGGAATTAGTCCATATTCTAACAAGGAATAGACTATGCTCTACTTGAGCTCTTCCGACCAGAATTCTTACAACCAATTGGTTTACTTCCTGAGCTATCATATATGTATGCATTAAATATATACATGCCCCATGAGAATCATCGGGCCCATATTTCTTAAGGCCACGTTTGGTTCGCATAATCAGAACCTTCGGAAAGAAAAGTCATTTATTTTATGTGTTTGGATGCCAGAGGAAAGGAACATGAAAGGAAAATGGTTCCCAAAATAAAGAAAAATAGGGAGAAAAATGTATTCCCCCACCCACCCACCCTAAGGATTCACTTTCCCTTTCAATTTTCTGCATTTATTACAAAAATTTAGGACTAAACTATCCCTACTCAAAGATGTATTCTGAAGATATTCTTGACCTTTCCAAACACCGGAGATTTTTTTTTAATGGGAATTACAATTTCTCATGCCCATGGAAAGAGCAGAATTGATTTCCTTTCCTTTCCTTGAACTAAACGGACCTAAAATAGGTAATATGACTTTGTTTAATGTATTAAATACTAGACATAAGTCCGCTTAGAAGTGAATTCGAACCACTGACACAAGGATTTTCAGTCCTTTGCTCTAACCTGCTGAATAGCCAAGGTAGTCAAAGGCGCAAGAAGCACTCAAGGCACAAAAGGTCCATATCATCCGAGGCGCAAAGCGCATACCCGAACGAAACGATGCGCAAATATAAATAATAATAAAAATATACATATAAGTTAATAAATTAGCAATATAAGAAATAAAACCAAATAACATATTAAAACCAACAAAAACATGTTAAAACATAACTAAGTGAACTAGCAGAGCAGCAGCAGCAGTAGTAAACAGAACTAATAAGAGTTTGTATTATCCCTATCATGCTTTTAGTAAATTTTAGTTTTTCCAGTTCAACTATAACCAACTACTTGTATAAGAGGTAAAGGTTATCTCCCTATCTCAAAGTTTTTTGTATAAATTTAAAAAAAAACATAAGGCGCACTTTTTCTTAGTTGCATCTTGCAGTGCGCACCTTGGGTGAGCCTAGAGAAAGACGCCTTGTCTAGTGAGGTGCAAGGCACAGCTGGTGCGTCTTTCTGCGAGACGCGCTTTAGGCGCGCCTGAGATGCGCCTTTGACTACAATGTTAATAGCATTAACATAATATTTAATAGCATTAATCCAGGTCTTGTATTTGCAAGCCCATTTCGGTATGGACCCGCCCAACAAGGGATTTCAGCACCCTCCTCACTCCCAACTTGTCAACCATGGGAAACCTCAGCACCTATAATTTTAATCATCATTTTGGAACAGCATTCCAAAACATGAACCGAGTCTCTGGTTAACATAAAATGAAGTCTACGTTTTGAAACTGGAGTCCCAAAACCACCGAACTGAATTCTAGGTTAGCAAGAGTTTCTTTTGCATCTCTGTTTCTAGTCTTCTAGACAAGCCTAAATATCACCGTTATCGTCGTAGTCGTGGGTATATATGTAGCTCAATTCTCTAATTAACCACAGGTTGAATTGGATCCATACTAGATGGAAATTAGTTGGATATTATCCCCTTTCTACTATTCTAGCCATTTCATAGAAATCCACCACATTTTTTAGTGGGGAAAAAAACATAGTTAGAATTCCTAGGTTTAACAGCTTTAATAGACGTGTAATTTCATACTTACAAAGAAAGTAACAATTGCTAGGGTTTATTTAGAAGGGGGCAATCGAAATGATAAAGAATATGGCATAAAATTAAGTACTCACAGGAGTAAGGACGTTTTCCTCGGGGCCGTAGTCCGCGGTGAGGAGCAAGTAGGCAGCGGTGGCGGTGGCCACCATGGTCGTCCGCTTGATCAGTCTGTCCGTCTTACGGTCTATAGCCATTCTCTCTCTCTCTCTCTCTCTCTTCAATTTTCTTCTACAGTTATAGTGGTTTATTTACATGTGAGAAAAAAAAACGAAAATTTTAAAGGCACTCCAATAGTTGTTTGATGAATCTATACACATCCAATGTATTACTTAGCACACCCCAAGTACTAAGTACACCCCATTTTTTAATGAATGAAATTAACATAAATGCTAAGTACACCCTACCACATGACTAAAATATCATTTTCTATTATAACCTAAAATCTATCATCAGTTCTAAGCACACCCCACATCCTTACAACCGGTCCCCTCTCTACTCTCCTCTCTCCAAATCCAACCGGTCCCCTCTCTTCTCCGTTCGACACACCATTGCCGAGAAGCTTTCGGATTGTTCGGCCACCACGATGGAGAGACAATTCCAAGACCAATTCGCAGACGATCTATTTGGGGGTGAGTATTTAAAATCGAACATCATAATTAGTTCAAAATGAGTATTATTTTCGTTGAGGATCACTGCTAGGGTTTCGAATCCCTTAAATTCTTATTAAAACAAAATAAATTTCAAATTTTTTTTGGGTGTATTCACGGTTCTGTTCGAGCCTGGTCTGTCGAGTGCACAGAATGGTGTTCGACCCACGATAGTCGAACATTGTTGTGCAGATTCGACCATAGTGTGTCGAACGGAAGATCACATGTTCAGTCCTTGTTGATCGAACAATAGGGATATGTTTGACCTGTGTTGGTCGAACATTAGTAATATGTTCGACCTGTGTTGGTCGAATAGTAGGGATATATTCGATACAGACTAGTCGAACAGTTCATTTTTAAGCCCAAATTGTTTATCCTCGTTAATTTTTTAATTGTTGATATTTTGAATCAATCTAGCAGTAAGGACATATACGAGGAGGAGACGGCCTACAGCTTCTTATATGAGGCGTCGGTTGGAAGAGTTGGCAGCTACACGTACCAGTCGTCAATAAGCAGTAACAGATGCTCCGATTCAAATGAGCGAGCAATTTGATGAGGAAGAACTCGAGCCTGTTTTGAATATGCAAGTTAAGGAAGAAGAGGAAGAACGCCTAGAAGAAGAACATAGTGAAGAAGAGGGTGAGGACGATGATGTATTAACGGGCCCTTGTACCGGTGGACCTAAAGATCCCCGACTTATCCCAAGTTTCAAGACTCATCTGGCGTTCGAGATTTGGAATGGGAATGAGAAGAACGTGTTGAAGTATTGGTGCAACACGACCAAGATGGAAACATGGAGGTTTGGTAGAGATATTAGTGATTTTCAATTGTTGATTCATCATTCCAAAATTTCGGACTTGAGGTAGATTTTGTACAAGACGTCAAAAAAAAAAATCCTATTTGTGCGTTTGTTGAGCGTTGGCAACCGGAGACCAACTCATTCCATATGTCATTCGGTGAGATGACAATTACGTTGGATGACGTATTTTGTCTTACAGGACTCTTGATTAGTGGATTACCGATGGTTGCACCAGAGTCAGGAAGGGACCGAAGGTCCCTAAGAAAATGATTAGTAGGTTGTTGGGGGTGACAAAAAGGGAGGTAGTCGATGCCCTTCAGGGGCAGAGAGGTAGCTCGGTCCGGTTGGAGTGGCTCTGGGCTCGATTTAGTGGAGATGTTACTAACCCGGATGAGAGGAAAAGAAGACGTGCATGTGCACTCTCCGTCCTGTGAGTATGAAATTCATAGAGTCAAAATCGTACTTTATATCGTAACTAACATTTATATATGCAAAGTATTGTTTAAAGACACATACCTGCTACTTGTCGTATTCTCAAAATGCATCACATTATTAGTCCAACACGAAACAAATCTTTCTTTATACGGCTCTATCCAATTCTTGATGGCATAATTAACTACTTTTGGATAATCGCAGTAATCTTGCTCCAATCTTCTAAGTAACTCATTGAATCTCGGTTGATCTTCAGCAAGAACCAACGAATTCCATGATTTATTAAAACAACCCCACTTCTCCTTGGTACGAAATAACTTCTTGCAGTTGGCCAAAATATTCTTGTTAATATGCCACCGACATAGCAAGTGTGTGGATATGGGGAACGTAACGCTTATAGAATTCATAAGTGCTATCTCATGATCAGTCACAATCACCTTTGGTAAGCATGATTGATCCACTAATCCTTTAAGCGTACTAAGCGTCAATATATAATTGTCCTCCCACTCGGCCTCCAAATAAATACATGCCACAGAAAATATAATATTTGTGGATGTGACCCATACCACTTCCAAAAGTAGCATCCTATACCTGTTAGTCTTGTAGGTACAATCCATCAATAAAACATCAAAAAAAGTACGTAACAAATCCATACTAGTCGGGTGAGCTTAAAAAAGATCATTCACCATATTGGTTTGCTCACATCTCCTATCCAGATAGTAGTACTTTTCCTACTCCAACTTTTCCAACAAGTATTGCATTTGAGATAAGCCTCCATGCTCGACAAATCTATGCTTTTACCGAGCATTGTAAATTATCTTCAATGTTGACTCATTCTCACTAAAAGATTCATTCAACGTGCTCAATATATCTTTTGGCCTTGTATTGTTCTTCGACAAGTCTTTGATAAGTTGATCTTCAGCGGGTGTTCGTCGATCGGCATATGAGTGTCCAACCAAATTCTGTCCCATTGGGTGATTATGTGAGCCGCATATACCGTCAATGACCATTGTCCTAGGTCATTGAATTGCACTCACTTCAATTGAAACGGACATTCGCATTTCTTCATGCCCGTAAGCCTTTCGTGTCTTGGCTTCTTGTTAATGTTCACCGAATTTGTTTGAGCAACTTTTGTCTTAGGAGGCCAATATTTACCACCGCGCTCACAACCCAAAATTATCCGAGCTCGCCTTCCACCATCCAAGCTATCTGATTGTTTAACCAAAATGACCATATTATGACGGCTTCCTACCGTATATGTCAAACTCACCAACAATTCACGATTGTCAAATATCTCATCCGTCAAAAAAAATTCTGAGAAATTAAGTTGTTCATACATGGGATGGTTAATAATGTTCATTTCAGTGTTCATTTCAGTATCATTTGGAGTATTTTCTTATAAAGAAAAAGACCTATAGCTTAATAAGTTAAACAAAAAATTAAAATAAAAAAACACAATATTCGACCAGCATTAGTCGGGCAAAGCTCTTATGTTCGAAAAATAGATGTCGGACACTAACCGACATGTTCGACAATCATTGTTCGATCTATACATGTCATGTTCGACTTCTGCCAGTCAAACTGTTACTGAAATGCTCGGCCAATACAGGTAGAACAGATAATGGTTCGTTCTACCAGTATTGGTCGTGCTCATCGTAATTTTTTTTTTTGGGTCAAACGCTTCTCATACACTACTTCAAACCGAGAAATTACATAAAATGAGAACATAAATTGTGTCTTTGAAGTAGACTTTCTTCCTCCATGATACCTTCTTCACAATTTCAATGTAGGGTTTTTGAATTTTTGGGTTGGGTTAGAGAATGTGGAAATTAAAGAAGGAAGAAGAAGATGACTAGTGTGTAGGAGGGGGGCTGGTGTGTAGGAGGGGGGCTGGTGTGGTGTGCTTAGTAGGTCATGTGGGTATATGGGTCTTTTAACATGAATCTATTTTCCAACTTAAGTTATATGGGGTGTGCTTAGTAGGTAATGGGGTGTGGATAGCCAGTCCCTAGTTGCTTAGGACAACCTAAATTTTTTTAGTTTTTTTACAAGTTTGCCATCCAATTTCTTTACTTGAGGGCTGCCCAAATCCTCATATAGAAGCCAATGACTTCAAATTTTTAACCCAATTATTTTTCCAGGACTGTCACAATGTTGACAGTCATAAATAATTATGACTGTAAAAAAAATGGGCAGTCCTTCCAATTGGAAGTGACAGTCCTAATAATTAGGACTGTCACAATGTTGACAGTTCTTCCAATTGGAAGGGCTGTCAACTTTGTGACAATCCTAAATAATTAGAACTGTAAAAAAATTGATAATCCTTCCTATTGGAATTGTGCAGATTCAGTCAGAGCTGATGGATATGATCAGGGCTACACAGTATGAGGATGAGTCCCTGAGGAGCATCAGGGCACAGGCTCGGATGGGATTATCAGATTATTTCACTATTGCTGAGGATGGATCATTGCGGCATGGTACCAGATTGTGTGTGTCGAGTGGAACGTTGCGCGAGGAGGTTCTTCAGGAGACACATCGATCTCAGTACTATATGCATCCAGGTGCCAACAAGATGTATAGAGATCTGAGAGACTATGTTTGGTGGTATGGCATGAAGCGGGAGGTAGTATGCTTCTTATCCAGATGTTTAGTGTGCTAGCAGGTAAAAGCAGAGAGGCAGAGGTCTGGTGGTTTGCTTCAGCCATTACCCATTCCAGAGTGAAAGTGGGAGTATGCGACCATGGATTTTGTTTCGGGGCTTCAACGTTCTCCAGGAAGGAAAGATGCAATTTGGGTTATCGTAGACATATTGACCAAATTGTCCCACTTCTTGCCATTTAAAGTGGGTATGTCTACGGAGAAGATAGCAGAGATGTATGTGCGATAGATAGTCAGATTGCATAGAGTTCATGTGAGCATAGTCTCAGATCGGGATAGCCGCTTCACTTCTCATTTCTGGAGGAGTTGGCAAGCTAGCTCGGGCACCCAGCTCAAGTTTAGTACTGCATATCACCCTTAGACAAACGGACAGTCAGAGAGGGCTATTCAGACTCTTGATGATATGCTTCGTACTTGTGTTCTAAATTTTGGAGGCTCTTAGGAGGATCATCTTCACCTGGTAGAGTTTGCTTACAATAACAGCTACCAGGCCAGTATCGAGATGTCACCATTTGAGGCATCATATGGACGGAGATGTCGTCCTCTATTATCATGGGATGGTATTGGCGAGAGAGATTTGCTTGGCCCTGAGATGATTGTGGATACAGCAGAGAAGGTCAAGCTCATTAGAGATAGACTTCGGGTGGTGCAGAACAGACATCGGCATTGGGCCGATAGCCACTGGAGACCTTTGGAGTTTGAGATATATCTTAGATTTTAGAATTTAGATTTTATGATCATGTTTGTTTATGATTTATTATTTTAGAATAGTATTGAGACATTATTTGCTAGGTTGGTGATCTGGTATTTTTGAGGATTTTTTTGATACGGGATACTATTCGCTTTGATGGAGGCGGGAAGCTTAGTCCACGTTTCGCCGAACCCTTCAGTATTCTCGAGAGAGTCGACATTGTGGCTTACAGGCTAGACTTATCGCCTACCCTATGTAGAAGCATAAAAAATACGTCGAGCAATTCTACGCGTAAAACCCTCAACATACAGGAAGTAGCGTACAGCAGAGCTCCACCACTGGGTAGCATAAAGCATGACTTCAGAGCCATTGGCGTATAGCAGAGCTTCAACGCTATTCAGCATAAAATATAGCTCCAGCACAACCCGCGTAATACAGTATTTCAGACTGCTTCAGCGTAAAAAAGTTACTATCTCGCCTTTATGGCGTAAAACCTATCTGCTTTTAATGCAGCATGGAAGTGTACGAGAAACTCTTTGTATTTCTCGAATGAACCTGTCAGATAGTACAATGAACCTGACTCCTAACAAAGAGTACTGCACGACTATCAAGACGACGGCTATAATGATGATTTGGCATAGAGCTCCAGACTGTTGTTTAGTGTCAAAGCCTTGAATTAAGACATCATTTACGCGTTCAAGTAATACGCTGCCTATTTTATGCAGGCAGGTACGAGCTTTTACGCTCAGGATAAGACAAAGCTGACCGCCAAGTCAAAAGCTGCTATTCGTACAGAACCCAAGGCACGTCTACTGCAGTTAATACGCGAGATGGGGGCAGATCTCTGCATTTAATGCACGAGATTTTGTTCTATTTCCAATGACTAGATGAGCTATAATTAGGGCTAATATGTCCATATCACCATCCCTGCACATTACGCCATCAGGCTATTTTCAGCTATAGGAGTACGCCGTATGCTATCTCCTCGAAATACGCCAACTTAGGCTATATTGGCAAAGGTACATGATAATGCTATTTGGTCCAGAATACGCTCAAGATCTCAGTCAAAGAAGGATAATTGGCTATCTCTACGTCGACTACCTATTCGTGCAACATCAGGCTTTTACGCCTACTGGGCTTCTACGCCTACTTGGCTTCTATGCCAACTTGACAATTATTTGGCTTCTATGCCAACTTGACAGCTATTGGACTTCTACGCCTATATGTCAGCTATTGGGCTTCTATGCCTACTGGGCTTCTACGCCTACTTGGCTTCTATGCCAACTTGACAGCTACTGGGCTTCTATGCCTACTGGACTTCTACGCCTACTTGGCTTCTACGCCAGCATGACAGCTATTTGGCTTCTACGCCAACCTGACAGCTATTCGGCTTCTACGCCAATCATCTCTATGCGAGGGGCAGTTACCCACGTGGCTTGCATGCTGTGATCTTCACAGCAGTTATACGCATTACCTCATAATGGGATACGCGTCACACGCAGAGTCGAGAGATCATTTAGACGTAGGTAGCAGTTATCATAACCACCGCGTAAAGAGTGCCCCACTCTCCACTGTTCGACTTCTACGCCGACTGGACGGTTACGGCAATTGGACTCTATAAATAGAGACCTCTATTGACAGAGGTCAGAGGTCGGATATTTTGAAGGATCGGATTTTATTTTTGAGAGAGAAGATCCTTGAGCACAGACAGAGGGGAGTGATTAACGACTTTGGCATCGAGCATCCAATCCCTCTTACGATTTTTGAAGCTCCTCCTTCTTCTACAACACTTCTTCGTCATCGTGTGGTTCAAGGGACAAAGTGATCGACCACAGATCAGACTCCTATAACAATATTTACCCAGATTTAAATTTTGTACTTGATATCCTCGTATAGGATTAATTGTACTTCTTTTTCTTGTTTGTAAACCAAAGAAAGGGTTTCGTATAAACCTAGTTTTATTTTTTTCGTTTATTATCAAACACAAGATGGCGACTCTGCTGGGGACTACTTTCTCATCTGACGAGAAGGCTATTGCTCAACACGATGCTGTATCCATCGGATCGACGAAGAAGACTCTGGTCGTCCAATTCGACCAATCTGCTTATGAAAATATGCTTCGCGCAGGGGGTATCTCTCATTCCCCATCTGTTCAGGACAGCAGGAAGTTGCGTAAAGTATGGATGCCCCAGACATCCTCTACTCTTCCTACAGGCTCTCTCTCTCCGATCAACAAGGTTGTGGCATCCCAACCTACACGCTCTGTGCGTAAAAACCCGTCTCCCGTCTGTGACGTGGCGGACAAAACTTCTGGCCATGCCTCAGCGCCAATCCAGAAGTCGACTCTGCGCCTTGCGCATAAAACTCAGTCTCCTATCGCTGACAGGGCAGACAAAACTTCTGGCAATATCTCATCACCAATCCAGAAGTATATAACGCGCTCTGCGCGTAAAAACTCGTCTCCCGTCGCTGACGGGGCAGACGTAGTTTCTGACAAGGCCTCAGCGCCGAGTCAAAAATTTCAAAAGTGTCTCACGCGTAAAAATACCTCTCCCACCTATAAATGGGCAGCGGGTCCCTGTAATCTCCACAAAGGAAAACAAGTGGCGGATTTTCTGACCTCTCGGCTTTTACACCATCAAGAGAAGAATCTGCCCGCTCTTCAGATTACGCGGAATACTGATGGCCATTTGAGGACTCCCTCATTTGTATGCCAACCAGAGCAGAGTTCCAGATTACGCCAGGACAAGCCTCTCGGCGTAAAGAAGACCCAGTTTGTGGATAGATACGCTCCTCATGGATCATGTGCTACTCACATGGCTGAACTGCTATATTTCTACGGCAGAAAGAGAGTTGGGGTTCCCAATATTCGCGTTCCGATTAATGTAAAAAGGCAGAATAAGCCTTCTTCTTCTTCTTCTTCTTCTGTTAATCCCATTAATTTGTGCGATTTCTTGATCCAGAAATGCAAAGGCAAGGGATCTTCTAATATGTCTATTACACCCCCTAGGGAGCACTGTTGTAATAGTCACAAAGTTGTAGTTAATTACTGCTGTTCTAAAGCAAAACGGTCAGTTTTCGACCTGTTGAACTACTTTTTGTCCTTATAGGAAGAAGAACCAACATTTGCATCGGTAAACATGGCATCGCACATTCCTAGAGGAAGGTCAAGTTCAAGACGTTATCCTTCTAGAACTCCGAGCCAAAGGAGATTTGACAGACTCCTTGAGAACATTGAAGCAGATGTTTTTTGAAACACTCGTTCGAGGTCGCGACAATCGACTTCATACTCTTCCGATTCCGACACTGGGGATCGCCAGTTTCCTGAAGGTGATACTGACAACATAGACTCAATCTCCACAGAGGTCTATACTGATCCCTCAGTAGCACCCAGGAAAATGAAAGTCTATGCCGTCGGAGATGAACATGAGGAAGCTTCCCCATCAGGAAGTACGGAACAATGCATCGCTGTTTTGGAAACATCACTCAAAGAGATGCATACCATGATGCAGAGTATGCATCAAATATTAGTAACTCAATACACAGTTGCACCTGTTCCTCTGACTCAACTACGGGTGGGGGTAGATATACCATCAAGTCAGGAGCCTATTCAAAATTAAGAATTAGCTGCTCCTCAACCTCTCAACCCAGAAAATGTATTAACTCCTGTTGGGGTCACCATACAGCCGGTCTCTCATCCCTCTACGGTCCCTTTCTCAGCTGAAGATCCGATGCAAGCAGTATGGGAATTAAAAGCCCAATTTGATGCCCTGAAGCATAAGGATTATCTCAAGAAGTTGGGGATCAATCAGCCATACCCTGCCATTTGGGACGAGATCCCTTTCCCACCAAAATACAAACCACAGGCTATGGTTTTGTTTGAGGAAAAAATGTCACCAAGTCAATACATGAACTACTTCAGTATGATGACGGTGTTACTACAGGGGAATGACGCCCTTCTCACTCGAGTGTTCAAGGGTTGTCTGTCTGGAGTGGCCTATCAATGGTACCGTAGTCTTGCGGACAATTGCATTACTTCCTTTGAAGATTTTAAGACTCTGTTCTTCGCTCGATTCTATGAAGGAGGGATGGACATGTCTATGTTCTCACTCATCGAAGTGAAGCAGAAGGAGAAAGAGAACGTTCGTACTTTCATCGAACGTTTTCGTCAAGCCACTTTGCAGATGCCTCCCGGAGTTCCAGATTCCGCCTTGGTGGACATTTGCAGGAAGAACCTTCTTCCACTAATCTCGATGTTCACAGGACCATATCAGTTTCATGATTGGCCCTCGTTCATCATCTCAGCGGTTGTCGCTGAAGACAATAGTCGGAAGGCGCATGACAATGGGATCATGATCTCCACCTCTGATAAAGGGAAGAGGTCATCCTCCAATAGCGACTATCCTCGTGGTTCTAAAGGAAAGGAAGCTTTGACGATTAACACATCCAGGCAACATATCCCAGCAACTACGCAAACGAAACCTGGGACTTCTAGGCCCATAGTGTCACGACCCGCACCCGGAATTTGGGCATGAGTCGTGGGTACGTCCAGCCTACGCCGCAGCATCGGCGGTAGAACGCTGTCTAGGTCACAAATATAGTACATCCTGTCAATAGTCTCAACTCCGTACGGAGGACAATGATACATAACCACAGTTCTATAATATACTCAATCACAACTATAAACATAATGGCACGATGAGAATTGAAAAGAGTTCTATTAAAACCAACCACAAGAAGTTCAACTCAAAACCTGGGTCTAAATGACCTCACAAAGTCACAAATAAAATAAATACATCTCAGTCTCAGTCTCAGTCTAAAGCAATAAATGCAAAAATAATCTAAGCATGGGCAGGCATGTTCTCCTCTAGGATAGGCACCTCCTCTGGGATTTCTGGGGTAAAATCCTCCTCTATTCCTGGACCGTAATGAGTAGGGCAAAAGTCCTCCAGGTCCTCTGAAAATGTTGTTATCCAGTCAGGATTGGAGCGAAGCACAAACACTAACAGCAGTTTCATTAAATTGACAAAATCTATAAACAGTGTAAGAGATACAAGATGGAAATAAAAGCTGAACATGTGAAGTACTGAAGAAATGAGATAGACAATAAGCATCTAGCAATGAGCAATAAATAGTGGCTGCTAGAACAGTAATCTGAATAAAGATAAAACATCTAGCTAAGTGATTGAAATATCAGTTTATTATGTGATCGGCTTGGGACTGGATCAGGCTGGTTATATATGATTAGCTATGATTCTTTTAGGTCAGGCTAACCGCATGGTTAGCTATGGTGCATATAATGGTCAGGCTAATCATATATAACAGCTATGGAGCATATAAGTGGTCAGGCCGCACCCGACGTGAGAAGTGGGGTGAGCTATGGTGCATATAAATGTTTGGATATGATCACATAATCTACTAATAGTTCCCCATCCCCCAGCTAGCACGATGGATTCCAACCACGACTCCTCGTGATGGGGATCTAGGGTGCTAACCCGTGTATCCATAGTGTCGGAATCAAGTATGAAATACACTATAATTTATAGAAGTAATCAACCATGAAAACTGTCAGAGAATGTACTCGCCTGTGGTCCTGAGCAAAATGTGAGGATCGAGGTCCAAAATGGAATCACAATGACCTATTTATGGAAATTCAATGTTAATTAATGAATTAAAAGAATAACATGCTTAACAAATTTAAAAACGATGTTTCTAGGTCATGTCTAAGGTTTACTGGTCAATACTAGGTCCAGCTAAAGTCAAATGGTCTAAATTACCCTTAAAGTTGGCTTTTGTGGTCAAACTAATCCATACTAGACAAAACTAGGTTATACCTAGGTTTCTAAGTCCATACTAGTAAGTTCAAGCTTATATCACCCATATATAACCTATTACCTAAAATATCTTGACCTATGGTGAATATCTCACCCTGTACTACAATATCTTAGTCCGTATCTTAGTATTGGTCAATACCTAGATTCTAGATCTCCTTAGATATTAAGGATACTAAGTATCATACAATATATATAGCTAGGTATACATATAATCAATAACTTAACTGCTAGTATCACATTACCTATACACTCTAGTTCTAATTCTGCACTCACAGGAACATCTACCCACACACATTGACTGATGCACACTCAAATACCTACACACCCCTATTACCCCAATGTACTCACTGACACTGAAACACTAAGACACTGCTACACATACCCCTATCTAACTGATACACATAAGTATACTACACACACACACAGGTTTAGGGGTACTCACACAACACAGACCTACACACACTGTTTTGCACACAGACACATTATACACAAGGACACAGATACAAACCTCCACAGACACAGTTAACCTTATAAACTGACACCTGAACACACACACAAATATCTTCTACACATACACAGAATACACTTATAGTATTAATGTAGATATTACACACACTACACAAATTTACTGATATCAAAATCCTATTTACTGATACATATTCATATGTACACACACATACATAAATTTCCCCAACTCCCACTGATACCTACTGCACATAATGAATTCTACCTCACCAACTGACACACACAACTCACTGACCAACTCATACACATACCCACAGGGAATGGAAATAAATCTGGGCACACACACTGGTTAAAAACTGCACCTCACATAGCTAACACAACCCAAGTATCAATTCTTCTCACACCTATGACTGATACACAGTTTACATATACACAGTTATGCATCTAACACACAGTTCACATGTGCACACAGCTGATACTCGAATAGAGGGTCAGTGTGCAACTGATACTGCACACTGATGTGGGTTGCCTGCAGATCCTTCCTCAAGGCTGCTACCAGGTAAACTCCACTGCACATGTGTGCAACTTGACACTGATACACATCAAGACTGCACAGGTAAACCAGTCCCTTGGCACTCAAATCCACTGTGATGCACCCCTGGACTTAAACATGCAACTCACCATTAACACAAACACACAATAACTCTGAAATTGATACAACATACACACAATTCTGACTGATACACACACTCAAATTATCCAACACAGTGAACTTCATCAACACATATACACAGAGCCTGGGTACCTTGCACTCACTGCACACAGAGACACGGGTTTGAGTTCACTGCTCTCTCTCTTTCCCTTCTCTCAGAATTCACACACAGAATACACAGTAATCAACCCGACTGAACAGTGCCTTCCTCCAATACCCATACCCGATCATACAGTGAACCCTTCACAGTTCTCTTTCCCCACAGTGCGTTCACCTCTCCAAAATCACAACAGATCTAAATACATATGTATAATATATATATATACACATCATACATCAATTTAGATTATAATTAATTAGGTTAGATAGGTAATTCCTCCTGTGAAGCATTTCACCAAACACAAGATGTGCAAAACGAAAACCACACCAAGAATTCCTGAAAACCCAAAACAAAACCCTAAAACAATATCTAATCTACCCATAGGAGGGTGAAATCAGTCTCCCTACAAATCCTAGGGTTAGGGTTCCTGAAAAATTGGGGAAAACCCCATGCGGGTCACCAACCTAATCCAAAACCCTAATTTCGAATTACACAGCATAGGGGTGGGTTCCTATAGGCCTTTATCATCTGTACACAGAATTTAAATGAGTAAAACTAGGGTTTTACCTGCAGGGAAGGTTTCTTCAACGAGGCTCTTCTTCTCCAAGGCTCCCTGACCCACGTTCTTTGCTTCTCTTGCTTTGGAGGAGGAGAAAATGGAACCTAGGGTTAGGGTTTCGAATTTTTTGGAGTGGGGAGATGGTTTCTCTTGTGGAGGCTAGGGTTTCCTTTCTCTCTACGTGAAGAATAGCTTTGTGAGAAGCTTCTTTTTATATTAAACCTAGGTTTAGGGTTTCTATGCCTAGTTTTTAGGTTAAACCCCCTGGCCCTCTCATGTAGAACCTAATAGACTCAGGTTAAGTCAGTCTAGGGTTTTGCTAGAATAGGGTTTTTCTAATCAGGGTTTACTCATTAGGGTTGTCCTAATGGATTCTAGGGTTTTGACCTAAACTAAACATTTCTAATAATAATATAATTAGTTACAAAACTCAGCAATTAATTAATACATAATTATTTAAAATAGTTAAATTACAGAAATACCCTTATATGGAAAAATGGTAGTGACAAGTCTACCCTCCTAAAAGAAATTTCGTCCTCGAAATTGGACTGAACAGGACAAGAATAACTCAGAAAAGAAATACCTCAAGTCTAGAAGAGATACGGGTATAGCTCGCGCATTTCGTCCTCTCTCTCCCAGGTCGACTCCCCTGGAGAATGGTGCCTCCATGCTACACGAACCAAAGGAATAGTTTGGTTCCGTAACACCTTCTCTCTGCGGTCCAAGATCTCTACTGGCTGCTCAGGGTAGCTGAGCGTTGGACCAACCTCAATCTCCGAGTGATCAAGTACGTGACTAGGGTCGGCCACGTACCGTCTCAGCTGCGACACGTGAAACACATTATGCACTCCCTCCAATGCAGGCGGCAAGTCCAGTCTATATGCCACTGCACCTACCCTTGCCAGAATACCGAAGGGTCCGATGTAGCGTGGGCTAAGCTTCCCGCCTCTGCCAAAATGAATCGTTCCACGCGTCGGAGAAATCCGTAGGAATACTAGATCGCCAACCTAACACAAAAATAGTCTCAACACGCAGTCTAAACAAACAAACAACACAACCAGAAAACAACAATCTATACCTGAAACTCAAGGGGTCTACGGTGGCTGTCGGCCCAATGCCGCTGTCTGTCCTGCGCCACTCGCAGTCTGTCTCTGATGAGTTTCACCTTTTCTGCTGCATCCACGACCATTTCTGGTCCTAGCAAGGCTCTCTCTCCAACGTCGTCCCACGATAGCGGTGTACGACACCTCCGTCCATAAAGAGCCTCAAATGGTGACATCTCGATGCTGGCCTGGTAGCTGTTGTTGTAGGCAAACTCTACCAGGTGCAGATGATCCTCCCAAGAACCTCCGAGATCCAGAACGCAAGTGCGTAGCATATCCTCGAGAGTCTGAATAGTCCTCTCAGACTGCCCGTCTGTCTGGGGGTGATATGCGGTACTGAACTTGAGCTGGGTGCCCAAGCTAGCCTGCAGACTCCTCCAGAAGTGGGAAGTGAAACGACTATCCCGATCCGAGATGATGCTCACAAGAACTCCATGAAGTCTAACAATCTGACGCACGTACATCTCTGCTAGCTTCTCTGTCGACGTGCCCACCTTGAAAGGTAAGAAATGGGCTGATTTGGTCAACCTGTCCACGATGACCCAAATCGCGTCCTTCCCTCCTGGAGAACGTGGAAGCCCTGAAACGAAATCCATGGTCACGTGCTTCCATTTCCATTCTGGAATCGGTAAAGGTTGAAGCAAACCTCCTGGCCTCTGCCGGTCTGCCTTTACCTGCTGGCACACTAGACACCGAGATACGAAGCGTGCTACCTCGCGCTTTATTCCATACCACCATACGTGCTCCCTCAAGTCTCGATACATCTTGTTGGCACCGGGATGCATCGAGTACTGAGAGCGGTGTGCCTCCTGTAAAACCTTCTCGCGCAGCTCCCCGCTAGGCACACATATCCTCGTGCCGTGCCGTAGAGAACCATCATCTGCGATAGTGAAGTCGTCCGACAATCCCATCTGAACCTGTGCTCTGATACTCCTCAGAGTCTCATCATCGTACTGCGCAGCTCTGATCCTGTCCATCAGTTCGGACTGTATCTGCAATCCCCACATCTGAATTTCAGTACCGGGAACTAACACCTCAATCTCCAAGCTCTCTAAATCCGCCAACAAATGTCTATCAGTCGTCAAGTACATAGCCATCGGATACCTGCTCAAGGCATCGGCGACTACGTTAGCCTTCCCTGGATGGTACTGCAATGAGATGTCGAAGTCCTTCATCAACTCCAACCACCTCCTCTGCCTCATGTTCAGCTCCTTCTGTGTGAATACGTACTTCAAGCTCTTGTGGTCTGTGAAGATTTCCACACGCTCTCCGTACAGGTAATGTTTCCACAGCTTTAAAGCGAAGATAACTGCTGCCAACTCTAAATCGTGGGTGGGGTAGTTCTTTTCATGAGGGTGCAACTGCCTGGAAGCATAGGCAATTACCTTCCCGTGCTGTTGAAGAACACATCCCAGACCCTTCTCTGAAGCATCACTGTAGATGGTGAAACCACCTGTCCCTGATGGCAACGTCAAAATTGGAGCTGTCGTCAACCTTTTCTTCAGCTCATCAAATGCAGCCTGGCACTCCTCCGTCCAAACAAAATCCACATCCTTCCTAGTCAGCCTGGTCATCGGCGCTGCAATCTTGGAGAAGTCTTGTACAAACCTCCTGTAGTATCCTGCTAGCCCGAGAAAACTCCTGATCTCAGCTACCGAACTGGGGGTAGCCCATGACTCCACTGCCTCGATCTTCTGTGGGTTAACCGAGATTCCGTCACCCGATACCACATGCCCAAGAAATTCAACCTTGTTAAGGAAGAATTCACACTTAGAGAGTTTCCCGTACAGCTTCTCCCTCCTGAGAGTCTCTAAGACCAATCTCAGGTGCTCTTCGTGCTCCTCCGGGGTCTTGGAATACACAAGAATATCGTCGATGAACACCACCACGAACTTGTCAAGGTACTGGTGGAACACCTTGTTCATCAAGTTCATGAATACTGCCGGTGCATTGGTTAAACCAAATGGCATCACCATGAACTCAAACTGGCCGTATCTGGTCCGAAAAGCTGTCTTCGGCGTGTCTTCTTTCTTCACCTTCACCTGGTGATAACCTGACCTCAAATCAATCTTTGAAAACACCCTCGCCCTGCTCAACTGGTCGAAAAGATCATCTATCCTCGGCAGCGGGTACTTGTTCTTGATAGTGATATTGTTCAAAGCTCTATAATCAATGCACATGCGCACCGTGCCGTCCTTCTTCGGTACGAACAATACCGGAGCTCCCCATGGTGATGAACTGGATTTGATGAAGCCTTTGTCCTGCAGCTCCTCGACTTGCTTCTTCAGTTCTGCCAGCTCGCTGTTGTTAACTCTATAGACATGTTGTGAAATGGGCTCCGCTCCTGGAACCAAGTCTATAGAGAATTCAACATCCCTGTCCGGCGGCAAGCCTGGCAACTCTTCTGGAAATACGTCCAGGAACTCCGCAATTAGAGGATGTGGCAACTCCTCCTCTTCCGCCCTGGCTCCGCAAAATGTGCTCCTGCTCTGTTCCGCTGCTGCTCTGACGACCTCAAACTCCGGCTCTCCTGGTGGTCTGAACAATACTCTGCCTCTATAACAATCTATAGTAGCATGATGCCTGCTCAACCAGTCCATTCCGAGTACAATATCGTACCCCGGAAGTGGCATGACAAGTAAGCTCACGCTCAAGTCTCGGCCTCCTACTGATACTCTCCTGTCCTTGCAGTGATCACGGACTAGGATAATACCTCCGCCAGTCATGATCTTGCAAGTCCTAGCTAATGGTTCTGTGTCTAAATGATGTCGAAGTGCATATGATACAGACACAAAACTATGGGAAGCGCCAGAGTCGAATAAGGTAAATACAGGAATACAATCGAGAAGAACCGAACCTGTGATCAAGTCTCCTGCTGGCTCGATCTCCTCGACTGCCATGGCGTATGCTCGCCCCTGGGGTGCACCTCTCTACTGCTGATGCTGGGCGAACTTCTGATTTTGCGGTGGAAGTGGTCCCCTCTGTTGTTGGCCTCCTGTTACGGTAGGTACCCTGCCTGGTCCTCTCTGGGCGGCTGCTCTACCCTGGCCTGGACGAGTCCGAATGGTAGGGCAATCCCTCAGCTGATGTGTCGTCGATCCGCAGGACAAACATGAGCCCAATCTATGCCTGCAGATATCTCTAGTATGTCCCATCTTCCCGCAGTACGCACACTGGATGGCGGGCTGGTTCTGTCTCTGTTGCTGCTGCTGGACCTGCCCTCGGGCTGGTGCCTGATGCTGCTGCTGAAAGGGCCTCTGCTGCTGCTAAAAGTGTGGACGCTTGCCTGGTCCCGCACTACTGTTTGCTCCTCCGGAAACATCGCGTCCCCTCTTGGGTCTGAGGTCCAAGTCATCCTCGGCTACTTGGGCATCCATCAATATGCCCTCATAGGTAGCTGTGCGACGTCCCGACGTGCGAGACTTGATCTCTCTTGTCAGCCCCTTTCTGAATTTCCGGGCCCTGTCCCCCGGATCTCTAATCATCGATGGCGTGAAGCGGCTCAGGCGGGAAAACTCCGCGGCATACTCGTCGACGGACGAGCTCCCCTGGGCTAAGTCATGGAACTGACTCTCCAAAGCTCCCAGGGCGACATCAGGAAAGAACTTTTCTTTGAAGAGCTCCTTGAAAGCTTCCCAAGTGAGTCCCCCGCGCAAGAGTCTCGGCTCCGTGCGAAACCACGTCAAGGCAATGTCGAACATCTGGCTGCCAGCGGCCTCGATCTGGAGCGCCTCTGGAATCTGCGCCAAACGCAAGTTCCTCTCGATGTCCTCTAGCCAATCATCGGCGTAGAGTATCCCTTCTGTCCCCTTGAACTCCCGAGGCATCATCCTCTTGAAGTCCACAATGGTGCCCGGCCTCTGTTGTTGCTGACCAGGATGTTGCTGCTGCTGAGTGACTCTCTCCACAGCCTGGAGAGCCACTTGGTGAGCATTCTCCATGTTCACCCTCATCATCTCTGTCTGGGCCTGATGTGCCTCAGCCTGCACTCTCTGGGCCTCTGCCGACGTCCTCTGGGCGTCGACCATGCCCTGAATCAAGGCGAACATCTGTGCCCCATCGACGGGCACACCTCCTGGATGCTGAGCTGGTGGTGGTGGAGGTGGTGGTGCCGTCGTAGCTGTGGGGACCCTCTGAACTGGTGGTGGAGGACCCCCGAATGCTGCAGACACTCCCACCTGTCCTGGAGATGTAGGAGGTGCTGCTGATGTCTGTCCGGCAGCGCGAGAGGTGGCAGACCTCTCTGAATCTGCTGCTCCGAGTCTCTGGGACCTTCTTGGCGGCATCCTGGAGACAGATCGAAAGATTTAATTATGGCAATAGATATGATATCAAGGAAGGACAGAAAATTTCTAAAGGAATTAATCATTAAGAATAGGATCATAAGAATCAGAATTCCCTAATTGTGATTGAGCATATCCTTGGCCTAATTCCTATTACTACAATACCACTCTAATGTGAATCTAAGACTACTGACCACAGACTAGACCTGCATGGGCCACCAATAAAACGTGTCACGACCCGCACCCAGAATTTGGGCATGAGTCGTGGGTACGTCCAGCCTACGCCGCAGCATCGGCGGTAGAACGCTGTCTAGGTCACAAATATAGTATATCCTGTCAATAGTCTCAACTCCGTACGAAGGACAATGATACATAACCACAGTTCTATAATATACTCAATCACAACTATAAACATAATGGCACAATGAGAATTGAAAAGAGTTCTATTAAAACCAACCACAAGAAGTTCAACTCAAAACCTGGGTCTAAATGACCTCACAAAGTCACAAATAAAATAAATACATCTCAGTCTCAGTCTCAGTCTAAAGCAATAAATGCAAAAATAATCTAAGCATGGGCAGGCATGTTCTCCTCTAGGATAGGCACCTCCTCTGGGATTTCTGGGGTGAAATCCTCCTCTATTCCTGGACCGTAATGAGTAGGGCAAAAGTCCTCCAGGTCCTCTGAAAATGTTGTTATCCAGTCAGGATTGGAGCGAAGCACAAACACTAACAGCAGTTTCATTAAATTGACAAAATCTATAAACAGTGTAAGAGATACAAGATGGAAATAAAAGCTGAACATGTGAAGTACTGAAGAAATGAGATAGACAATAAGCATCTAGCAATGAGCAATAAATAGTGGCTGCTAGAACAGTAATCTGAATAAAGATAAAACATCTAGCTAAGTGATTGAAATATCAGTTTATTATGTGATCGGCTTGGGACTGGATCAGGCTGGTTATATATGATTAGCTATGATTCTTTTAGGTCAGGCTAACCGCATGGTTAGCTATGGTGCATATAATGGTCAGGCTAATCATATATAACAGCTATGGAGCATATAAGTGGTCAGGCCGCACCCGACGTGAGAAGTGGGGTGAGCTATGGTGCATATAAATGTTTGGATATGATCACATAATCTACTAATAGTTCCCCATCCCCCAGCTAGCACGATGGATTCCAACCACGACTCCTCGTGATGGGGATCTAGGGTGCTAACCCGTGTATCCATAGTGTCGGAATCAAGTATGAAATACACTATAATTTATAGAAGTAATCAACCATGAAAACTGTCAGAGAATGTACTCGCCTGTGGTCCTGAGCAAAATGTGAGGATCGAGGTCCAAAATGGAATCACAATGACCTATTTATGGAAATTCAATGTTAATTAATGAATTAAAAGAATAACATGCTTAACAAATTTAAAAACGATGTTTCTAGGTCATGTCTAAGGTTTACTGGTCAATACTAGGTCCAGCTAAAGTCAAATGGTCTAAATTACCCTTAAAGTTGGCTTTTGTGGTCAAACTAATCCATACTAGACAAAACTAGGTTATACCTAGGTTTCTAAGTCCATACTAGTAAGTTCAAGCTTATATCACCCATATATAACCTATTACCTAAAATATCTTGACCTATGGTGAATATCTCACCCTGTACTACAATATCTTAGTTCGTATCTTAGTATTGGTCAATACCTAGATTCTAGATCTCCTTAGATATTAAGGATACTAAGTATCATACAATATATATAGCTAGGTATACATATAATCAATAACTTAACTGCTAGTATCACATTACCTATACACTCTAGTTCTAATTCTGCACTCACAGGAACATCTACCCACACACATTGACTGATGCACACTCAAATACCTACACACCCCTATTACCCCAATGTACTCACTGACACTGAAACACTAAGACACTGCTACACATACCCCTATCTAACTGATACACATAAGTATACTACACACACACACAGGTTTAGGGGTACTCACACAACACAGACCTACACACACTGTTCTGCACACAGACACATTATACACAAGGACACAGATACAAACCTCCACAGACACAGTTAACCTTATAAACTGACACCTGAACACACACACAAATATCTTCTACACATACACAGAATACACTTATAGTATTAATGTAGATATTACACACACTACACAAATTTACTGATATCAAAATCCTATTTACTGATACATATTCATATGTACACACACATACATAAATTTCCCCAACTCCCACTGATACCTACTGCACATAATGAATTCTACCTCACCAACTGACACACACAACTCACTGACCAACTCATACACATACCCACAGGGAATGGAAATAAATCTGGGCACACACACTGGTTAAAAACTGCACCTCACATAGCTAACACAACCCAAGTATCAATTCTTCTCACACCTATGACTGATACACAGTTTACATATACACAGTTATGCATCTAACACACAGTTCACATGTGCACACAGCTGATACTCGAATAGAGGGTCAGTGTGCAACTGATACTGCACACTGATGTGGGTTGCCTGCAGATCCTTCCTCAAGGCTGCTACCAGGTAAACTCCACTGCACATGTGTGCAACTTGACACTGATACACATCAAGACTGCACAGGTAAACCAGTCCCTTGGCACTCAAATCCACTGTGATGCACCCCTGGACTTAAACATGCAACTCACCATTAACACAAACACACAATAACTCTGAAATTGATACAACATACACACAATTCTGACTGATACACACACTCAAATTATCCAACACAGTGAACTTCATCAACACATATACACAGAGCCTGGGTACCTTGCACTCACTGCACACAGAGACACGGGTTTGAGTTCACTGCTCTCTCTCTTTCCCTTCTCTCAGAATTCACACACAGAATACACAGTAATCAACCCGACTGAACAGTGCCTTCCTCCAATACCCATACCCGATCATACAGTGAACCCTTCACAGTTCTCTTTCCCCACAGTGCGTTCACCTCTCCAAAATCACAACAGATCTAAATACATATGTATAATATATATATATACACATCATACATCAATTTAGATTATAATTAATTAGGTTAGATAGGTAATTCCTCCTGTGAAGCATTTCACCAAACACAAGATGTGCAAAACGAAAACCACACCAAGAATTCCTGAAAACCCAAAACAAAACCCTAAAACAATATCTAATCTACCCATAGGAGGGTGAAATCAGTCTCCCTACAAATCCTAGGGTTAGGGTTCCTGAAAAATTGGGGAAAACCCCATGCGGGTCACCAACCTAATCCAAAACCCTAATTTCGAATTACACAGCATAGGGGTGGGTTCCTATAGGCCTTTATCATCTGTACACAGAATTTAAATGAGTAAAACTAGGGTTTTACCTGCAGGGAAGGTTTCTTCAACGAGGCTCTTCTTCTCCAAGGCTCCCTGACCCACGTTCTTTGCTTCTCTTGCTTTGGAGGAGGAGAAAATGGAACCTAGGGTTAGGGTTTCGAATTTTTTGGAGTGGGGAGATGGTTTCTCTTGTGGAGGCTAGGGTTTCCTTTCTCTCTACGTGAAGAATAGCTTTGTGAGAAGCTTCTTTTTATATTAAACCTAGGTTTAGGGTTTCTATGCCTAGTTTTTAGGTTAAACCCCCTGGCCCTCTCATGTAGAACCTAATAGACTCAGGTTAAGTCAGTCTAGGGTTTTGCTAGAATAGGGTTTTTCTAATCAGGGTTTACTCATTAGGGTTGTCCTAATGGATTCTAGGGTTTTGACCTAAACTAAACATTTCTAATAATAATATAATTAGTTACAAAACTCAGCAATTAATTAATACATAATTATTTAAAATAGTTAAATTACAGAAATACCCTTATATGGAAAAATGGTAGTGACACATAGAAGAATATTCTTTTGATGATGATCTGAGTATATTCGACTGTCTAGTCAAAAGTGGCAAGCTCACCCTCCCCGAGGTGAAAAGGCCTAATGAAGTCGGCAGTACCAACAACCCTAAGTACTGAATTTTCCATAGGTATGTACATCACCCTACCAAGGCATATTATATACTAAAAAGGAAGATCCAGGAGTTGATTGATGCCAAGGCTATCACTCTACGCAACAGTGAGAAGACGGTCTCTGCCAACATGATCTCTCTCCAATTCGGTGATCTGCCCCCTCAAGAAATCCCGGATGGTGTAGTACCTATCCCACGGGCGATGATGAACATTGTTAATCTCCCTCCGGCCAGGGGTCAAAACCATGACTTGGCACCCCTAACTACCTAGCATGGTGAGATTATGTGGGTTCATCCTGAACTGGTGTCAGAGATTGAGGAAGAGACTCGAGCTGCTAAGGATAAGTCCCGAAAGAACTCAAGACGCAAACCATGCCATATGGTTGTAATATCCCCGACATCAGATGAAGAGGCTTTGGCTGCCGGAACCCATTCAGGGAAGGCCTACCTCAAAGACTATGGAGGAAATCAAGAAGATGCAATGGCAGACGCTTCAGCTGCCAAACTTCCAGAACCTGAACCTGTCATACTGGAAGCAAGTCCTTCTAGACCGACTTCAGCGGACAAGGGCAAACAGAAAGAAGTTCGTTTCGACAAACCTTTGAAAAACATTCAAAATAAAGGTTTGGAGAAACCTTATAACTTCGACATCCTGGCCCAATTGGATAATACTCCAGCCAGATTGTCCATCTTTGAGCTACTCAGGCTATCAAAAGACACTCGTCAGGCCTTGAGCGAAGCGCTAATGCAGGCAAATGCATGCTTGACTTAGCTCAAGTCTCCCAATAAAGAGCCCGTGGCATGTCCTCAATGCCACAGCATGATGAAAGAAGTCCCTAACATCACATTCACTCAAGAGGACATGCTATTGAAACATAATAGATATGACAGGCCTCTTTATTACACCGGATATGTCGGCTCTATGGAGGTAGATCGGATTCATATAGACCCGGGATCGTCGATCAGCATTATCCCGTATAGTCTGCTAAGACCATTGAGGATCCCCACAAGCGAACTGGCTTACACTACCACTACAATCATGGGTTTCAATGCCAGGAAGAGCAAGCCCTTAGGAAAGATTCGTCTGAGGATCCAAATTGGTGACCTTAGATCAGTGGCTACCTGCTACGTCATTGATTCAGAGGTTTCCTACAATATTCTGTTGGGCAGACCATGGATCCACGATCACAATATTGTTCCTTCCACTCTACATCAATGCTTCAAATATATAGACTCCCAAGGAATAGTAAAGACAGAGTTTGCTGATCTTAACCCGTTCAAAGGAGTTGAGTCCTACTACTCAGATGCCATGTTATACACCCAAGACTACATACAGGAAGTGTCGGGTAAGACGAAAGAGGAATCCTACCGGGAGCCAGGAGAACCGTCTGTTGAGCAACCTCTGTTAATCCAGGTAAAAGGACGGACTACCCGTCCTAAAGTCATGAAACCCATGGCTATCCACTTGGACAGAACCAAATCAGGAAGAGGAAAGGATCCCCTAGTGATCACTCTGAACCAGAAGCCTCCACCCTTAGTCATCAACCTTCGGCGCAACAAACGGCCGATTGATGTAAATACAATCGAAAACATGGTTTCTGATGATAATAAAGAACCTCTTTTCCAGTATATTGATGCCCAATTTCCTAAACAGGAATCATCCCTCCATAACGATAAAGAGCCTATAGCACAAAAATTCTTGAAAGCTATAGACTTCTATCAACCGTATGCGTGGGAAGTGACATCAATATCTAACGTCATCACGACATATGGGCCACATGAAGATTCTATCTTTATTGTCCCACCTACATGTAAAGATCAACATCCAATAGTCTTCGGCCGTATGCGAAATCGACCGATTGTACAAGAAGATTCTTCCGATGACGATGCTAGTAAAATACAGGTCCACAGATATAGCCCACAAGCTTTGAAGATTATGCAAAGCATGGGTTATGACCTGAAGTTAGAGCCAGGCCTCAACTTTGGGAAAGGCAGACGAATGTCGTTGCATGGTGATCCCTATTTTCAACGAACTCACTTTGGGTTAGGGTATACCACAGCTCTTGCAACTTCTGAGTCAAGTGAGGATGTCATTTCTTCTTCTCAGAATGGTTCATCGTCTTCCGATTCAGATGATAAACTCACACGGGTATTGTCAGTAAAATGCGGTATTGACAGATTCTTTCGAAGCAGACGAAGAGGAATCTGAACTGTTTGAAAATGACTTCTGGGTACAGCAAATGGATACACAATGGGAACTCCGGTTCAAGCAAAGAGAATCGCCCACTGAAGATAAAGTTATCCAAATCGATGGTGGGAATGAAATATCACCAAAGCCGATATTTATCAGTAACAATCTTTCCCCAGCAGAAAGGGAAGAGATGATCCAGCTGATAAAAGGATATATCGACGTCTTTGCGTGGAATTATGAGGATATGCTGTTTATGGTGATAAACAAAAGAATGTATATAAGACGAGGGTTTATACGAAACCCGTTTCTTTGGTTTACAAACAAGCTTGTACAATTAATCCTATACTAGGATATGGGAGTACAATTTTTAAATCTGGGTAAATATTGCTATAGGTGTCTGATCTGCAGTCGATCACTTTAGCCCTTGGACCACACGATGGTGAAGAAGTGCCATAGAAGACGGGGAGCAGCTCCGGAGGTTGCTAAGGAGAGTGGGTGCACGATGCCAAAGTCGTTGATCGCTACTCCTTGCCTGAGCTCTGGGTTCTTCTCTCTTAAAGACTCTTCGACTTCTCTTCAATCTCCAATTCTTCGGCCTCTTGATTCTTTTGATCAATTTTTCGACCTGTTCCTCTGTTGATAGAGGTCTCTATTTATAGAGTTTTTAGTGACAGTGACCACTCAGTCGGTGTAGAAACCGAGTAGTGGAAAGTACAGCACCCTTTTACACAACGGTTAAAATAACCAATGCCTGCATATAGATGATCTTTTGGATGAGCGTGTGACGCGGGTCCAACTAAGGGACAAAACACGTATAACTGCTACGAAGATCACGGCATGGAAGCCACGTAGGTAGGTATCCTTCGTGTAGAAGAGGTTGGCGTAGAAGCCAATGTCTGTCACCATGGCGTATAAGCCAAGTAGGCATAGAAGCCGAAATAGGCACAGAAGGCCGAATGAGCATAGAAGCCGAATGAGCATAGAAGCTGAGAAGGCGTAGAAGCCGAGTGGACACAGGAGCTGAATGGGCGTAGAAGCCGCTGCGTAACGTACCAGAGTGATGATGTGGACGTCTCAGCCGGAATTACGGCTCTTGGAGATATAATCAAATCTCTCGCATTAAATGCAGAGATCCGCCATCATCCTGTGCATTAATTGCAGAGGCATGTTCCGCAGGCCTGCCATCGTTCTGAGCATTAGGTGCAGAGACGTGCCTCCCCGTACGAAGAGCAGCTTTTGACGTAGCAGTCTGTTTGTCTTCCGCGGAGCATAAACAGCTCACGTCTGCCTGTGTAAAATAAGGCAGCGTATCCCCATATACGCGTAAAAGCAATTTACGCAAGGGAGATGTCGGTAAACGATGGTTCGGTGATATTTAATCAAATCCCCTGCATTAAATGCAGAGATCCGCCATCATCCTGTGCATTAATTGCAGAGGCGTGTCCCGAGTGGTCTGTCATTATTCCAGCCGTCGTCTGGGTAGCCGTGCAGCACTTTTCGTTAGGAGTCAGATGTCAAGTTTACTGCGTGATTTGACAGGTTCATTTCGGGGAATACGAAGCGTTCCTCGTACGCTTTAATGCTATATTGAAAGCGGAGGAGCTTTTACGCCATAGAGGCGATGAAGCACCATGTCTTCGCTGAAGCGGCCTGGGCATACTGCACTTACGCGGATGGACCTTTGAGCTTATATTTTACGCTGTGCTCAGTGGAAAAGCTCTGTTGCACGCTTGATGGCTCTGAGGTCCTCTGTTTACGCTGCCCTATATCACCGTGCTGCGTAGAGCTGTCCAGCATATTTTTCATGCTTCTACAAGACCCCCTTCAAAGCTTTCAAATTCCTCGTAATTTGAAACGCTTTAAAAGAAGCATGAACCGTTCCTCGTAACTCGAAACATTTTCTGAATGGAGCCTGAAATGGTCAAGTCTGATACGTTCTTTCAAGGCTGACTTTATGGAGGAGTTATTGGGGATCGGTGTGATCTTTTTTGCCTATAAAAAGGCTGAGGAGTTATCTTATTCTTCCCACATTTCCTTCACCACGCAGAGATGATCGCCGGAGTTCGTCGGGTCGATCTGAGGAAAAAGGAGATCATGTTCTTCCAGCATGTAAGGAGCCAAAAAAGATAGCGTCTTCGAGCAAGTGTCATCTGCAACGATGGACCATGGAAGGATATCATAGCCTCCCTTGCTCGGGATAATCAGCAACTTTGTATGGCGGTTCTTCCGAAGAGAGATGAAGGGTCGTATTTGACCACGCTGCTTGCAAGTGGCGCCTTCTCCCGTTATACCCGTGGACAAGAGCAGATAGACTAGCTTTGTCTGGGATTGAGTTGAGTGAAATATCTCAACTCAATCTATCACGGCGTGGGATATAGGAAAGCAGAGTCAGTTTCTGCTTTTCTTCTGTTGGAGGATGGGTCTATGCCCATTTTGTATCCTCCCGCCATGATAATATGTCAGTCAGTTTGCGGCAACCGACTGACTGCTGGAGAAGATGGATGAACAATTGACGCCCAGCAAGAACCTGTCAGAACAGATTCTGGGCACGATCTTCAAACGACGACGAGGAAGCCCTTTGTAGACGGGATTTCCCTCATATGTAATCACTAGTATAAAGAAAACCCTTGTAGACTGGATTTCTCTCATATGTAATCGTGATTTTAATCTTTAATAAAATCGTCTTTCTTCTCTACATATGATTGTCTCGCCATATATTGTTGTGAAGTCTGAATATGTGTAGCTTCGACACGCCTGATTCTTTACGCCGACTCTTCTAGAAAGAGTATTAGGTCCCGCCCTATCTTTTATGCATAACTAGGGATGCGCAGAAAGCTGCTTTAGTATTTAAGTCGAGTCTTCGAACTGTTCTGCTGTTAGGAACGAGGAACCGCGTAGAACTCTGAACTGTTGCTTCTGATAAACAGAATTCTTTGTTTCAGACATCATCTTCAAGAATGACTCCTCGAAAATTCCTTGGAACAGGGCAAGAAATGGCTGTCAAACTGAGTCGCCATCTTGAACTGTAGATGAAATATTCAGACTGGAGTCTGGATGAACTTCGAATCGACCCATGAAGAAGAGTAATTTTCAATGTTGAACTCTGTAGGCTTCGGGTACTTGGGATATCTTCCGGTCAAGAAGGTGTATCTTCTGTGTGAACTCTCGCAATTGACCGCCTTGAGAACCGTTCGGATGTACGCGTACTATAGCCTGCGCATCTTTCAGATGTGCGGAGAGTCATAGCGTAAGATCATAAGTTCGTAGCCTCGTGAGCGTAAACTAGACGCCACCGAGCGTGAAATCGTAGACTTGTAGTTCTTGAGCGTGAAGTCGTAGGTTTGTATCCTCTCGAGCATAAAAGCTTACCAAGCACAAGGGCATCCGGGCGTAAAACCGTAGGCTTATAGTCTGCGAACGTAAAGCCGTAGATTTGTTGCTGTCGAGCGTCGAAAGCTTCTTAGTGTAGAACTGTAGATCTGTAGCTGTGAAAAGGAAATCTTCCGAGCGTGAAGTCTTGGATCTGTTTCTTCTGAGCGTAAACTAAACGCCATCGAGCATGAGACCATAGATTTGTAGCTGCTGAGCGTGAAGTCGTAGGTTTGTAGCCTCTCGAGCATAAAAGCTTACCGAGCACAAAGGCATCCGGGCGTAAAATCATAGACTTGTAGCCTGTGAGCGTAAAACCGTAGATCTGTAGCTGTCGAGCGTAGAAATCTTCTTAGTGTAGGCACCACGAATCTGCTTCGCACGAAATCTTTTCGAATTCGCTGACTGTCCGTCTTTCGAGAATAATAGGCTGACATAGTCCCCAATCATAACCGAATATTAATTGTCTGATTTGGTTCGGGTTTTGAGGAGTCCATCCGAACTCTATATATACCCCCAAGTTTCTGAGAGAAAAAACTTTTCATCCGTCTTCTGTGAAAGAAAGCCTTCGTCTGTTCGAGTTCTTCTTCGTTTCTTCTCCGAGTCTTCAAAGTTTCTAGTAATGGCCTCGAAGCAATCCTCCTCCTCTAAGGGAAAGAAGGTCGATTCTTCTTCTCGTTCTTCTGCTCAAGCAAGAGCGCCTCCGGTCGGGCAGGACGAACTTCATCCTGAGCGAAGTGTCCCGCCGACGAGCAGTGCACCCGGCCTGCAAGGTAGAGATTTTGGGACGAAAAGAGACCGACAAAAAATCCTTCCCACACGTTGAACGTGACCGCGCTAGATCGTCTTCTGTGCTGATAGCCTCCTTGAGGAAGATGATGCACGGAGACGTTTCATCTTTTACGCCCACATTTCTAATGTGTCAGCGTAAAAACTCCAGATTTTCGCAGTTGAGCGTAAAAGCTTTGACTGCCGAAAACTTGGTGCACTCTATAAATTTTGAGTTTTACGCTTGTGGATGAAAATTCCGGCGTAACAACTCGAGTTTTGGCAGTCTGGCGTAAAGCACAGACTGTATACTGCCGACTTGAATTTTACGCTTCCGGATGAAAATTCCGGCGTAAACGATCAAGTTTGTACAGTCTTGGCGTAGAGCACAGACTGTTGTCTCCTTGTACATGCTGTAAGTTTGTAATGTTCAGTATAGAAACTGACGTGTTTTTCTTGCACCCTTGCAGTTAATTTGCAGGAGTCTCCGCTAGCCGAGGTGATGGGCTCCGCCGCCGGGATGCTGCACTCCAACTATCTGGAGGATCTGTCCCATGTGACATTTCCTATCTCTGGGCCCCAGTATCCCGAAGGAAGGGCAATTTTGATATCGGCTCAGGGCGAGCGAACGCTGCTGAACATGATTAATAGAGAGCCCCTGACATACGTAGACAGGGACCAGTACATAAAGCCGGCCTTTCTCTTTGGGGACATGATTGATAAGCAGTCCCAGACGAAGCCCAAGAAAGAACTCTGGGTCTTCCCTGCCGGGAACCTGGTCTTGAATCTGCCCAAGATGTCGAGAGATTATCCCATCTCAGCATTCTTCCATGCTACACATCCTAGGAGGATGTCGTGGACGCTGACTCCCGATCTTCACGGTAGGCCGGGGAATATCTTCTACCAGAAAGGATCTGGCCTATTTGTCAGCCGCCCTTCCGGTCCCGTAACGTCGTTCAGTGGACTATACCCGGGTAGCGTACCGAGTGAAGACAGCTTGGTGCTCCAGCCGGTGCAATTGTCGACCTTCTACAATGATTTCATGGGACGCGGGGGAGTATACCCCAAGGAGAACCCTCGGTGCAACGGGTGGATGACCCCGACAAATCTTCGATGGGCTCGCTTAGTTGATTGGGACCTCCAGCATTTTCAGGTCGAGTTGGAGAACATTGGTCTGCTTGCGGCTGTGAGTGCCACCAGTGTTGGGTTACCTCCTAACCCTAATCTGTTTCTGGCACTGATGGAGCGATATATTCCGCTCACCGGGACTTTCGCCACTCCACTGGGGGAGTTGGGATTGGCCCTTCATGAGATGGCAGAGATCTCGAGACTACCGATGGGGGATACTCCGTATGAAGAGTATGTTCCCACGAACTGGGAGCTGGGGGATTCAGACCCTCGGGTAGTGGAAGTGTATCAGGAGTTGATGTGCCACTACCTCGCTTGCACCGCCTTCTATGCTGAGCCTTCAGATTTGGCTCATACCAGTAAATGGACGTCCTACCTCTTTTTTCACCGGGCCAGGGCTGCTCAACCGGAGAAAGTCTTGGAAGGCAAGGATCAGCCTGTGAATCCTCTGAGGGTACTCACTGCTCAGGAAGTCGACGATCTTATGAAGGATGCTAGGGCTCCAGACCAGATCCTCGACGAAGGGGTAGGAAGATATCCTGCAGGTACTAAGGCCTACAGTTATCTGAGGCATTGCCGCAGGCCTCTGTCTAAGCTCAACTGGCTGGCTTCCTTTCAATATGGCTGCGCCGGCTGGTGGTACCAGGGGTCACATCCGCGGATCATATTCACCGCAACACCCTGTGGCCTGCAGTATGTCTGGTGTTTGGGGCGAGACTGGGCTTGCTCCCCGCCATGGTGTGCAGCATACAAGCTGGCCTGAGGGTGATGATTGAGGTGCTGCTTGCCGATGAAGCTCGGCGTGAAAGCTTTACCCGGGTGGAATTACCATACCTGTATCTGATGGGATGGTTAATTCTCCATAACCCTCGGGTGATGTCTCCAGGTTCCGGCAGTAGCTTGGGGGGGAGTTTCTTGCTGAATTATAAGAAATCCACCTGGAACGTGCTCACAGTTTTAGACTGTCGGCGGGTGCTGAATTACGGCCACAGCTGGAAGCTCCTTTGCACTGTCCCCCCTGTTCATCGCAATCAATCGGGGATTAGGCTCGAGGACTCAGGCGGAGAGAAGACCATTCTTTCTCCCGAGGCTTTCAACTGGTTGGTCTGCATTAGACCTTCCTACTTGCTGTATAGGAGTGAAGACCACTGCTTCTTTGAACCCTACCTGCCTAGTCGGTTTGCCAGGCAGTTTGGGTATGATCAGTTGCACGTGGGCAACGCCGTCACCAGCTTCAGGTCCAGAGGTGGACTCATCGATGGAGCGAGGGGATGGTAATATTTTATCATGGGCTGCACTGGGGCAATTTTTACTGTGCCCTTTACCACACTCTCCACGGAGTTGCGCATCCTTCATACGTACGCCCAATTTTATGTGGCCACCAACACCTTCTATCGCGATTTTGATGTGCGTGGAAGTTTTAGGGTGCCCTCTTCCAAGCCTGGGGGAAGAGTTGAAGTCCCCTCGGTTTCTTCTGATGAGGGTGAAGAGTCCGTTACTCCGGATGAGCCTCTTGTATCGGTACCGAGGGGTGAAATACCTCCGCCTGCAGGGGCTTTGGTAATCTCCGGGAAGCGAAGGGCTCCTGCTCTGAAGGAGACTTTCCCTCGTAAGAGGAAGAAGAAGACGGTTACTCGTGCTCTCCGGATTCCTGGTATCGAGGCTCCTGGAAGCGAGTCTGCTTCTCCCCATATTGGGGATGGTTCTTTGATTGGAGGTTCCTCGCCCTTTAGAGAGGGACCCTCTACAGTTTCGGCCGGAATTACCGGAGAATCTCAGCTGGAGGCTACTATCGCTGCTACCGCTTCAGGTAGTGGAACGAAGTCGCCTCCGGGGCTGGTTATCAGATTCCATATTCCTTTGTTTGGAGCAGCATCGGGAGAGACCCCTACCGTGCCCGTCAGCGCCGTCAGCGAGATTCCAGTCGATGAGCCTTGGTTGGAATTTGACGAGGACTTGGAAGACTATTTGCCAGCGTCAGTTAACAGGCCCCCTTCTCCAGGTATGACAGTTTGCCTAGCATTACTAAGACATGATTTAGCTGCACAGGCCGCGGATGCGACATATATGCCATCGGCCCTGGGTAAATATCGTCTTTACGCCCTTCTTTTTAGAAAGATTACCATCGTGTTGATATTAACTTTCTGGTCTTCTTTTCAGGGGATGACATCTTCGGGGAGGGCAATGTAGATGCGCCCTTCGGCTCTGTGTCAAGTCCTGGCGGCGGTACAGAGGTGCCTGATTTTGAAGAGGAAGCATCTTCGGGTGCCGGCTCGCCTGCAGAAGAGGACGAGCCTGTCGTTGTGACAATGCCTTCTTCGAGTATGCTGGTTACTTCGTCCGGTGTCGGCGCTTCATCTTTTGTCGTACCACCTGTGGAGGCGACGACTGTGGCCACATCGATTGTGGTCGTCCCTGGAGCGAGGTTCGACAACATTGCAGCCACTCCCAGCGTGCATTCGGGCATAGCTGCGCTGACCGAGCAACATACCAGTATCTTCTACAATACTTTGAAAACGCTGATATCAATGGTGTTGGAGAAGAATCTAAACTTTGAGCGTCTGAAGAAGTCCTCTCGGTTTTCGATTGAGGTAATCCGGGACCTTGGAGACACTGGGTTAGCTGACGCCCTAGAGGAGGTGGTGAATGGTTTGGAGCAACCCGTCAATGAGTACCAGCAGGTATCCCAAGACAGCATTGACAATCTGGTCCAAGATGAATACGACTCCTTGACTGCAAGGCTGGGGGGGCTGGAAGCCCTGAGAAAATCCATCGAGATGCGGCAGAAGGAGATGAATGATGAGCATACCCTCCTAGGGTGTGTCGTTCCCCAGTTGGCCAAGAGCAAAGCTGAACATGAGGGGAATGAAGCGAAGGTCTGCAAGTTGGAGGCTAAGCTTGCCTTAGCGAAGGAGTTGTCTCGCGCTTCAGCCGCAGGTGTACATGTGTTATAGAGCCAAATGGAAGCAGCTCAACAGAACTTGGCACATGCGAGTGCCATGTACGCCGATCTTACACATTCTCTGTCTGATTTATCTGGCTTGAATGATGAGGAGACGAGGTAGGAGCGAGCTCGAGCTACTATTTTGGACTCCAGGAATGAAAAGATGGCCAGACTGGCGTAGCAGATTCGCGATCTGACTGCTCCTCCTTCATGATGTACTTTTGCTTTTTTGCTTTTGCAAATATAATTTTGCTCTTTTTTGGGAATGATAAAGAGGCTTTTCATCTGACTTTGTGGACCCATCATTTCGGAATGTAAATGACAGGTTTGGATGAAAGTTATATCAGAGGTAGTATGGACGTAATATACTCTCGGTAAACTTTAGCAGGACATATCTATTCAGAGGTCATACAGACATGATAGAATATGTCTTGGTAGGACATATCTATTCAGAGGTTATATGGACATGATAGAATATGTCTTGGCAGGACATATCTATTCAGAGGTTATATGGACATGATAGAATATGCTTTAGCAGGATATATCTATTCAGAGGTTATATGGACAAGATAGAATATACTTTGACTAAAGTTTGTACACAAGACACTATCAGAGGTGATATGGACGTGATAGGTCTTGCAGTTCCAAATTAGTCGAACATATCTATTCAGAGGTAATATGAACATGATAGAATGTGACCCAACTAGTTTCGTTTTGGAAGTAGTTTTGTCAGAATGAGGTTTTTGCCATATTTTACTCGATCAGAGAAGGTTAAGCATAGTACCTTTTCAGGAATTTGCCATTGATAGGAGCCATTATGAGGTCTCCGTTAGGCTGGGCTAACCTGTAAGCGCCATTTGAGAATGTCGCCTCGATCACATAAGGGCCTTCCCATTTGGGCTGGAATTTGCCCTTACTCCTGTGAGTGGGAATCATTGGCCTTCTTACAGCTAAGACTAGCTCGCCAACTTTGAACACTCTTTCCTTTTACTCTTTGATTGAAAGCTCTGGAAATATGCGCCTGGTAGAAGGCGATGCTCTGTTGAGCTTGAAGGCGTTTCTCGTCTAATCCTTCTAGCTCTTGAAGCCTTAATAGGTCATTCTTTTCCTGAGTCAACTCATTAGCGACTGCTATCCTGAGTGACAGAATTTGAATTTCGATGGAAAGAACTGCTTCACTCCCGTAGACCAACGAGAATGGGGTGCAACCTGTCGGTGCTCGGACCGTTGTGCGGTATGCCCAGAGACATTCTCCTAGCTTTTCGTTCCAATCTCTCTTGTTCGAGGAGACAAACTTCTTCAAGAGTTTGATAATGGTTTTGTTGAAGGCTTCTGCCAAACCATTAGCAGCTAGGTAATACGCCGTAGAGGCGATATTTTGTATCCGATTTTTATCGCAAAATCGATGAAACGCTTGGCTGATAAACTGAGGCTCATTGTCATGGATTATCCTTCGGGGAATCCCAAAGCGATAAATGACGTGATGCTTGATGAAGCTGATCACATTAGATGCCTTCACCTCAGCAAGAGGGATCGCCTCTGCCATTTGGAGAAATAGTTCGTGATGGCCAGTATGAACCGGTGACCTCTGGAAGAAGACAGGTGGATAGGACCAATGATATCCATACCCCATGCTTCAAAAGGCCAGGATGCAACCGTAGGATGTAGATGTTCAGACGGCTGATGTATAAAGTCTGCATGAACCTGACAGGCCCTGCAGCGTTGTGCATACTTGATTGCGTCTGCGATCATAGTGGGCCAGTAATAGCCTATTCTCCTGACACGATCCTGTAGCTTAGGACCGGGTTGATGCGCCCCGCATACGCCGTCGTGAGCTTCACGGATAATCTGCTGTGCTTCGTCATTAGAGAGACATCTCAATAGCAGTCCGTCGTAGGTCCGGCGATATAGGCATTGTGAAGATGCATCGAAGTAGAAGTGTAATGATCGTCTTTTGACGGATACTGCTTCTCTGGGGTCCTCCGGCAAGATTCCGTATGCCACAAAATCTATAAGGGCACTCTTCCCATCTCTCGTAGGAGGATCGGTGTTCACAGCGTAGCTGCGTTCTATATGAAAGTTGTTCTTCACACAGAATAAATCTCTGTTAAGAAGGATTACCGAATTCTGCCTTCTTATAGGAGTAGCTAAATCTGCAGCTAGACTGGCTAGGGCATCAACTTCCAAATTCTGTGATCGAGGTACATGCTCTAGGAAGAACCCTTTGAATGTCATGGCTATCTCGACCGTTGCTCGGTGATAGGGGATGAGGTCCGGATTCCGGACTTCATATATTCCTCTGACTTGATTGACGATAAGCAGAGAATTACCAAAAGCTTCCAGAGATTCGACCCCCAACTCTTTAGCGACTTGGAGCCCGATTAGTAGAGCGCTGTACTCCACGACGTTGTTGGAACAGGGCTCGCTGAGGGAGTATGCTCTGTAGATGACGAGTTTGTCGGGAGTAACCAGGACAATTCCTACTCCTGAAACTATGTTTCTCTTTGGACCAGTCCTAGAGGCGCCGTCGAAGAATAGTTGCCATGCGTCACTTTCCATTACGGAATTATATTCTGTAACTTCGTCGGGAATGTCCTCGTATAATTTGGAGGCCTCCGGGATCGGATGAGCGGCTAGGAAGTCAGCCAATGCTTGGCCTTTGATGGTCTTCTGAGGGACGTACACCATGTCATATGGCGTTAATAACATTGCCCAACTCGCGAGTCGGGAGTTGAGAACACTTGGCTTGTTCATCAGTACCCGAAGAGGATTGATCTTGGAGATGATATGAATAGTCTGGCCGGTGACATAGTGCCGCATCTTCTGGATAGCGAACATTAGAGCCAAACATTCCTTCTCCACTGGATTGTACCGGTGCTCAGCTCCGATCATCATTCTACTTAGGTAGTAGATGGCCTGTTCATGTCCCACATCGTTCTTCTGCGCGAGAAGAGCTCCCAGAGAATGGTCCATCGCCCGAACGTACAGGAAGAATGGTTTTCCTATGACGGGAGACACCAGAACTGGCGGATGAGTGAGGTAGCGTTTGATATCGTTAAACGCTTGCTGACAGGCTTCGTCCCATACGAAGGATACACCTTTCTTCATGAGACGAGAAAAGGGCTGACATCTTCCAGAGAGGTTGGATATGAATCTCCGGATATAAGCCAGACGACCTTGAAATCCCCTGAGTTCCCTCAGATTACGGGGTTGTCACATTTCTAAGATGGCCTTGACTTTATCAGGGTCCACTTGAATGCCTTTGGCGGTAATGACAAATCCCAGGAATTTGCCACTAGATACACCCAGAAAGGACTTTGTAGGATTCATTTTGAGCTGATGTTGGCGCATCAACTCAAATACTGTCTTCAAGTCTTGGATGTGATTATCCTTGAGGCAGCTTTTGACAGCTATATCATCTACGTAATATTCCACTGTCTTGCTTAAGTGCTTGTGGAATATGTTACTCATAGCCCGTTGGTATGTAGCCCCGACGTTCGTCAATCCGAAGGGCATGACCGTATAGCAATATACCCCCAGTGGTGTCCGGAAGGCAGTATGCTTCTCGTCTTCAGGATGCATCTTGATTTGATTGTAACCTGAGAATCCGTCCATGAAAGACATGCGTTCGAAACCGCATGTATTGTCAATCATGACGTCTGTGATGGGAAGAGGAAACTCGTCCTTGGGGCAGGCTGCATTCAGATCTCGGTAATCGATGCAGACGTGCACTTTCCCATTTTTCTTCATGACCGGGACAAAATTGGCGACCCAGTCGGGATGTTGTTCCTCCCGGATGAAACTGCAGGCTATCAACTTCTTGATTTCAGCTTCGATGGCGTCCATCATATCTGGGCGGAACCGGCGTTGGTGCTGCTTCACCGGCTTCAAAGCGGGCAAAATATTGAGTTTATGGGTAGCCACCTCTTGATCAAGTCCCGGCATATCCTCATAATCCCACGCAAAGACGTCAATGTATTCTTTTATCAGTTGAATAACTTCTTCCCTTTCAGTTGGGGAAAGATTGTTGCTGATAAATATCGGCTTCAGCGAAAGTTCATCCCCAACATTTATCTGGATAACTTCATCTTCGGTGGGAGGTTCCCTCTGCTCAAAGCGGAACTCCCATTGTGTATCCATTTGTTGAGCCCAGGAGTCATTCTCAAACGGCTCCGATTCTCGTTCGTCTGCTTTGAAGGAATCTGTCACTACCATGTTCACTGATAATGTTCGTTGGAGAGCCTCAGACGAGTCGGAGGGCGACGAGCCATCTTGGAAAGAGGAAAAGATATCCTCGTTTGACTTGGAAGTTGTAAGGGAGGTGGCATACCCTAACCCGAAACAAGTTTGTTGATAGCGGGGATCGTCGAGCAGCGGTGTCCGTCTGCCTTTCCCGAAGTTGAGACCTGGTTTCAGCTTTCAGTCATAACCCATACTTTGCATGATCTTCAAAGCCTGCGGGCTGTACTTGTGAACTTGCATTTCACCAGCATCGTCGTCGAAGGAATCTTCTTGTATAGTCGATTTGTTGCGCATGCAACCGAAGACTATTGGACGCTGACTGCTGCGGGCAGGCGAAACAATGAAGATAGAATCCTCGTGTGGTCCATATGTCGTGACGATATTGGATGATGACGCTACTTCCCATACGTACGGATGATAGTAATCTATAGCTGCCAAGAATTTCTGCGCTATAGGCTCTATATCGTCATGGGGAGAGGATTCCGGATTTGGAATTTGAGCGTCGATATACTGGAAAAGGGGTCCTTTATTATCATCATAAACTGCATTCCTGGTTGCATTTACATCAGTCGGCTGCCTGTCGCACCGAAGATTGATGACCAAGGGTGGAGGTTTCTGGTTCAAAGTGATCACCAAAGGACGACCTCCTCCTCCTGACCTGGTTTTTTCAGGTGGATAGTCATGGGCTCTATGGCTTTTGGGCGAGTAGTTCGCCCTTTCACCCTGATTGACAGGGGTTGTTCGACAGAGGGTTCTTCAGGCTCCCGGTGGGATTCCTTCTCTGTTTTTCCTGACACCTCTTCCGTGTAGTCTTGAGAGTACAACACGGCATCGGAATAGTAGGATTCTACTCCTTTAAACGGGTTCAGGTCAGCAACCTCCGTTTGTACTGTTCCTTGAGTATCTACATATTTGAAGAATTGATGTAGGGTCGAAGGAACGATGTTGTGGTCATGGATCCATGGTCTACCCAGCAGAATGTTGTAGGATACCTCTGAATCGATGACGTAGCATGTAGCCACCGATCTGAGGTCACCGATCTGGATCCTTAGACGAATTTTCCCTAATGGCTTGCTTCTCTGAGCGTTGAAACCCACGATTGTGGTGGTGGTGTAAGCCAATTCGCTGGTGGGGATCCTCAGTGGTCTGAGCAGACTATGAGGGATGATGCTGATTGATGATCCCGGATCAATGTGAATCCGGTCGACCTCCATGGAACCGACGTATCCGGTGTAATAGAGGGGCCGATCATGCCTGTTATGTTTTAACAGCATATCATCTTGAGTGAAAGTGATGTTCGGGACCACCTCCATCACACTGTGGCATTGAGGGCACGCCACTGGTTTCTCGTCAGGGGACTTGAGCTGGGTCAAGTATGCTTCCGCCTGCATCAGTGCTTCACTCAGGGCTAGACGAGTGTCTTGGGAGAGTCTGAGTAGCTCGAAGATGGACAACCTGGCTGGTGTATTGGCCAATTGGGCCAGGATGTCGAAGTTGTATGGCTTCTCTAAACCTTTGTTTTGAATATTTTTCAAAGGTTTGTCGAAGTGTACTTCTTTCTGCTTTCCCTTGTCCGCCGAAGTTGGTCTTGAAGGACCGGTCTCTGGTATGATGGGCTCTAGTTCTGAAGGTTTGGCAGCTGAAACATCTGCCAGTGCATCTTCCTGATTGGCTCCGTAGTCCTTGAGGTAAGCTTTTCCTGAACGGGTTGCAGCCAGTACCTCGTCTTCGTCTGATGTCGAAGAAGTCGCAACCATATGGCATGGTTTGCTTTTGGAGCTCTTTCTGGACTTAGCCCTAGTAGCATTAGTCTCTTTCTCGAGCTCTGACACCAAATCGGGATGAACCCACATAATCTCGCCCCGCCGGGTGGTTAGGGGTACCAGGTCATGATTTTGACCCCTAGTTGGAGGGAGATTGACGATGTTCATTATTGTCCAGGAAATAGGTGTCACACCGTCCGGGACCTCTTGGGGAGGCAGATTGCCAAATTGTAGAGAGATCATGTTGGCCGTGACCGTCTTCTCGCTATTGTGCAGAGAGATGGCCTTAGCGTCGATCAGCTCCTGGATCTTCCTTTTCAGTATGTAGCACGCCTTTGTCGGGTGGTGTACGTATCTGTGGAAGATGCAGTACTTAGGGTTGTTAGTACTGCCGACTTCTTGGGGCCGCCTTTGCTCCGGAAGGGTGATCTTGTCGCTTTTGACGAGACATCGAATATGCTTGGTATATCGTCGTCGTCAAAAGAGTATACTTCAACGGGCCTGGTAGTCGCTGGTCTCATCTGCGTGGTAGCCGCAGTCTTTTGCCTGGACGTGTTGATGGTCAGGGCTTCCTTCCCTTTGGAACTACGGGGATGGTCATTGTTGGGAGATGACCTCTTGCCTCTGTCGGAGGCAGAGATCATGATGCCATTGTCACGCGCCTTTCGACTGTTATCTTCGGCGGCTACCGCTGAGATGATGAATGAGGGCCAATCATGGAACTGATATGGTCCAGTGAACACCGAGATAACGGGAAGAAGGTTCTTCCTGCAGATGTCTACCAATGCCGAGTCTGGAACTCCGGGAGACATTTGCAAAGTGGCCTGACGAAAACGTTCGATGAAGGTACGAACGCCCTCTTTCTCCTTCTGCTTTACTTCGATGAGAGAGGACATAGACATGTCCATCCCTCCCTCGTAGAATCGTGTGAAGAATAAAGCCTTGAAGTCTTCGAAGGACGAGATGCAGTTGTCTGCCAGGCTGCGGTACCACTGATAAGCTACTCCCGAAAGACAGCCCTTGAACACCCGGGTGAGGAGGGCGTCATTCCCTTGTAATAGCACCATCATCATACTGATGTAGTTCATGTACTGACTTGGTGACGTTTTCCCCTCGAACAAAGCCATGGTCTGTGGTTTGTATCTTGGAGGAAAGGGTACCTCTTCCCAGATAGCCGGGTAAGGCTGGTTGATTTCCAGTTTCTTGAGCTGATATTTGTGCTTCAAGGCATCAAACTGGGCCTTCAACTCCCGTACTGCTTGCATCGGGTTTTCAGCCGGTAGCGAGACCTCAGAGTGGTACAGAATTGGTTGTATTGTGACTCCAACAGGAGGTAATACATTCTCCGAGTGAGGAAGCGGAGGGACTGCTGACTCCTGGTCTAGATCGGCTCTTGGATTGTGTTGGATGGTGGTAAGTCCACCCCCATACGTATCTGAGTTGGAGGGACCGCTGTTTGAGCCATAGCAGCTGCGTGTTGGGTCAGCATCATCTGGTGCATGTTCTCCATCATGGATTGCATTTGTTTCAGAGACGTCTCCAGTATAGTGATGTGTTGTTCCGCGCTCCCTGACGGCGAAGCTTCCTCGTGCTCATCTCCAATGGCATAAACTCCCATTTCCCTGGGTGTCATTGAAGGATTAGTATAAGTCTCCGTAGAGGTTGACTCTATGCTTTCGACATCTGACTCGGGGGAGTGACGATCCCCAGCATCGGAATCAGAAGAGTAGGAAGCCGGTTGTCGTGACTTCGAACGGGTGTTTTGGAATACCCCAGCTTCAATGTTTCTAAGGAGCTGGTTGAATCTCCTTCGGCTTGGAGTTCTAGAGGGATACCGTCTTGAGCTTGATCGTCCTCTAGGTACGTATGAAGCCATGTTCACCGATGCATGTGTTGGCTCTTCTTCTTGGGAAGATAGAGAGTAGCTTAACCGGTCGAAAACCGATCGTCTTGCTTCAGAACAGCAACAATTAACTACAATCCTATGACTATTACAATGGTGCTCGCTAGGAGGTGTAATAGACATGCTGGAAGATCCCCTATCCTTGCGCTTCTGGATTAGATATGTACGCAGGTCAGGAGGATTTACAGAAGAAGAAGAAGGAGACTGCTTGTTCCTTCTGTTCACTGCAGTGGTCGTGCGGATGTTGGGAACCCCACTTTTCCCTGTGCCACCTGTGTACAACAGGTTGGCCATCTGGTCTGCGGATAATCCCCGAGGAGGGTCTGTTTCCGCATATTGAGCCTTCCTTACGCTGAGGGGTTCCTTTTGGCGTAATATGGCACTGTGCTCCGGTTGGCGTAGAGCCGAGGAGGCCCTCAGTCGGCCATCAGTTCCTCGTATAATTCGGAGGGCGGACAGATTTTCCCTTTGCTGGCGTGAGGGCCGAGAAGTTGAGGAGTCTGCCGCTTGCTTTCCCTTGCCTAGATTGCAGGGATCATCTGCTTTTCCGTAGAAGGCAGATGCATTTTTGTGCACAGAGCGCGAAGTGGACTTCTGGGCTAGCCCTAAGGCATTGCCAGAAGTTTTGTCTATTCCGCCGAGGACGGGAGACTGATTTTTACGCGCAGAGCGCGATGTAGGCTTCTGGACTAGCGCTGAGGCATTGTCCAAAGTTTTGTCTATTCCGCCCAGGACGGGAGACTGATTTTCACACACAAGGTGTGGAGAATACTTCTGGTTTAGCGCTGAGGCATTGCCAGAAGTTTTGTCTATTCCGCCGAGGACGGGAGACTGATTTTCACATGCAAGGCATGAAGTATACTTCTGGGTTAGCGCTGAGGCATTGCCAGAAGTTTTGTCGGCTCCGTCAGAGATAGACGACTGAATTTTACGCGCAAGGTACGGAGGGAGCAATGCTACAACCTCGTTGGTCGGAGAGATCGAAGAGATCGGAGAGACGACAGGAATGGTAGTGGATGTCTTCAGCATCCAGACCTTGTGCAGCTTCCTGTTGTCTTGAACAGAGAGAGAGTGAGAGCTACCCCCTGTCCGAAGCATGTCTTCATAGGCAGACTGGTCGAACTGGACAACCAGTGTCTTCTTCACGGATCCCACGGATACCGCATCATGTTGAGCAATCGCTTCCTCATCAGAAGAGAAAGATGTCCCCAGCAGAGTCGCCATCTTGTTTATGGTGATAAACGAAAGAATGTATATAAGACGAGGGTTTATACGAAACCCGTTTCTTTGGTTTACAAACAATCTTGTACAATTAATCCTATACTAGGATGTGGGAGTACAATTTTTAAATCTGGGTAAATATTGCTATAGGTGTCTGATCTGCAGTCGATCACTTTAGCCCTTGGACCACACGATGGTGAAGAAGTACCGTAGAAGACGGGGAGCAGCTTCGGAGGTTGCTAAGGAGAGTGGGTGCACGATGCCAAAGTCGTTGATCGCTACTCCTTGCCTGAGCTCTGGGTTCTTCTCTCTTAAAGACTCTTCGACTTCTCTTCAATCTCCAATTCTTCGGCCTCTTGATTCTTTTGATCAATTTTTTGACCTGTTCCTCTGTTGATAGATGTCTCTATTTATAGAGTTTTTAGTGACAGTGACCACTCAGTCGGTGTAGAAACCGAGTAGTAGAAAGTACAGCACCCTTTTACACAACGGTTAAAATAACCAATGCCTGCGTATAGATGATCTTTTGGATGAGCGTGTGACGCGGGTCCAACTAAGGGACAAAACGCGTATAACTGCTACGAAGATCACGGCGTGGAAGCCACGTAGGTAGGTATCCTTCGTGTAGAAGAGGTTGGCGTAGAAGCCAATGTCTGTCACCATGGCGTAGAAGCCAAGTAGGCATAGAAGCCGAAATAGGCACAGAAGGCCGAATGAGCATAGAAGCCGAATGAGCATAGAAGCTGAGGAGGCGTAGAAGCCGAGTGGGCACAGGAGCTGAATGGGCGTAGAAGCCGCTGTGTAACGTGCCAGAGTGATGATGTGGACGTCTCAGCCGGAATTACGGCTCTTGGAGATATAATCAAATCTCTCGCATTAAATGCAGAGATCCGCCATCATCCTGTGCATTAGTTGCAGAGGCGTATTCCGCAGGCCTGCCATCGTTCTGAGCATTAGGTGCAGAGACGTGCCTCGGGCCCCGTACGAAGAGCAGCTTTTGACGTGGCAGTCTGTTTGTCTTCCGCGGAGCGTAAACAGCTCACGTCTGCCTGTGTAAAACAAGACAGCGTATCCCCATATACGCGTAAAAGCAGTTTACGTAAGGGAGATGTCGGTAAACGACGGTTCGGTGACATTTAATCAAATCTCCTGCATTAAATGCAGAGATCCGCCATCATCCTGTGCATTAATTGCAGAGGCGTGTCCCGAGTGGTCTGTCATTATTCCAGCCGTTGTCTAGGTAGCCGTGCAGCACTTTTCGTCAGGAGTCAGACGTCAGGTTCACTACGTGATTTGACAGGTTCATTTCGGGGAATACGAAGCGTTCCTCGTACACTTTAATGCTGCATTGAAAGCGGAGGAGCTTTTACGCCATAGAGGCGATGAAGCACCCTGTCTACGCTGAAGCGGCCTGGGCATACTGCACTTACGCGGATGGACCTTTGATCTTATATTTTACGCTGTGCTCAATGGAAAAGCTCCGTTGCACGTTTGATGGCTCTGAGGTCCTCTTTTTACGTTGCCCTGCATCACCGTGCTGCGTAGAGCTATCCAGCGTATTTTTTATGCTTCTACATATGCCAGGTCTTGATCCAAAGGTGGCTACTCATAAGCTCAATATACTACCCAATTTAAAACTTGTAAAGCAGCACCAACGCCAGTTCCGTCCGGATATGATGGATGTCATTGAAGCTAAAATCAAGAAGTTGATAGCCTGCGGGTTCATCCGTGAAGAGCAACATCCTGATTAGGTCGCTAATGTTGTCCTAGTCATGAAGAAAAGTGGGAAAGTTCACATTTGTATCGACTTCCGAGATCTCAATACGGCCTGTCCCAAGGATGAGTTCCCTCTTCCCATCACAGACGTCATGATCGACAATACATGCGGTTTTGAATGCATGTCTTTCATGGACAAATTTTCAGGGTACAATCAGATCAAGATGAATCATGAAGACGAGAAGCATACTGCCTTCCGTACACCACTGGAGGTATATTGCTACACAGTCATGCCCTTCGGATTAAAAAATACCGGGGCTACATATCAGCGAGCCATGAGTAACATATTCTACGAGCATCTACGCAAAATAGTAGAATGTTACGTAGACGACATCGCTGTCAAAAGCCGCCTCAAGCCTAATCACATCCAAGACTTGAAGACAGTGTTCGAGTTGATGCGCCAACATCAACTTAAAATGAACCCTACAAAGTCCTTTCTCGGGGTATCCAGCGGCAAATTCCTGGGATTTGTCATTACCACTAAAGGCATTCAAGTCGACCCTGATAAGGTGAAAGCTATCCTAGAGATGCAACCTCCTCGTAATCTGAGAGAACTCAGGGGATTTCAAGGTCATCTAGCCTATATCAGGAGATTCATATCCAACCTTTCTGGAAGATGCCAACCTTTCTCCCGTCTAATGAAGAAAGGTGTGTCATTTGTATGGAACGAAGGCTGTCAGCAAGCGTTTGACGATATCAAACACTACCTTACTAGTCCTCCAGTTCTGGTGCCTCCCGTCATAGGAAGACCATATTTGCTGTATGTTCGAGCAATGGATCATTCTTTGGGAGCTCTCCTCTCACAGAAGAACGATGAGGGTCATGAACAGGCTATCTACTATTTAAGCAGGATGATGATCGGAGCTGAACACCGGTATAATCCAGTGGAAAAAGAATGCTTGGCCCTAATGTTTGCTATTCAGAAGATGCGACATTACGTCACAGGCCAAACTATTTATATCATCTCCAGAATTAATCCTCTTCGGGTATTGATGAGTAAGCCAAGTATTCTTAATTCCCGACTCGCGACTTGGGCGATGTTATTAACACCGTATGATATGGTGTATGTCCCTCAAAAGTCCATAAAGGGTCAGGCCTTAGCTGATTTCTTAGCTGCTCATCCAATTTCGAAAACCTCCAAACTATACGAGGATATTCCCGACGAAGTTGCAGAATGTAACTCCGCAATGGAAGATGATATATGGCAGCTATTCTTCGATGGCGCTTCCAGGACCGGTCCCAAGGGAAACATGGTTTCAGGAGTAGGAATTGTCCTGGTGACTCCTGACAAACTCGTCATTTATCGAGCATATTCTCTTAGCGAACCCTGTTATAATAATGTGGCAGAGTATAATGCTCTATTAATCGGGCTTCAAGTCGCTAAAGAATTGGAGGTCGAATACCTAGAAGCTTTTGGTGATTCCCAGCTTATCATAAATCAGGTCAGAGGAGTATATGAAGTCTGTAATCCAGACCTCATTCCTTATCACCAAGCAACGATCGAGATAGCATTGTCTTTTAAAGGATTCTTCTTAGAGCATGTGCCTCGATCTCAAAATCTGGAAGCAGATGCTCTGGCCAGTTTAGCTGCAGATCTGGCTATTCCTATAAGAAGGCAGAACTCGGTGATCCTTCTTAACAGAGATTTGTTTTGTGTGAAAAATAATTTTCACATGGAATGCAGCTACACCGTAAATACGGTTCCTCCTAAGAGAGACTGGAGAAGTCCCTTCATAGACTTCGCAGCATACGAAATCTTACCAGAAGATCCCAAAGAAGCAGTATCGGTTAAAAGACGATCACTATGTTTCTATTTTGATGCTTCTTCACAAAGTCTATATCGCTGGACTTATGATAGACTATTGTTACGATGTCTCTGTGATGATGATGCAAAATGGGTTATCCGTGAAGCTCACAACGATGTATGTGGAGCGCATCAACCCGGTCCTAAGCTACAGGATCGTATCAGGAGGATGGGCTACTACTGGCCTACTATGATTGCAGATACGGTAAAATATACAAGACAATGCAAAGCTTGTCAGGTTCATGCAGATTTTATACATCAGCCTTCTGAGTATCTATATCCAACCATTGCATCATGGCCCTTCGAAGCATGGGGTATGGATATCATTGGTCCGATTCATCCATCGTCTTCTAGGGGACATCGGTTCATATTGGCTATCACCGATTATTTTTTCAAATGGACAGAGGCGATCCCTCTTGCTGAGGTAAAGACATCCAATGTGATCATCTTTATCAAGCATCATATTATTTATCACTTTGGGATACCCCGAAGGATAATCCATGACAACGGGCCTCAATTTATTAGCCAAGCATTTCACCGATTTTGCGATAAGAATCGGATACAAAATATGGCCTCTACGGCATATAATCCTGCTGCTAATGGTTTGGCGGAAGCCTTCAACAAAACCATCATTAAACTCTTGAAGAAATTTGTTTCATCGAACAAAAGAGATTAGAACGAGAAACTGGAAGAATGCCTCTGGGCATACCGCACAACGGTATGAGCACCGACGGGTTGTACCCCATTCTCATTGGTTTACGGGAGTGAAGCAGTTCTCCCCATTAAAATCCAAATCCCATCACTCAAAATAGCAGTAGCTAATGAGTTGACTCAGGAAAATAATGATCGGCTACGGCTTCAAGGGCTAGAAGGATTAGACGAGAAACGCCTTCAAGCTCAACAACATATTGCGTTCTACCAGGCACGCATTTCCAAAGCTTTTAATCAAAAAGTAAAAAAAGGGTGTTCAAAGTTGGTGAGCTAGTTTTAGCTGTGAAAAGGCCAATGATCATTACTCACAAGAGTAAGGGTAAATTTTAGCCCAAATGGGAGGGCCCTTATGTGATCGAGACGACATTCTCAAATGGCGCTTACAGATTAGCAAGCCTAACGGAGACTTGTTAATGGCTCCTATCAACGACAAATTCTGGAAGAAGTACTATGCTTAATCTTCCTTATTTTAGCGGAGTATGGTAAAGATCTTATTTTGACGATACTACGTACAAAGATTGGTTGGATCATATTCTATCATGTTCCTATGACCTCTGAATAGATATGTTTAACTAATTTGGAACTTCAAAACCTATCACATCCATATTACCTTTGATAATGTTTTATATACAAATTTAGTTGGATTATATTCTATCATGTCCATATAACCTCTGAATAGATATGTCCAGCTGAAGCTTACCGAAAGTATATCACGTCCATATTACCTCTGATATCACTTTCACCCTAACCTATCATTTATATTCAAAAATGATGGGTCCACCAAAGTCAGATAAAGTCTCTTTATTTTCTCCAGAAAGAGAAAGTTACATAAAAAAGCAAAAAAAAAGTACATCATTGGGGAGGAGCTGTCAAATCATGAATTTGCTGCGCCAGAGCAGTCATCCTATCATTCCTGGAGTCTAAGACATTAATGCGAGCCCGCTCCATTCGTACCTCATCATCGCTCAGGAGGGATAGTTCAGACCGAGCATGTACAAAACCTCCGTGGATGACATCCGCATGTGCCAGGTTCTGCTGAGCCGCTTCCATTCGGTCCTTCAACACATCTCGAGCTGTCGATGAAGCGAGAGCCCTCTCCTTTGCCTGAGCGAGTTCATCTTCCAATTTGTGGACCCTCGATGCCTCTTCCTCATATTCGACCTCGCACTTAGCCAGCTGGGGAATGACATACCCCAATACGGCATGCTCTTCATTCATCTCTTGCTGTTGTGCCTCGATGGATTTGCTTAGAGTTTCTATCTCCCCAGCGAGTCTCGCAGTCAAGGAGTCATACTCAGCTTGAATCATATTATCAACGTTGTCTCGAGACAATTGCAAATAATTGTTAATAGGTTGTTCCAAACCATTAACTATTTGCTCCAGAGCATTAGCTCGTCCAGCGTCATCGAAATTTCTAATCTGCGCTATGGTAAGATTGGAGGACATCTTCAGAGCATCAAAGCCCAGATTCTTCTCCAGCACCATGGATATCAACGATTTTAAAGTGACATAGAATATGCTAGTAAATTGTTCAACTAGCATGTTAAAATGCGAATGGACGCTGAGAGTGGCCGCGATGTCAGTAAAACCCCTTTGTGGAACATTGGCAGAGGATGTTGCCACGGCCGTTGCCTCTACAGATGGCGCTACAAAAGAACTAACACCAGCAATGGTTGAAGTTACTGGTGTACTCAACGAAGGAGGCGCAGTCGCAATAATAGGCTCATCCTCCTCTGAAGATATCGGGACTGTAGTGGGCGAGGCTACGCCCAAAAATGCTGTAGACGATGGAGCAACATCTTCAAAGCATACCCCTTCGGTGTCAAGCACCGCCATTTCATCAGCAGAATCCGCAACAAAGTCAAAAGTTGCGTCGACTCCGCCCTCCCCTGAGATGTCTTCACCTGAAAAGAAGATAAGAGAAAGTTAATATCAATTTGATGTTAATTTTCCTAAAAAGAGGCGTAAGGACAACATTTACCCATAGCTGATGGTATATATGTCGCATCCGTAGCCAGTAAAGCTAAATAATTTCTTAATTATGCTAAGCGAGCTGTCATACCTGGAGAGGAGGGTGCACCAAATGACGTCTGAGGGTAGTCATCCAAGTCTTCACCCAGATCCACTCGAGGTTCATCGGGTGGAATCTCGCTGGAGATACTTACAGATAAAAAAGGGCTGGACCCATTATTGGTCTGGATAAAGATATCCTTAATTTGCTCGGCCTCGAAGGTGACCTCACTGTACTACCAGTAGCGGTAGTAGCGACAGCAGTCTCGAGCAAAGAATCTCCAGCACTGTCAGCCGGAACTGTGGAAGTTCCCTCTCTAAAAGGCGAGGGACCTCTAATCAAAGAATCATCCCCGCCCGGGGAAATAACAAGCTCACTCCTAGGAGCCTCATGGCTGGAAGTCCTTGGAGGACCACTGACAGTCTTCTTTTTCTTGCGAGGGAAAGTCTCTTTCAGAGTAGGAGCTCTTCGCTTACTGGGGATAGCGAGAGGCTCTGCAGGCGAAGGTATTACGCCTCTCGATATTGTCAACAAAAACTCATCTGGACCGACATGGTCTTCACCTTCATCAGAGGAAACTGATGGGATCTCCTCTATTCCAGTGGACTTATGAGATGTCATCCTAAAACTTCCATGCATATCAAAATCGTGATGGAAGGTATTGATGGCCACATAAAATTGTGCATATGAATGGAGGATACGCAATCCATGGAGAGAGAAGTCGCGGGCACAGTAAAGGTTGCTCCAGTACAACCCATTATGAAGTACCGCCACCCTCTGGCCCCATTAATAAGTCTACCTCTGGACTTGAAGCTGGTGATGGCATTTCCCATATGCAATTGGTCATACCCAAACTGCCTAACAAGTCGACTGGGCAGATAAGGCTCCAAGAAGCAATGGTCCTCACTTCTGTATAATAAATGGGAAGGTCTAATGCAGACCAACCAATAAAAAGCTTCGGGAGAAAGAACGGTCTTTCCATGACCTGAATCCTGAAGTTTCGTCCCCGTTGATTAATATGTACAGTGGGGACGATACAAAAGAGCTTCTAGCTATGAGCAAAATTTAATGCTCACCGACAATCTACGACGATTGTCATATTCCAAGAGGAATTCTTGTAATTCAACAAGAAATTATTTCCCGAACTACTGGCAGAGCCGGGAGACATCACCCTGGGGTTATGAAGAATTAACCATCCCATCAGATATAGGAATGGTAACTCTATCCTGGGAAAGCTTTCACGCCGTATCTCATCAGCGAGAAGCCCATCAGTAAGGGCCCTCAGGCCAGCTTGTATCCGACATACCATGGCAGGGAGCAGGCCCAGTCTTGCCCTAAATACAAAATGCACTGCAGGCCATAAGGTGTTGCGATGAATACGATCTGCAGATGCGATGCCAGGTACTACCAATCGGAGCAGAGAGGAAGCCAGCCAGTTAAGCTTCCCTTGACAGAGGCTTGCGGTAATGCCTCATATAACTGTAGGCTTTAGTGCCTATAGGATAACCCTCGATCTCCTCATTGAGAACTTTATCTGAAGCCCCAGCGTCTTCAATAAGATCATCGACTATTTGAGCATTAAGCATGCTCAGAAGATTCAAGGGCTTATCTCTGCTATCCACAACTTTGTCTGGCTTAGCATCTCTGGCCTGATGAAAGAAGAGATAGGACGCCCATTTGTTGGTATGAGACAAATCAGAGGGCTCATTGTAGAAGGTGGTGCACGCTAGATAATGGCTCATTAGCTCCTAGTACACTGTCACTACCCGAGGGTTTGTATCCCTCAGCTCCCTATTTGTGGGAATATACTCTTCATAAGGAGTATCCCCATTGGCAGCTTTGAAATCTCTGCCATCTCATGAAGGGCTAATCCTAACTCCCCTAGCGGAGTGGCAAAAGTCCCAGTGAGCGAGATATACCGCTCCATCAAAGCCAAAAATAGGTTGGGGTTGAGAAGCAGCCCAACACTGGTAGCATTCACAGCCGCGAACAGACCAATGCTCTCCAGCTTCGTCTGAAAATGCTTCAGGGCCCAGGCAGTTAAACGACCCCATCGAAGATTTCCGGGGCTAAGCCACCCGCTAGTCCGAGGATTAACCTTGGGGTATACTCCTCCCCGCCCCATAAAGTTATTGTAAAAAGTCGATATTTGAACCGGCTGGAGTAGTGCAGTATCTTCACTCGGGACACTGCCCGACAGTAATCCCCTGAAAGGCATAACAGGACCTGAAGGACGGCTCACAAATAATCCTCGGTCTGATCCTTTCTGATAAAATATCTTCCCCGGCTGGCCGTGGAGATCAGGAGTCAGGGTCCATGACATCTTCCTGGGATGCGTGGCATGAAAGAATGCCGAGATAGGGTAATCTCTAGCCATCCTTGGCAGGTACATGACCATGCCCTCAGTAGTAAAAACCTAATTTTCTTTCTTGGGCTTCGTCTGGGATTGTTTATCAATCATATCCCCGAATAGGAAAGCTGGTTTTATATATTTGGTCCCATCTATATACGTCAGGGGCTCCCCGCTGATCATACCCAACAGCATTCGTTCTCCCTGGGACGAGATCAAGATTCTCCTTCCTTCAGGATAGTTGTCTCCAAAAATAGGGAATGTCACATGGGACAAGTCCTCCAAATAATTGGAGTTCAACATCCCAGCAGCAGAACCCATTACATCAGCCAAATGAGGGATCTGCAAGTCCACTACAAAATGCAAGAAGAACAAGTCAGTTTCTACACTAGACATTACATTCTTGCAGCTTACGCCAAAGATCAACAGTCTGTGCTTTTACGCCAAGACTGCAAAAACTTGAGCTCTTATGCTGGAACCTATTTTCGAGGCGTAAGATTCAAGGTTGGCAGTATACACCAAAACTTAACAGTCTGAGTTTTTACGTCAGACTGCCAAAATTTGAGTTATTATGCCAGAATTTTCATCTAGAGCGTAAACACTCAAAGTTGGTAGTATACGCCAAATTTTGACAGTCAAAGCTTTTTCGCCAGACTGCGAAAAATATAGAGTTTTTTACGCTGATACATTAGGAATGTGGGCGTAAATGATAAAACATCTATGTGAATCATCTTTCTCGAAGAGGCTCTCAGCACAGAAGATGACCTAGCATGTTCACGTACAACGTGTGCGAAGGGTTTTCTTTGTTTTCTTGTCCCAAAAGCTTTACCTATGACTCCTGGTGCACAGTTTGACGGTGGGATACTTCGTTCAAAGCGAGGTTCGCTCAGCCCAATGGGAGTTGCTCGTGCTTGAGCAGAGGAGCGAGAAGAGGAGGCAGCTTTCTTTTCCTTAGCGGTAGAAGCGTGTTTCGGTGCGATTGCTAAAACTCAGAGTTCTCAAAGGAAGAGACGAAGAAGAGATCTCAAAGGAACAAAAGATTTTTGCAAAAGACAGATGAAGAGTTTCTTCTCTTAAATCCTTGGGGTATTTATAGAGTTCGGATAACTCTTCGAATTCCTAGCCAAATCTGATATTTAATATTCGGTTATGATTTGGGACCACGTCAGCCTATCATATAAAAGAAGAAGATGGACGGTCAGTGGATCCAGAATTTACGCGCAGAGCAAATCTATGATTTTACGCTCAAGAGACCACAAATCTACGGTTTTACGCTCAGAGACTATAAGTCTATAGTTTTACGCCCGGATGCTTTTATGCTCGGTAGCTTTTACGCTCGAGAGGCTATAAACCTACGACTTTACGCTCAAAAGCTACAAATCTATGATTTTATGCTCAGAAGTTTTTACGCTCAGAGGCTACAAATCTATAATTTCACACTCAGAGACTATAAGTCTATGGTTTTACGCCCGGATGCTTTTATGCTCGGTAGTTTTTATGCTCGAGAGGCTACAAATCTACGACTTTACGCTTAGAGGCTACAAATCTATGATTTCACGCTCGGAACTTTTTTATGCTCAGAGGCTACAAATCTACGATTCTACGCTTAAAAGATATAGATGCTACGGATCTATGACTTTCCGCATATCTTAAAATACGCAGAGTACGCGTATATCTGAACAATTCTCAAGAGGGTCAATTACAAGGATCTATGCAGAAAATACTCCTCCTTGGCTACAAAATATTCCAAGTGCCCAAAATATACAGAGTTCAACGTTGAAGATGACTCTTCTTCTTGGGTCGATTGGAAGCTCATCCGAAGTTCAGTATTTTACATAAGTTCAAGTATGATCAGTTTGACGGCCATTTCTCGCCCTATTTTTCAAGGGATTTTTGGGAAACCATTGTTGAAGACGACGATCTGAACAGCAAATTCTTCGTATCAGAGAAGTGACAGTTCAGAATTTCTATGCGACTCTCGTTCAAAACAGCATGACAGTTTGGATCTTCAAAAATGACTTAATGCTAAGAAGCTTTCTACGCGTTTTCAGTTACGCATAAAAGACAGGATGAGATCAGATACTCTTTTTATCAGATCGACGTAAAATTATTCAGACGTGCTGAAGCTACACATATTCAGACTTTATCACAGCAAATATGGCAAATCATTAGATGAGTAAAAGAAGACAATTATATTAATCATGATTATATATGTTGGAAATCCAGTTTATAAAGGGTTTTTCATCTTCATGATTACATATGATAAAAATCCTTTCTCTACAAAGGGTTTCTCATTTTCATTTAAAGATCACACCGAGAATCTGCTACGCCAGATTATCATATTGGTGGAGATCTTTGTCTTCTTCTACAGCGCTTCATCGGCTTCTGCAGCCGATGAACAAGAAAATGGTAAATGACGGGAGGATACACAATTGGGCCTGTATAAATTATTCAAGCCCATCCTCCATATGCCATGGCAGGCATGCCCTAGAATTGAGTTTGGGGTTCAGACCCAACTCAATACTGGAAGACAGGGCCAAACTGCCTACCCTCGTCCACCGCCATAATGGGAGAAAATATAGCTTGCAAGCTGTGTGGTCGAATGAGACCTTTCCTCTCTCCTGGACGAATTGCCATATAAAATTGCTGATCATCCCGAGCAAAGGAAGCTATGATATCCTTCCATGATCCATCATTGCAGATGGCATTTGCTCGAAGATGCCTCTTTTTATGGCTCCTTACATGCTGGAAGAGCATGATCTTCTTCTTCCTCAAGTCGACCCGACGAACATTGGCAACCATCTCTGTGTGGTGAAGAAAGTGTGGAAAGAACAGGTTAACTCATCAGCCTTTATATAGGCAGAGAATATCATATTAAATCCCAACAAATTCCTAAATATTTGCCGAGAAATCAGCCTCGCGGAACGAGTCAAATTTGACCGTTTCATGCTTCTTTCAAAGTATTTTAAATTACGAGGAATTTGAAAACTTTGAAGGGGGTCTTGTAGAAGCATGAAAAATACGTCGAGGAATTCTACGAATAAAACCCTCAACATACAGGAAGTCGCGTACAACAGAGCTCCACCACTGGGTAGTGTAAAACATGACTTCAGAGCCATTGGCGTACATCAGAGCTTCAACGCTATTCAGCATAAAATATAGCTCCAGAATAACCCGCGTAATGCAGTATTTCAGACTGCTTTAGCATAAAAAAGTTACTATCTTGCCTTTATGGCGTAAAACCTATCTGCTTTTAATGCAGCATGGAAGTGTATGAGGAACTCTTTATATTCCTCGAATAAACCTGTCAAACAGTACAATGAACCTGACTCCTGACAAAGAGTACTGTACGACTATCAAGACGACGGCTGTAATGATGATTCGGCACAGAGCTCCAGACTGTCGTTTAGTGTCAAAGCCTTGAATTAAGACATCATTTACGCGTTCAAGTAATACGCTACCTATTTTATGCAGGCAGGCACGAGCTTTTACGCTCAGGATGAGACAAAGCTGACCGCCACGTCAAAAGCTGCTATTCGTACAGAACCCGAGGCACGTCTACTGCAGTTAATACGCGAGATAGGGGCAGATCTCTGTATTTAATGCACGAGATTTTATTCTATTTCCAATGACTAGGTGAGCTATAATTAGGGCTAAGACATCCACATCACCATCCCTGCACATTACGCCATCAGGCTATTTTCAGCTATAGGAGTACGTCGTAGGCTATCTCCTCGAAATACGCCAACTTAGGCTATATTGGCAAAGGTGCGTGATAATGCTATTTGGTCCAGAATACGCTCAAGATCTCAGTCAAAGAAGGATAATTGGCTATCTCTACGTCGGCTACCTATCCGTGCAGCATCAGGCTTCTACGCCTACTGGGCTTCTACGCCTACTTGGCTTCTATGCCAACTTGACAACTATTTGGCTGCCATGCCAACTTGACAGCTATTGGGCTTCTACGCCTATATGTCAGCTATTGGGCTTCTATGCCTACTGGGCTTCTACGCCTACTTGGCTTCTATGCCAACTTGACAGCTACTGGGCTTCTATGCCTACTGGGCTTCTACGCCTACCTGGCTTCTATGCCAGCATGACAGCTATTTGGCTTCTACGCCAATCTGACAGCTATTCGGCTTCTACGCCAATCATATCTACAAGAGGGGCAGTTACCCACGTGGCTTGCATGCCGTGATCTTCGCAACAGTTATACGCGTTACCTCATAATGGGACACGCGTCACACGTAGAGTCGAGAGATCATTTAGATGTGGGTAGCAGTTATCATAACCACCGCGTAAAGAGCACCCCACTCTCTACTGTTCGGCTTCTACGCTGACTGGATGGTTACGGCAATTGGACTCTATAAATAGTGACCTCTATTGACAGAGGTCAGGGGTCGAATATTTTGAAGGATCGAATTTTATTTTTGAGAGAGAAGATCCTTGAGCACAGACAGAGGGGAGTGATTAACGACTTTGGCATCGAGCATCCAATCCCTCTTGCAATTTTTGAAGCTCCTCCTTCTTCTACAGCACTTCTTCGTCATCGTGTGGTCCAAGGGACAAAGTGATCGACCACAGATCAGACTCCTATAGCAATATTTACCCAGATTTAGATTTTGTACTTGATATCCTCGTATAGGATTAATTGTACTTCTTTTTCTTGTTTGTAAACCAAAGAAAGGGTTTCGTATAAACCTAGTATCATTTCTTTTGTTTATTATCAAACACCCTAGAGGGAGTCCATAACGTGTTTCACGTGTCACAGTTGAGACGGTACATGGTGGATCCTAGTCACGTACTGGATCACTCAGAGATAGAGGTAGGCCCTACTCTCAGTTATCCAGAGCAGCCAGTGGAGATTCTGGATCGTCGGAATATAGTATTGCAAAACCAGACATTCCCTTGGTTCGCGTAGTGTGGAGGCATCACTCTCCGGGTGAGTCAACCTGGAAGAGGGAGGATGAAATGCGCGAGCGATACCCTTAGCTCTTAGAGCCTTGAGGTATGGTTCTTCCTTTTTTTTCATTCATGCCCAAGTTTCGTCTTTTAATTTCGAAAACAAAATTATTTTTTAGGAGGATAGACTTGTCACTACCACATTTATAGAATAGGATTATTTTAGTCATTTGTGCTTTTATATAAATAATTATATTATTTTATTTAATTAAAAGTGCATATGTTATTTATTATATATAACTATAGTGATATGGTTAGTAGATGGACTACATGGTTAGTCAAGACCTTAGTGGACCCAACCAACTTGACATGACCAATCCAATTAATTACTTTAGACAAGCCCAATTTGATCTATAGTTGGACTAGTGATTTAATTAAGGTTAGGCTAATCACCTATTATGAAGAGAAGCAAACCATAACTCTCATCATGACAACCTAAGGGGCAACTTGGACATTCCAACAAAACTCTAACCCTAACACAAGTGACCAGCCCCTTTATGAGGGTGCTCTCTCTCTCTCTCTCTCTCTCTCTCTCTCTCTCTCTCTCACCCTTATTATATTCTCTCCACCTTCCAAATTTAATGCTTTTTCCAAATTTCTTTATTCCACTATCAAATCTCCACCAAATTGACCCCAGTCTCTCTCATTCCTCTCACCTTAGAGTCTAGAAGCTAGTTTGGAGGAAGAGCTTTAGAGGAAGAGCCTTTGGAGCTAGGGTTGGAGTGAGTTGGTATTATTTGTGGCTTTGCCTTGGGATTCCAACTCTCAAGAGATAAAATCTAAGTTTAACCTTTGTATTTGCTTCTAAATAGTATAATTAGTTATTTAGAACCTACCTATGCCTTAGGGATACCCATGGGGAGAAGCTTGGGCTTCATTGGACCCATTTAGAGACTTTTACTTAGGGTTTTGCGTCAATTTTGAAAGAAATCCGAGATTGGCACATCAAGTGATTGTCAATAGGTTAGATAGACCTAAGTGGACTTGTTAGAGTGTTATGAGACTAGATATGTGTCCATAAATGGACACGAGTAGGTTGTGTCACGAGGTTTTGGTGATACGGGTGATTTGGGATTCTTTTCCTTCGACATGGGTGCCACACACATGTAAAATTTTACCATGACACTAGGATTGATGAGTTAGCACTTAGAATAGGTTCTAGTTGCTAGGTAGGATTTATGTTGAGTTGGATACGTTTGGTGTACGTATCGTGAGCATATAAAATTTTACCAAGTGCTTGTTGAAATGACAATTTAGTCATTCTTGGCTTGTTTTCAATTTTTGCACTTGAATAGCTATTGTTAATACTCATTAGAGTTTAGTATTGAGTTCTTGTATATATATATATATATATATATATATATATATATATATATATATATATATATATATATAAGTTAGGGTATTTGGATACCTTGGTATCCTAGTATCCTATTACCTTAGTTATTGGTATAAGTTGACTATTTTAGGTAGGTTGACTTGTATTAGTTAGATAATAGCTAATATTGTTAGAGTTGACTAGTTAGGCCTAAAGTTGACCAGTTTGATCTGTAGTTGACCGGTTTGACTAGTTTGACTTTGAGTTAACTAGTTTAACCTATTTGGCCTAGAAAAGACCTAAAAGCATTTTTTTTAACTCATTTAATATCTTTATCATTCTAGAACACCAAGTAACTTTGGAAATTCATATAGGTCTTTGTGATGCCAGTTTGGACTTCGATCCTCGCTCGTTGCTTAGGACATCATACGAGTACATACCTCTAATTATTTTTATTACATGATAGCATATATATCACTTATTCTAGAATTGTTAATATTTGATTCTGACATATTGTTACACGGACTGGTAATGTATGGATCCCGTCAGGAGATGTTATCCCTTTATCATGTGCATCAGGTATCCCTTCCATGTGTATTATATCCTATGCATCAGGTACTCCTTGTATATTACCTATTCATATGCTTCGTGTGCTCAAGTTAAATTCATATACGTAACTTGTCGTGATTAGATCCTTGAGTATTGGTTAGGGCGGGGGAGTAGAAGTTGGTTATGTGATCAAAGCCCTTAGCGTAATCATGTTTATGTCGATTATACCCTTCACGTATAATCAAGTTACCGTAGAATAATCATGTGCAACCCAAATCGATCACATAATAAACTTGTGCTCTAAACACAGTAGTAGTATTCTAGTTCCTTGTGCTTATTGTTCATTCCTCATTCCAGTATTTTACCCTCTAGTCATACATCATATTTATCTATTGTTCATCTATATTTCTATTTCTTATATTCTTGTGCATTATTATATTCTTTTCTATTGCTCGTCATATATTTCCTACTATGTATGTTGAACTTCTTTCAGAGTTTTGTACTTCGCTCCAATCCCGACTGTATATTTTTTTAGAGGATTTAGAGGACTATTATTCCACTTTCTATGGACCTGGCGTTGATGACGTTTGCTATCAGGAGCCTCATGAGGAGCCAACTCCCTTAGAGGAGACACCGTAGTGACCTAGTATGTCTAGCTACTTTATTTTATTGGGTTTGTCTCCAGTTGACTTTTGGGTTGTTATGATGTATATTTCTGATACTCTTATGGGTTGAGATAGTAGACTCTCAGACTTGTGTTATGATTATGATATTGTGTCTTGCTCTCTTTTGTTATATCTATTGATTATCTTCATCGTTCCATATATTCTTCCCTTAGTCATTGTGATTGAGTATTGTTATATTTTGATGTGATCCTCCTTCTGGAGAGATTATCATTGAAAGATTACATATAATTGTGTGATACATAGTACGTTGACTTAGACAGCATTCTACAGTCGATTATGCAGTGTATGCTGGACGTACCCACGTACTCGTACCCTGATCATCCGGGTGCGGGTCATGACATGTATTCCTTGAATAATGGTCTAAGTGACTGATATCAATACTATCAGTTAAGTTATACACTAAGGTAATAATTGATTATACGGATTTGACCAAGGTATTGGTCTAGCTAAGTAAGTAATAAGGTAATAACTAGGAATATGGGTTGGAGACTATTATACTAGTACAAAGTTAGTATTATATTGGAGTTATATATTGTATATGATATATATTATAAGTATATTAGTTAAGTATATCTAGTATCAACTAATATACCTTAGATATTAACAAGGTAAGATTAGTATTGACCTAGAAACCTAGATATAGACTAGTACAACTTAGAATTGACTCGTTTGACCAAGTTTGACTAGTTTGACTTAGAGTTGACCTAGTTGACTATTTTGGCCTAGTTGACCTAGAGATGGCCTGAAGACCTAAAAAATTAACTAGTTTAACTTCTTTATCATTGTAAAATATTGTATTGATATGATATTCCATATTTATGTCCTTGAGACACCGAGATGGACATTGTTTGACATCCATTGCTCTGGACTACATGCGAGTACATTCTTTGATAGTTTTTATTATATGATATTTACTATAATTCATGTACTTAGCGATGTTTTACTTGATTCCTGACACGGTGGTACACATATTGGTATAGTATGGATTCTCATCATAAGATGTTATTTTTTTGCTTACTGTGCAAGTTACCCTTACTGTACAAGTTATTCTTGTGGAACATGCCATGGTTTGGATCCATTGTACTAGTCGAGGATGGGAAGTACTAGTTAGATGTGTGATTATATCCTTACTGTGCAAGAGAAAGTACTGTGAGTGTTAATCATACACCTCATGTATGATTAGCCAGGCCCTATCGTATTGTATAAGTTCCCAAACCGATCGTATGTCAACACAAATACTTTAAGGCACTTAATGAGTATAGTTTCTTCCTGTCTATTTTATTTTCACTGAGATATTCTTTATTGCTTTGTCTATTTATTCTTTGCCATATAGTTATGTTTATCCATTTTCTATATTGATACTGTCAGTTATGATTTAGTTATTTATTCTCATATTATATTATACTTAATATTTCTGTTTTATAGTACTTGTCATTTGACTGAAACTGTTATTAGGTTGTACTCGTTCCATCCTGACTGGATATATTTTTCAGACGGTGACTTAGAGGACTGGTGTCTGACATATTACGGACCACATGAGGTAGTGGCGACCATAGGCCCTGACATTTAGGAGTGATTACCGGAAGGACTAGTCGGTGTCACTAGATACCTTAGTTTCATTACGTAGGTTCTGTATTGGATACGTCTACAACTTATATTTGGCATATTATATGTATTTAAGATTTATTGTGTTTGGTTGATAGACTATTTAGACTTGGATTTGGTTGTAGTGATAACTTTATGATTCCATTCTTCTATTTGATATCATGCCATTATCTTCCTCTAGTTTTATTGTTATTGAGTATTTATTTTCATAGTATTATCATATTGTCCTTCTTTTGGAGTTGAGATATCATTGACAAGTTTAGCTTATATTATTGTGTGAGATTGATTAGATAGTATTGTGACCTAGATAGCATTCTACCGTCGATGCTGCGGCATAGGCTAGACATACCCACGTACTCGTGCCGTTATTCTGGGTTTGGATCATAACAAACTCAAAGTACACGAAGGATACCCCGGTGGCACAATATCTGAATGTGGTTCACGATCAATCAACTGTTTGCGATAAAGATGATGATTGACGATGAGCTTCAGGCCCTTCTGCTTTTGAGTTCTCTACTGGAAAGATGGAAGATGTTGGTAGTGTCGATGAGCAACTCCGCTCTGGTTGGAGTTGTCATGATAGAGGCAGTCAAAAGTAGCTTGTTAAATGAGGAGGTCCAACGTAAGCAGGTTAAATTATCGCAGAAGTCCGCTCTGGTGGCTTCCTATGGAAGAGGAGACTCAAGTCACAAGCGATAACAGGGGGAGTTCTCGGGATCTTACGATTGTGGACCGCAATGAGGGCTGCTATCACTATGGCAAAAGGGGTCATATTAAGAGGAACTACATGAAGCTTAAAACTGAGAAGGCCAAAGGAAAGGATGATCAGGAGGATCTCATGGCTATGAAAGATATCACCATCGCAGCAACCGACGCAGAGAAACCTTCTGGCATGTGTCATGATGGCGATTGGGTTATGGACACCGGAGAGTCGTATCACGCCACTCTATATAGGAGGATCTTTACGTCATACCACGATGGCAGGTTTGGATGTATGAGGATAGGAAACATGGGAACGGCTGCAATTGTAGGCATCGGTGATGTGGACTTAACAACGAAACTTGGTGAGAAGCTTGTTCTCAAGGGTGTGCGACATGTACCGAGTTTGCACTATAACTTGGTTTCGGTAGGGAGGTTGGCGGATGATGGCTGTCACAGTTTATTTGGGGACAAAGATTGTATGCTTACGAAGGGTTACCAACAGCTGACTCGAAGAGATTTATGTTATGGCATGTACATACTCAAGCTGCTAAACTGTACAGGCAAACCACAAATATCGGATGGAGGCTCGAGGGGTGTTCGACAGGAGTTAGTAGATCGTCAAAAACTTGCTGAGGAGGGTCATCGAGATTTTTTGAGGGATACGGAGGATTCAGTTCGTCGATACAAAGCAACGAATGGTGATGAGCCAAAGTTTGAGGGTTAGTCTGTCGGTCCCATAATAGCTAGTTTGTCTCCAAGTGGGGGTTGTTCAACATATCCGATTTTAGTGAAGGATGGTTTGCCAAAGCTTCACGAAGCAACATTGGTTTCAGCAGTTCAAAGCCAGGGAGGAGATCATGTAAACCCCCTGATTTTTTTTAAAGATGTTTAAAACAATTTTACGCAATTTTCTGTAATTTTCTGGGATTAAAACTAAGATATTTTGTAATTAAATAATTTTAAATAATATTAATTAATATTAAAATATTATGAAAATAATATTTTCTGGTGTAAAATGAAAAACTAGACATAGGGTAATTTTTTGAGAATTTATTGGACCCCGAAAACATTTTTAAAGACCTAGAAACTAAGTTGTATTTAAACCAAAATAAACCCTGAAATTGAATCCGGTTTATTTTAAATAAACCGAACCAAACTGCAGTAAACCGAACCGAACCAAACCAAACCCAGCTCTTAACGGGTCGGGTCGAATCCGAAGTGAACCCGACCCGGACCGGTTAACCCGACCGAAACCCTAAATCCTAATCGTACCGACATTACTGTTCGGCGCTATAAAATCCCCTCGATCTCCACGCCCCGCCGGCCAAAACCCTAATCCTCGTCGTCCCCGATCCGCAGCACTCTGCTCCGACCGTCCTGAACCCTAACTCCTCCACCCTGAACTAACTCCTCCGCCTCGACCAGAACCTCCTCCTCCCTCGTCTTCCTCCTCCAGAACCCCTCCGCCTGACCAGAACCTCTCCCCTCGCCGCCCTAGCGCCGACGAAACCCCTCTCCTCCATCTCTCCCGACGAACCCCTACAGCCCTCGACCACCACTCATCGTCCTCCGCCCGTCCCCGACCCGCAGCGCCCCGCTTGACCCGAACCCCGGCTGCCCGTCTCCTCTTCCTCCTCCGCCTCGACCGAGCAGCAGCAGCCGCTGCTCTCCCAGCGGTACCTCTACCTAGCCGCCTCCGTCGGTGCTGTTCTCCTTCGGTGAAGTCCTAAGCCGCCACGGTGAAGCCTCGACGAGTCTTCGCCTGAACTTTGACCCGGACACGGCAGAACCCGAAAACGACAGAACCCGAACATGAAGTAACCCCGTTCTGCATAGCCCCATTCAGGTAACCCGTTCTCTCTCGTTGTTGCTCCATTTTCTGTTCCGTCAGTTGTGACACATAGGCTGTGTAACCCTCTCGATGCCCATGTAACCCGCTCGGTGCATCGCGTCCTGTGGCGATCGCAAACCGCGATCCAAAAATAGGAAAAAAAATACCCCATTTTCCCCCGGAACTGAGTACGCCCTGCCAAACGGGACGACTTGGTCGCACATGTTCTTCACCAAAAGGTGGACGCCATTGATACGGACATGCGGGATTTTGCGAAAGTTGATTTGGATATGCGTGCACACCGAAATCAACGTGTATCCGCCGATAACACCCCGTATTCGCCTGTTCTGGAACACCTTGTAACTTTGTGTACACACGTCGGATCGAAATAAAACTTGCACCATCGGACTCATAGTAAAACGCTGGTCCTGTGACCCAAGTTTGGTTCAATTCTGAGAACGTTGACAAAATTGCGTATCGTGGGCCCCGCGGCTCCACTTGACGGGCAATTTTGTGATCGGCTCATCGGAATCCAGTTCTAGAAGTTCTGTTGGGTTCGTATCATCGTTTTGGACTTGTTGACACTAAGTTTGACGAATTTGGAGACCATTGGTTATGACGTATTTTTCGGTGCGAAGTGGCCCACATGTGGATCCCGCTTTGACCAAAAACTGTGATTTTTGCCCTTGCGTCCAAATTGGACTCAAGGATAGACGTTTCTAGCTATTTGATATTTTTTGAGCCTGTTGGTGATGTTTATTATAGCTTTTGGAGGAGTACCTGCAGAATCCACTGATACAGGGCAGTTGTTGGTATTCAAACCCCAGGCAAGTGTACCTTGCCAAATCTTGTAGTTCTTGTTACATATTTCCTTGCCTTATTTATATGTTGTACATGCTTGACCTAGGACCGTGTGACTTTACTTCGCATTCGATTACTAGTCGGGTGCCAACCCCGTATGCGGAGTTGTGCAACATCACCTAGAGATGGACATCGTGACCCTTTACATTCTCGTGCTTGCATTATCAAGTACGTCATACCCAGGACACCTGAAACTATTCATGAGACAATCTTCCTAAAATATTCAAGGTGATTCTGTGTAGGTTGCAGGATTTTGACATAGACATTATATTCATAGATATTATATGACTTGTTGCATTAGCTATGATCTCGCGTGACATGGACATGAGATGTTATGGACATGAGACGTGTGGTTACATTGGGTGGGGAGAGACACACAGGCTACAGGATGTTTTATTTATATATATTTATTATTATGAGGCCGTAGACTCTACAGCAGAGCTAGGCACATTACGTATTATTACTGCTACCGGCTCCCCGACACAGAGCTTGTAGCGGTCTCAGCCTGAGTACTAGTGATTGTTTATGGTGATAAACAAAAGAATGATATATAATGACGAGGTTTATATGAAACCCATTTCTTTGGTTTACAAACAAAAAGTACAATTAATCCTATACGAGGATGTCTAGTACAATTTTTTAATCTGGGTAGATGTTGCTATAGGAGTCTGATCTGCAGTCGATCACTTTGTCCCTTAGACCATACGATGATGAAGAAGTGCCATGGAAGACGAAAAGCAGCTTCGAAGGTTGCAAAAGAGGGCGGATGCACGATGCCAAAGTCGTCGATCGCTACTCTTTGCCTGAGCTCTGGATTCCTCTCTCTCAAAGACTCTTTGACTCTTGGTTCCTTGACCTTCTCCAAGTTTGACCAAGATTTTTCCGACCTTTAGTCTTCTCCTCTCAATTTTTCGACCTTAAAGTCTTTGACCTCTAATTTCTCCCCATGTCCTCTGTTGATAGAGGTCTCTATTTATAGAGTTTTAGTGACAGTGACCACCCAGCCGGCTTAGAAGCCGAGCCGTGGGCAGTATGGCACCTCTTCACGCGATGGTTATAATAACCGTTGCCTGCGTATAAATGATCTCCTGAATGAGCGTGTGATACGTATCAATTAAGAGACAACGCGTATAACTGCTGCGAAGATCACGGCGTAGAAGCCACGTAGGTAGGTATCCCTTGCGTAGAAGAGGTTGGCATAGAAGCCAATATCCTATCACTATGGCATAGAAGCCAAGTAGGCATAGAAGCCGAGTGGGCGTAGAAGCCGAGTGGACATAGAAGCCGAGTAGGCGTTGAAGCCGAGTAGGCATAGAAGCCGAGTGGGCGTAGAAGCCGAGCAGGCATAGAAGCCGATGCGTAACGTGCCAGATTGATGATGTGGACGTCTTAGCCGGAATTACGGCTTTTGGAGATATAATCAAATCTTTTGCATTAAATGCAGAGATCCGCCATCATCCTGCGCATTAAATACAGAGGCGTGTTTGAAGGTCTGCCACCGTTCTGAGCATTAAGTACAGAGACGTGCCTCGAGCCTGTCACCACTCTGCGCATTGAATGCAGAGACGTACCTCGAGCCCTGTACGAAGATCAGCTTTTGACGTGGCAGCCTGTCTGTCTTCTGCGGAGCGTAAGCGGCTCACATCTGCCTGTGTAAAATAAGGCAGCGTATTTCTTCGTATGCGTAAAAGCAGTTTACGCCGAGGAGATGTCAGTAGACGACTGTTCGGTGATATTTAATCAAATCCTTTGCATTAAATGCAAAGATCCGCCATCATCCTGTGCATTAAATACAGAGGCGTGTCCCAAAGGGTCTGTCATTATTCCAGCCGTCGTCTGGGTAGCCGTGCAGTACTCTTTGTCAGGTGTCAGATGTCAGGTTCACTGCATGATTTGACAGGTTCATTTCGGAGAATACGAAGCGTTCCTCGTACGCTTAAATGCTGCATTGAAAGCGGATGAGTTTTACGCCATAGAGGTGATGGAGCACCCTCTTTACGCTAAAGCAGCCTTGGACGTACTGCACTTACGCGGATAGTCCTCGAGCTTTATATCTGGAAAGCTCTGTTTGTACGCCGATGGCTCTGAGGTCATCTTTTTACGCTGTTCAGCATTAGAATGCTGCGTATAGCAATCCAGCCTATTTTTCATGCTTCTACAAGACCCCCTTCAAAGCTTTTAAATTCCTCGTAATTTGAAACGCTTTGAATGAAGCATGAAATGTTCCTCGTAATCTGAAATGCTCTGGATGGAGCCTGAAACGGTCAAGTCTGACACGTTCTTTCAAGGCTGACTTTATGGCGGAGTTATTGGGGATAGGTGTGATCTCTTTTGCCTATAAAAAGGCTGAGGAGTTAACCTGTTCTTCCCATATTTCTTTTACCACACAGAGATGATCGCCGGAGTTCGTCGGGTCGATCTGAGGAAGAAGAAGACCATGTTCTTCCAGCATGTAAGGAGCCAAAAAAGACGGTGTCTTCGAGCAAGCATCACCTGCAACGATAGACCATGGAAGGATATCATAGCCTCTCTTGCTCGGGATAATCAGCAACTTTGTATGGCGGTTCTTCCGGAGAGAGGAAGGGTCGTATTTGACCACACAGCTTGCAAGCTGTATCTTCTCCTGATACCTCCGCGGACGAGAGCAGATAAACTAGCTCCGTCCAGGATTGAGTTGGGTCAAACCTCTCAACTCAATCTGTCATGGCGCTGGGCGCAGGAAAGCAGATTTACCCTACTTTTCTGTATTGGAGGATGGGTCTAGGCCCAATTTTGTATCCTCCCGCCATTGATCATCCATGTCAGTCAGTTTGCGGGCACTGACTGACTGCTGGAGAAGATGGATGAAGAAGCCCACTCGTGCGAGAACCTGGCAGAACAGATTCTGGGCGTGCTCTTCAAATGACGATGAGGAAATCCTTTGTAGACAGGGATTTCCCTCATATGTAATCATGGAAATGAAGAAAAACCCTTGTAGGCTGGATTTCCCTCATATATAACCATGATTTTAATCTTTAATAAAATCGTCTTCTTCTGTGCATATGATCATCTTGCCATATATGTTGCTGTGATGTCTGAATATGTGTAGCTTCGATACGTCTGACAACTTTACGCTGACTCTGATAGAAAGAGCATTAGGTCCCGTCCTAACTTTTAAGCATAACTAAGGATGCGCAGAAAGCTGCTTTAGCATTTAAGTCGAGCATTCGAACTATCCTGCTGTTAGAAATGGGGAGCCGCGTAGAATTCTGAACCGTCACTTCTGATAAGAAGAATTTTTGTTCAGTCCTTCATCTTCAATAATAATTTCCCAAAAATCCCTTGGAACAGGGCAAGAAATGACTGTCGAACTGAGTCGCCATCTTGAACTATAGATGAAGTATTCAGACTGGATTCTGGATGAACTTTCGATCGACCCAAGAAGGAGAGTTATTTTCAATGTTGAACTCTGTGTGCTTTGAGTACTTGGAAGATTTTGGGGCCAAGAAGGAGTATCGTCTGTGTGAACCCTTGCAATTGACCGCCTTAGGAGTTATTCAGATATGTACGCATACTCTGGCCTGGTATCTCTCAGATAATGTGGCGAGTCAGAGATCTGTAAATGTGGATGAGCATGAAATCCTGAGTTTGTAGCCTATCGAGCGTCAAAGCCACCGAGCGTGAAATCATAGATTTATAGTTCTTGAACGTGAAGTCGTAGGTTTGTAGCCTCTCGAGCGTAAAAGCTACCAAGCACAAAGGCATCCGGGCAAAAAACCATAGACTTATAGTCCTTGAGCGTAAAACCATAGATTCGTAGCTGTCGAGCGTAGAAAGCTCCTTGGCGTAGAACCTGTAGATCTGTAGCCTCTGAAAAGGAAATCTTTCGAACGTGAAGTTGTGGATCTGTTGCCTCTGAGCGTAAAAGCCACCGAGCATAAAATCCTAGATTTGTAGCTTCTGAACGTGAAGTCGTAGGTTTGTAGCCTCTCGAGCGTAAAAGCTACCGAGCACAAAGGCATCCGGGCGTAAAACCATAGACTTATAGTCCTTGAGCGTAAAATCGTAGATTCGTAGCTGTCGAGCGTAGAAAGCTCCTTGGCGTAGAACCTGTAGATCTGCTTTTGTACGGAAATTTTTCGAATTCGCCGACTGTCCGCCTTTCGAGAATAATAGGCTGACGTAGTCCCCAATCATAACCGAATATTAATTGTCTGATTTGGTTAGGGATTCGAGGAGTCCATCCGAACTCTATATATATCCCAAGCTTCTTGAGAGAAAAACTTTTCATCCGTCTTCTGCGAGAGAAAGCCTTCGTCAGTTTGAGTTCTTCTTCGTTTCTTCTCCGAGCATTCAGAGTTTTCAGCAATGGCCCCGAAACCGATCTCCTCCTTCTCTAAGGGAAAGAAGGTCGACTCTTTTTCTCGTTCTTCTGCCCAAGCGAGAGCAACTTCTGTCGGGCAAGGCGAGCTTCCTTCTGAGCGAAACGTCCCGGCGACGAGCAGTGCACCCGGGATTGAAGGTAGAGTTTTTGGGACGAAAAGAACGACAAAAATCCTTCGCACACGTTGTACGTGACCGTGCTAGGTCGTCTTCTGTGCTGATAGCCTCTTTGAGGAAGATGATGCACGAAGACGTTTTAATCTTTTACGCCCACATTTCTAATGTGTTAGCGTAAAGACTCTATATTTTTGCAGTTGAGCGTAAAAGCTTCGACTGTCGAAAACTTGGTGTATACTATAAAATTTGAGTTTTATGCTTTGGGGTGAGAATTCCGGCGTAATAACTCAAATTTTGGCGGTCTGGCGTAAAGCACAGACTGTATACTGCCAACCTTGAATTTTATGCTTTAGGAAATGGATTCCAGCGTGAAAGCTCAAGGTTTTACAGTCTTGGCGTAAAACACAGACTGTTGCCTCCTGGCATATGTTTGCAAGTTTGTAATGTCTAGTATAGAAACTGCCGTGTCTTTTTTCCATGTTGCAGTTAATCTTCGTATATCTGCACTGGCCGAGGTGATGGGTTCTGCTACAGGGATGCTGCACTCCAACTACCTGGAGGATTTGTCGTACGTGACATTTCCAATGTCCGGATCCCAGCATCCTAAAGGAAGGGGAATCCTGATATCGGCCCAAGGCAAGCGAACGCTGTTGAACATGATCAACGGAGAGCCCCTGACGTACGTAGACGGGGAGCAATATATAAAGACGGCTTTTCTCTTTGGGGACATGATTGACAAGAAGTCCCAGACGAAGCCGAAGAAGGAACTCTGGGTCTTCCCTGTCGGGAGCTTGGTCATGTATCTGCCCAAGATGTTGAGGGACTATCCCATCTCGGCCTTCTTCCATGCCACACATCCCAGGAGGATGTCGTGGGTGCTGACTCCCGATCTTCACGGCCGTTCGGGGATGATATTTTATCAGAAAGGATCTGGGCAGGGGTCATTTGTCAGCCGTCCTTCCGGCTCTGTAACGCCGTTCAGGGGATTATACCCGGGCAGTGTCCCAAATGAGGACAGCTTGGTGCTCCAGCCGGTCCAGTTACCGACTTTCTGCAATGACTTCATGGGGCACGGAGGAGTATACCCTAAGGGGAATCCTCGATGCAATGGGTGGATCACACCAACCAATCTTCGGTGGGCTTGCTTAGTTGACTGGGCCTTGAAGCATTTTCAGCACGAGCTGGAGAGCAATGACCTGTATGCAGCCGTGAATGCCACCAGCGTTGGGTTGCCTCTGAACCCTAACCTGTTCCTGGCCTTGATGGAGCGATACATCTCGCTCACCGGGACTTTTGCCACTCCACTGGGGGAGTTAGGGTTAGCCCTTCACGAGATGGCAGAGATCTCGAGACTGCCGATGGGGGATACTCCTTATGAGGAGTATGTTCCCACGAACTGGGAGCTGGGGGATTCAGACCCTCGGGTAGTGGCAGTATACCAGGAGTTGAGGTGTCACTACCTGGCGTGCACCGCCTTTTATGGTGAGCCCTCTGATTTGGCTCATACCAACAAGTGGACGTCCTACCTCTTCTTTCTCCGGGCCAGGGCTGCTCAGCCGGAGAAAGTCTTGGAAGGCAAGGATCAGCCTCTGAGTTTTCTGAGCGCGCTTACTGCTCAGGAAGTCGACGATCTTATGGAAGACGCCAGTGCTCTAGATCTAATTCTTGATGAAGGGATAGGAAAATATCCTGCAGGCACTAAGGCCTACAGTTATCTGAGGCACTACCGCAGGCCTCTGTCCAAGGAAGCCCAACTGGCTGGCTTCCTTTCTATATGGCTGCGCCGACTGGTGGTACCCGGCATTGCATCTGCGGACCGCATTCACCGCAACACGCTGTGGCCTGCAGTGCATCTGGTGTTTGGGGCAAGACTGGGCTTGCTCCCCGCCATGGTGTGCCGCATACAAGCTGGCCTGAGGGCCATGACTGATGGGTTGCTTATCGATGAAGCTCGGCGCGAAAGCATTCCCAGGGTAGAATTACCATACCTATACTTGATGGGATGGTTAATTCTCCATAACCCCAGAGTGATGTCTCCCGGCTCTGGCAGTAGTTCGGGGGGTAGTTTCCTGCTGAATTACAAGAAATCCTCCTGGAACGTGGCCACAGTTTTAGACTGTCGGCGGGTGCTGAACATCACTCACAGCTGGAAGCTCTTCTGCACTGTTCCCCCCGTACATCGCAATCAATCGGGGGTTAGGCTTGAGGATTCAGGTAGAGAGAAGACCGTCCTTTCTCCTGAGGCTTTTAATTGGTTGGTCTGTATTAGACCTTCCCATTTATTATACAGGAGTGAAGACCAATGCTTCTTGGAGCCCTACCTGCCTAGTCGGTTTGTCAGGCAATTTGGGTATGACCAATTGCACGTGGGCAACGCCGTCACCAGCCTCAGGTCCAGGGGTGGACTTATAGATGGGGCGAGAGGATGGCGATACTTTATCATGGGCTACACTGGAGCAACTTTTACCGTGCCCGTCATTACGCTCTCCACGGAGCTGCGCATCCTCCATACGTACGTACAGTTTTATGTGGCAACCAACACCTTCCATCGTGATTTCGACATGCTTGGAAGTTTTAGGGTGCCCTCTTCCAAGTCTGGGGGAAGAGTCGATGTCCCATTAGTCTCCTCTGATGAGGGTAAGGATACCGTCAATCCAGATGAGCCTCTGTTGGCGGTGCCGAGGGGTGACATACCTCCGCCTGCAGGGGCTTTGGTCCTTTCTGGCAAGCGCAGGGCTCCTGTTCTGAAGCAGACTCCCCCTCGCAAGAAGAAGAAGGCGGCTATTCGTCCTCTCAGGATTCCTGGTAATGAGGCTCTTGGAAGTGAGCCTGTTGTCTCCCCTGTCGGGGATGTTTCTTTTAGTAGAGGTCCCTCGCCTTTTAGAGAGGGACCCTCCACAGTCCCGGCTGGCAGTGCCGGAGGACTCCTGCTTGAGGCTGCCGTCACTGCTATCGCTTCAGGCAGCGGCACGAGATCGCCTCCCAGGCCGAGCTCAATAAGGCCGTCTTTATCCAGACCGGCAATGGGAGAAATCCCTACTGTGTCTATGAATATACCCAGCGAGATTCCAGCTGATGAACCTCGATTGCGTCTGGGTGCAGACTCGGGAGAATATCTGCCGATGTCAGTTAGCACACCACCTTCTCCAGGTATGACAGCTTGCTTAGCATTATTAAGAAATGATTTACCTGTACTGGCCGCAGACGCGACATATACACCATCGGTCATGGGTAAATGTCATTTTTATGCCTCTTTTTTAGAAAAATTAACATCATGTCGATATTAACTTTTTTGTCTTTTTTTCAGGGGAAGACCTCTTCGGGGAGTACGGTGTTGACGTGCCTCGTGGCTCTATCTCAGCTCCTGGTGATGACCCGGAGGTGCCCGACTTCGAAGAGGAAATATCTTCGGGTGCCGGCTCGCTTGAAACGGTTCTGATGTCTGAAGAGGAGGACGAGCCTGTCATCACGACAAAGCCTCCTCTGAGTGCGCCGGTCACTTCGTCCGTTGTTGGTGCATCTTCTTCCGTCGCACCACCTGCTGAGGTGACCGCTGTGGCAACATCATCTGCGGTCGTTCCTGGAGTGAGGTTTGCCAATATCTGTCACGACCCGCACCCGGTGTAAGGGTACTAGTCGGAAACAACGCCCAGCCTACGCCGCAGAATCGGCGGTAGAACGCTGTCTAGATAATCTATCTAATATAATGAACCACCAATAATGATAAAATACTCAATCACAGAACTAAGATAGAATGAGCACTAATCAGATAAAGAATAGAATAGTCACAATACAACTCATGAGTCTAAAATAATACATCAATGAGTCTGAAGAAAAACAGAAATAAGCTGGAGACAAATCCAGTACAAAAGAATACTACAAAACTATAAAGCTACAACTCCAGGGTCAACTGTCTCAGTTGGGATAAGTCCCTCTTGAGCCAGGGTCTCAGAATCTAAACCCACAACATCCTGGGGTCTATAGTAGGTAGGGTACTCCTCAGTGTCATCTGGAAAAATATTTCCAGTCAGGAAGGAGCAGAGTACAACCCTAATAACAGTTCTCTAATAATGATAAAAACTATGTAACAGTAAATAGCTGTGGATAAACAAGATGCATAAATAGATACAAGAAATGTATAGACAATAAGGAAGTACTGGAAAGAAATACAATAATGAACAATATGCTGATGGAACAAGAATACTAATGACTAAGTGTGTGAGTACTAGCTTTAACATGTGATCAGCTTGGGAACTTGCACAAGAGTATAATGGCCTGGTTGATTATACGTGCGGTGTATGATCAACACTCACAAGGAATAAGACATGCACAAGGAGGGTATGATCACATATCTACACTAAAATACTCTCCACCCCCGACTGGTATAATAGATCCAACCACGGTACGTTATGGCACGAGATTCCCCAAGAAGAGAGCGACTCCTCCCGAAAATCGGTATCTGTACATGTACAAGATAACCAATGAAACAATACTTGCACCATATACACCATATACCAAGGAATAACATCTCATGGCGAGATCCGGATATACCAATCCGTGTAACAATAGTGTCAAGAGAACATGTAAATCTACACTAGATACAACGAACATAGAGGATATCATAAATAAGAAACTATCAGAGAATATACTCGCCTGAAGTCCAATGAACAGTCTCACAAATGTCTGACTCGGTGCCTCGAAGACCTAGATATGGAATACAACATTAAAACAAGGTCCCGGAAAGAGAAAAAGTCAAACTAGACAACTTCTAGGTTAATAACTCAATTCTAAGGCAAAAGTCAACTATGGTCAACTCTAAAGTCCACTAAAGTCAAACATGGTCAAACCCAAAGTCAACCTCACAAAACATCCATAAAATAATATAAAAATAAAATACAACAATTTAGGAATCAAATTAGATTCCAAAAGAAACTCACACAAAGTATACTAATAATACAATTAATATATACCTTAAAAATATATATATACAACCTAATATTCATATAATTAAAATACTATATTATAACAATTATTATACCTCACAAAACACATATATATATACATATAAATATATACAAATACAATATATAATATATACATTAAATCTGTCAAAGCGTCACTGAAAACAGTGAGCTAAGAATACAATTTAATTAAAACGGCTAATAGTGACAGTTTCGTCTGTCACCGAAAAACTGTTGCAGAAAAAACTGAATACAATTCCTACTGCCGACTGGATCGCTGACAGTTTAAAACCATCGCAGAAAGACTGTCGCAAAAAATTCGCTCAGACCCGCCCACTGCTAATTAATGACAGATTTGTCATTAAATGCATTTAAATGCACAGAGTTACAGCGGCTGCTGTATCGGCTAATTAATGACAGTTTTACTGTCATTAATTCACTGTTACTAAAACAATCAAAATATATATATATATATATATATATATATATATATATATATATATATATATATATATATATATATATAACAATATATATATATACAATAAAATCATAATACAATATAATTAAATAACTAATAATTATATACTTATATATATACACATCTACACTTATAATTAAATACCAATTGTTACAAACTTATGTACATATTTTATATGGCTAGAAGCACACCTAAAATATATACATTAATATACAATAAGTTCATAATAATTATAAATAATATAATTACACAATCAAACACATAAATATATTTTATAAAATATTTTATGTATAAATTATATTATTTAACAAGTAGTAACATATATATTTGCATGCAAGAAAGCTACATATTATATTGTACATTATATTAGCACACACAAAATATAGATCTATGCTACAATAATTACTATAATAAATACACAAAATAAATATATAATATCCATATATATTTACTAATTATAAATGAAGAATTGAACCATAATTAATTAGATCTATGCAAAATACACACAATTGGAGAGTATCTCACCGTATCCCACTAGATCTAGGATACGCATGCGACACGAGTCCAACACACAACCAAATGCACCCCGAAGGACACAAACAAATCACAAATAATATTTATGAACAAATCAAAGTGTCAAAAGTAGATCTATGTGTCCGTGTCAAAATACGACATGTTCAAAGCCCCGTGTCGGAGAAAAACCCCAAAATGACACGTATCACCAAATAGTTGGGATACGAACCACAAGTATCCCAATATGGACACGACACTAGCCTCAAACACAAATCTCATGTCCAATTGATCTATAGGATCAATTGACACACACAACAAAATATAAATTCGGAATTCCAACAAAATTGATACAAAAAGCACCATAACTTTCTCCATGGGTCTCCTATGAACACAAAACAAAGTCCTATGGGTAGTACATACATATAGGTTGATTTTACATAATTAAATCCCAGATTTAGAAGCTATTTAAATGGGAAAAATCTGAATTATACCTATTGGGAGATGGATTCCCAATGAAACCTCCAATTGAGATGAACTTGCTTCCAAATTGTAGATCCTTGCTCCTCTTTGTAGATCCTTGCTTCCTTCTTCTAGATCCTTGCTTTCTTCTTCTCTAATGGTGAATTGGGAAGAATTTGGAATGAAATTGGTAGGGAATTGGATTGGGAATGGAGGGAATTTGGTAGTGGAAAAATTCTAGATCTAGATTTGGAATGAAATGAGAGGAGAGAGAAATTTCCCCCCCTCATTAATAGGCCGGCCATAGCCCCTCCCCCAAGCAATTGTAAAATGTCCAATGTACCCCTTGGAGCCTCTCATGAAGAAATAATTAAGGAAGGAAGCTTCTAGTCTAATCATTTAATTAATTTAATCCATCTCCTTAACTATGGGCTTTCTAAAAGGGCCAAGTCTAACTAGTTAATTCATGTTGGTCCATGGGTCCAAACTAAACTAGTTGGGTCCACTAAAATAAGTCCAAAATAATTAAATAATAACTAACAACAATTAAATAATACAACAAATAATTATTTACCATGCACAATATTTATTTAAATAGGAAATTACCAAAATATCCTTTCCTAGAAAATGTGGTAGTGACAAGTCTACCCTCCTTAAAATAATTTCATCCTCGAAATTCAAAGACGAAAACTACCCCCAGAAAATCACAGAACATAACTAAAGAATCACAACTAACTAATGAACAGAACATAACAATGAACAGAACATAACTAGAAAATAACATACCTCAAGGTACAAACAAATATGGATAACGCTCTCGCATTTCATCCTCTCTCTCCCAGGTAGACTCCCCCGGAGAGTGATGCCTCCATGCGACGCGCACCAAAGGAATAGTCTGGTTCCTCATCACCTTCTCTCTCTGATCCAGAATCCCAACTGGCTGCTCTGGATAGCTAAGAGTAGGGCCCACCTCTATCTCTGAGTGATCCAATACATGACTAGGATCTGCCACGTATCGTCTCAACTGCGACACATGAAACACATTATGCACTCTCTCCAATGCAGGTGGCAAGTCTAGTCTATAAGCAACTACACCGACCCTCTCTAGAATAGTGAAAGGTCCAATGAATCGCGGACTAAGCTTTCCGCCTCCACCGAAGCGAATCGTGCCTCGTATCGGAGAAATCCTCAGAAACACCAAACCACCCACCTAGAACAAAATACCACCTTAAGAATTTAATCTATAACAAACAACCAAGAACAAACAAAAATCTAAACTATACCTCGAACTCCAAAGGTCTCCGATGGCTATCGGCCCAATGCCGCTGTCTGTCCTGCGCCACTCGAAGTCTGTCTCTGATCAACTGAACCTTCTCTGCTACATCCATAACCATCTCTGGCCCAAGCAAAACTCTCTCTCCAACATCGTCCCAAGACAAAGGAGTACGACACCTCCGACCATATAGAGCTTCAAAAGGTGACATCTCTATACTGGCCTGGTAACTGTTGTTGTAAGCAAACTCTACCAAATAGAGATGGTCCTCCCAAGAACCCCCGAAATCTAGTACACAAGTGCGCAACATATCCTCGAAAGTCTGAATAGTTCTCTCTGACTGCCCATCTGTCTGGGGATGATATGCAGTACTGAACTTGAGCTGAGTGCCCAAACTCTCCTGCAAACTCCTCCAGAAATAAGAAGTGAAACGACTATCCCGATCTGAGACTATGCTGACGGGAACTCCATGTATCCTAACGATCTGCCTCACATACATCTCTGCCAGCTTCTCCGTAGACAAACCCACCTTGAAAGGCAAAAAGTGGGCCGACTTGGTCAACCTATCAACAATGACCCAAATTACGTCTTTCCCTCCTGGAGATCGTGGTAGTCCGGACACAAAATCCATAGTAATGTGTTCCCACTCCCACTCTGGAATGGATAATGGCTGAAGTAAACCTCCTGGCCTCTGCCTCTCGGCTTTCACCTGCTGGCACACTAAGCATCTGGATACAAACTGTGCCACTTCCCTCTTCATGCCATACCACCACACACTCTCTCGCATATCCCGATACATCTTGTTAGCACCTGGATGTATGGAATACTGAGAGCGATGCGCTTCCTGCAACACCTCCTCACGTAACTCCCCACTAGGCACACACAATCTAACTCCATGCCTCAAAGATCCATCCTCTGCAATAGTGAAATCATCCTCCAATCCTGCTCTCACCTGAGCTCTGATACTCCTCAAGGATACATCATCATACTGTGCTGCCTTGATCCTATCCATCAAATCTGAATGTATCTGCAATCCCCACATCTGCATAGCACCACCAGGAACAATCACCTCAATGCCCAAGCTCTCCAAGTCCTCCAACAATTATCGATCCTGCGTCAAGAACATAGCTACCGGATACCTGCTCAAAGCATCGGCAACTACATTGGCTTTCCCAGGATGATATTGCAAAGAGATATCAAAATCCTTCATCAGTTCCAACCACCGACGCTGCCTCATGTTCAACTCCTTCTGTGTGAAAACGTACTTCAAGCTTTTGTGGTCTGTGAAGATCTTCACACGCTCTCCGTACAAATAATGTTTCCACAACTTCAGAGCAAAAATGACGGCTGCCAACTCCAAATCATGGGTAGGATAGTTCTTTTCATGAGGACGCAATTGCCTGGATGCATAGGCAATCACTTTCCCATGCTGCTGAAGAATACAATCTAAACCCTTCCCCGATGCATCACTATAAATAGTGAAACTCCGGACCCTGATGGCAACGTCAAAATAGGAGCAGACGTCAACCTCTTCTTCAACTCCTCAAAAGCAACCTGGCAATCCTCCGTCCAAACAAACTCCACATCCTTCCTTGTGAGTTTGGTCATCGGCTCGGCAATCCTCAAAAAATCTTGCACAAACTTTCTGTAGTAGCCTGCCAATCCCAAGAAACTCCTGATCTCTGCTACCGAACTCGGAGTCTTCCAAGATTCCACTGCTAAAATCTTCTTCGGATCCACTGAAATACCATCACCAGTCACAACATGCCCCAAGAATTCCACCTTGTCCAAGAAAAACTCACATTTGGACAACTTCCCATACAACTTCTCCTTTCTCAGCACATCCAACACAATCCTCAAATGCTCCTCATGCTCCTCCGGTGTCTTCGAGTATATGAGTATGTCGTCGATGAACACCACCACGAACTTGTCAAGGTACTGGTGGAACACCTTGTTCATCAAGTTCATAAATACCGCCGGTGCATTAGTCAAACCAAACAGCATCACCATAAACTCGTACTGACCATACCGAGTTCTAAAAGCAGTCTTCGGTATATCCTCCGGCTTCACCTTCACCTGATGGTAGCCTGATCTCAAATCTATCTTAGAAAATACCTTTGTACCACTCAACTGATCAAACAGATCATCAATCCGTGGCAAAGGATACTTATTCTTGATAGTGAGATTATTCAAAGCCCTGTAATCAATGCACATACGTACCGATCCATCCTTCTTCGGTACAAACAATACCGGGGCTCCCCATGGTGAAGAACTCGATCTGATAAACCCCTTATCCTGCAATTCATCCACCTGCTTCTTCAACTCGACCAGCTCGCTGTTGTTTACTCTATAGACATGCTGCGAAATTGGTTCTGCACCTGGCACCAAGTCTATAGAAAATTCAACATCTCGATCTGGCGGCAATCCTGGCAATTCCTCAGGAAACACATCCAAGAATTCTGCTATCAACGGATGCGGCAACTCCTTGTCTTCCACCATAGCTCCATAAATAATGCCTTCTCCCTGCTCTGCAGCTCCTCTAGCAAACTCGAACTCTGGCTCTCCTGGCGAACCAAACAAAACTCTACTTCCTCTACAATCTATGCTAGCACGGTGCCTACTCAACCAATCCATCCCGAGTACAATGTTGTAGCTCGGAAGTGGCATTACAAGTAGACACGCACTCAACTCCCGGCCTCCCAGAGTAACTCTCCGATCCTTGCAAATATCATTAACCAGGATAATGCCTCCCCCGGTCATGATCTTGCAAGTCCTAAGCAAAGACTCAGCTACCAAACCATGCTTTAGAGCAAAAGAAACAGATACAAAACTATGGGAAGCACCACTATCAAACAAAGCTAAAGCTGGAATGGAATCAAGAAGAATAGAACCTGCGATGACATCTCCGGTGGGTTCCTCCTCTTCGACGGTCATAGCAAACGCTCGTCCCTGCTGAGCACCTCTCTGCTGATGTTGGACAAAACGCTGCTGCTGTGTCGGAAGCGGTCCCCTCGGTTGTGCTACAGGTGGTCTCGTCTGTGCCCTCGGAGCTGGAGCTGCTCCCTGAACTGCACGACGAGGATACTCCCTCAATTGATGCCCTTCAGTACCACAATACAAACAAACTCCTAGCCTCTTTCTGCAAACTTCCCAGATGTGGCCGGGCTTCTTGCAGAAGTTGCATAGAGCTTGCTGTAACTGTCTCTGCTGCTGAGGTGCCTGGTGAAAAGGTGCTCTAGCTGGAGTCTGGTTCTGCTGTGGCTGCTGGAAAGGTCTGGACTGGAAATGAGGACGTTTGGCAGATACTGCACTGCCGTTGGCCCCCAAAAAAGAATCACGGTCTCTCTTGGTCTTCAAACCCAGATCCCGCTCAACCTTGCGTGCCTCCGCAAGTATCTCCGAGTATGTCTCATAAAAAGACGGAATGAGAATCTGTCACTACCACATTTTAGAAAAAAGGGTATTTTAGTAATTTCCTATTTAAATAAATATTGTGCATGGTAAATAATTTTTGTTGTATTATTTAATTGTTGTTAGATATTATTTAATTATTTTAGACTTATTTTAGTGGACCCAACTAGTTTAGTTTGGACCCATGGACCAACATGAATTAATTAGTTAGATTTGGCCCATTTAGAAAGCCCATAGTTAAGGAGATGGATTAAATTAATTAAATGATTAGACTAGAAGCTTCCTTCCTTAATTATTTCTTCATGAGAGGCCCCAAGGGGTACATTGGACATTTTACAATTGCTTGGGGGAGGGGCTATGGCCGGCCTATTAAAGAGGGGGGGAAATTTCTCTCTCCTCTCATCTCATTCCAAATCTAGATCTAGAATTCTCCCACTACCAAATTCTCTCCATTCCCAATCCAATTCCCTACCAAATTCATTCCAAATTCTTCCCAATTCACCATTAGAGAAGGAGGAAGCAAGGATCTAGAAGAAGGAAGCAAGGATCTACAAAGAGGAGCAAGGATCTACAATTTGGAAGCAAGTTCATCTCAATTGGAGGTTTCATTGGGAATCCATCTCCCAATAGGTATAATTCAGATTTTCCCATTTAAATAGCTTCTAAATCTGAGATTTAATCATGTAAAATCAACATATATGTATGTAGTACCCATAGGACTTTGTTTTGTGTTCATAGGAGACCCATGGAGAAAGTTATGTTGCTTTTTGTGTCAATTTTGTTGGAATTCCGAATTTATATTTTGTTGTGTGTGTCAATTGATCCTATAGATCAATTGGACATGAGATTTGTGTTTGAGGCTAGTGTCGTGTCCATATTGGGATACTTGTGGTTCGTATCCCAACTATTTGGTGATACGTGTCATTTGGGGATTTTTCTCCGACACAGGGCTTTGAACATGTCGTATTTTGACACGGACACATAGATCTACTTTTGACGCTTTGATTTGTTCATAAATATTATTTGTGATTTGTTTGTGTCCTTCGGGGTGCATTTGGTTGTGTGTTGGACTCGTGTCGCATGCGTATCCTAGATCTAGTGGGATACGGTGAGATACTCTCCAATTGTGTGTATTTTTGCATAGATCTAATTAATTGTGGTTCAATTCTTCATTTATAATTAGTATATATATATGGATATTAAATATTTATTTTGTGTATTTATTATAGTAATTATTGTAGCATAGATCTATATTTTGGGTGTGCTAATATAATGTACAATATAATATGTAGCTTTCTTGCATGCAAATATATATGTTACTACTTGTTAAATAATATAATTTATACATAAAATGTTTTATAAAATATATTTGTATGTTTAATTGTGTAATTATATTATTTATAATTATTATGTAATTATTTGGATATTAATGTAAATATTTTAGGTGTGCTTCTAGCCATGTAAATTATATGTTCTTTGTTAAATATTTGAAGGTATAAGTTTATGTGTATATTAATATATATATGTACATTTTTGTATTAATGGTTTATATATATATATATATATATATATATATATATATATATATACTGTTTTATATATTCTGTTTATATATATATATATATATATTGTTTTATATATTCTGTTTTTATATATATAATTATATGTATATAACTTGTTTTAGTGACAGTGAATTAATGACAGTAAAAACTGTCATTAATTAGCCGACTAATAGCAGCCGCTGTAGCCTTCGGGCAATTAATGACAAACCTGTCATTAATTGCAGCAGCGGAAAACAGCAGCTTTTCTGCGATGCTTTTCTGCGACAGTTTTACTGTCAGCGAAAACCAAAGCAGTGGCAGTTTATTATTTGGGTTTCGGTGACAGTCCTTCGGTGACAGTCCCGACTGTCACTATTTAAACTGTTTTGATTTAATCCTATTTTATTCACTGTTTTTCAATGACGCTTTGACAGATTTAATGTATATATTATATATTATAATTGTATATATATATATGTATATATATATGTGTTTTGTGAGGAATAATAATTGTAATAATATATTATGTTATTTATATAAATGTTGGGTTGTATATATTATTTTAGGGTATATATTAATTGTATTATTAGTATACTTTATGTGAGTTCTTTTTGAATCTAATTTGATTCCTAAATTATTGTAGTTTATCTCTATATTATTTTATAGATGTCTTGTGAGGTTGACTTTGGGTTTGACAATGTTTGACTTTAGTGGACTTTAGAGTTGACCATAGTTGACTTTTACCTTAGAATTGACTTATTGACCTAGAAGTTGCCTAGTTTGACTTGTTCTCTTTTCGGGACCTTGTATTAATGTGGTATTCCATGTCTAGGTCTTCGAGGCACCGAGTCAGATATTTGTGAGACTGTTCATTGGACTTCAGGCGAGTACATTCTCTGATAGTTTCTCATTTATGATATCCTCTATGTTCGTTGTATCTAGTATAGATTTACATGTTCTCTTGACACTATTGTTACACGGATTGGTATATCCGGATCTCGTCATGAGATGTTATTCCTTGGTATATGGTGTATATGGTGCAAGTATTGTTTCATTGGTTATCTTGTACATGTACAGACACCGATTTTCGGGAGGAGTCGCTCTCTTCTTGGGGAATCTCGTGCCATAACGTACCGTGGTTGGATCTATTATACCAGTCGGGGTGGGGAGTATTTTAGTGTAGATATGTGATCATACCCTCCTTGTGCATGTCTTGTTCCTTGTGAGTGTTGATCATACACCGCACGTATAAACAGCCAGGCCATTATACTCTTGTGCAAGTTCCCAAGCCGATCACATGTTAAAGCTAGTACTCACACACTTAGTCATTAGTATTCTTGTTCCATCAGCATATTGTTCATTATTGTATTTCTTTCCAGTATTTCCTTATTGTCTATACATTCTTGTATCTATTTATGCATCTTGTTTATCCACAACTACTTACTGTTACATAGTTTTTATCATTATTTGAGAACTGCTGTTAGGGTTGTACTCTGCTCCTTTCCTGACTGGATATATTTTTCCAGATGACACTGAGGAGTACCCTACCTATTATGGACCCCAGGATGTTGTGGGTTTAGATTCTGAGACCCTGGCTCAAGAGGGACTTATCCCAACTGAGATAGTTGACCCTGGAGTTGTAGCTTTATAGTTTTGTAGTATTCTTTGTACTGGATTTGTCTCCAGCATATTTCTGTAATTTTCTTCAGACTCATTGATGTATTATTTTAGACTCATGAGTTGTATTGTGACTATTCTATTCTTTATCTGATTCGTGCTTATTTCCACCTTAGTTCTGTGATTGAGTATACTATCATTATTGGTGGTTCATTATATTGTTAGATAGTTTATCTAGACAGCGTTCTACCGCCGATTCTGCGGCGTAGGCTGGGCGTTGTTTCCGACTAGTACCCTTACACCGGGTGCGGGTCGTGACACGTTTTTGGTGGTGGCCCATGCAGGTCTAGCTTCACAAGTATGTGATGTCGTGGTAGTGCGACAACTTAGTTGTACTACTGCGAGCCTGCGATAGGATATAGGATATAGGCTGAGATACTCAATCACATCTAGGAAAATTCTTTTGATTCAACTATTCTCCTTTGATATTGATACTTGATCCCTTAAACTTGTCCTTTCCTTGAATATCTTACATCTTGTGCCATATTGATTCTTTCTTTCGCTTTGTCCCAGGATGCCGCCTAAAACTAGATCACAGCAAGGGAGAGCAGTTTCTGAGAGGTCTGCGACATCCCGAGGGCCTGCACCAGTCACTTCTCCGGTGATTGGAGTGTCAGCTGCTTTCGGAGGTCCACCACCCACTCAGAGGACTGTGCCAGCTGTATCTGAGGGGCTTCCATCTCCACCTCCTGTGCCAGCAGAGGCGTCACAGATGTTTACTCTGTTTCGTGGGATGCTCGAGGCACAGAGGGCTCAGTCAGAGGCACATCAGAGGCAGACCGACGTTCTACGGCAGGGCATCGAGAGTGCTCATTAGCTTGCTCGTGCTGTAGTTGAGAGAGGAGTTCCGGTCCAGCAGCAGGTTGTTCCTCAGGTTGCTCAGCTTCGGCCAGGCAACATTCAGGACTTCAAGAAACTGGAGCCTAGGGTTTTCAAAGGGACGGAGGGCATCGTCTATGCTGATGATTGGCTCGAGGACATTGAGCGTCTTATGAGGGTGTCCCGTCTTTCTAAAGATCTGAAGGTTGAGGCGGTAGGACTTCAACTGTTCGACGTCGCTCGTACATGGTTCAGGAATGAGCCGGTTCTAGTTGACGCAGGACAATCTTGGGAGGTATTCAGGGACCTTTTTAAGAAGAAGTTTTTCGCCCGGATAGACAGGCTTGACTTGGGGAGACAATTTGAGAGTCTCATTCAGGGAAGCATGTCTGTGGAGGAATACGCTGCAGAGTTCGGTAGGCTGAGCCAATTTGCAGAGTATCTGGTGAGGGAGCCGGAGGTTCGAGCTATTCGTTTCCGAGAGGGTCTAAACTGGGAGGTGAAGATTCTCATTCCGTCTTTTTATGAGACATACTCGGAGATACTTGCGGAGGCACGCAAGGTTGAGCGGGATCTGGGTTTGAAGACCAAGAGAGACCGTGATTCTTTTCTGGGGGCCAACGGCAGTGCAGTATCTGCCAAACGTCCTCATTTCCAGTCCAGACCTTTCCAGCAGCCACAGCAGAACCAGACTCCAGCTAGAGCGCCTTTCCACCAGGCACCTCAGCAGCAGAGACAGTTACAGCAAGCTCCATGCAACTTTTGCAAGAAGCCCGGCCACATCTGGGAAGTTTGCAGGAGGAGGCTAGGACTTTGTTTGTATTGTGGTACTGAAGGGCATCAATCAAGGGAGTGTCCTCGTCGTGCAGTTCAGGGAGCAGCTCCAGCTCCGAGGGCACAGATGAGACCACCTGCAGCACAACCGAGGGGACCGCTTCCGACACAGCAGCAGCGTTTTGTCCAGCATCAGCAGCAGGGAGGTGCTCGGCAGGGACGAGCGTTTGCTATGACAGTCGACGAGGAGGAACCCACCGGAGATGTCATCGCAGGTTCTATTCTTCTTGATTTCATTCCAGCTTTAGCTTTGTTTGATAGTGGTGCTTCCCATAGTTTTGTATCTGTTTCTTTTGCTCTAAAGCATGGTTTGGTAGCTGAGTCTTTGCTTAGGACTTGCAAGATCATGACCGGGGGAGGCATTATCCTGGTTAATGATATTTGCAAAGATCGGAGAGTTACTCTGGGAGGCCGGGAGTTGAGTGCGTGTCTACTTGTAATGCCACTTCCGAGCTACAACATTGTACTCGGGATGGATTGGTTGAGTAGGCACCGTGCTAGCATAGATTGTAGAGGAGGTAGAGTTTTGTTTGGTCCGCCAGGAGAGCCAGAGTTCGAGTTTGCTAGAGGAGCTGTGGAGCATGAAGAAGGCATTATTTGTGGAGCTATGGTGGAAGACAAGGAGTTGCCACATCCGTTGATAGCAGAATTTTTGGATGTGTTTCCTGAAGAATTGCCAGGATTGCCGCCAGATCGAGATGTTGAATTTTTTATAGACTTGGTGCCAGGTGCAGAACCGATTTCGCAGCATGTCTATAGAGTAAACAACAGCGAGCTGGTCGAGTTGAAGAAGCAGGTGGACGAATTACAGGATAAGGGGTTTATCAGATCGAGTTCTTCACCATGGGGAGCCCCGGTATTGTTTGTACCGAAGAAGGATGGATCGGTGCGTATGTGCATTAATTACAGGGCTTTGAATAATCTCACTATCAAGAATAAGTATCCTTTGCCACGGATTGATGATCTGTTTGATCAGTTGAGTGGTGCGAAGGTATTTTCTAAGATAGATTTGAGATCAGGCTACCATCAGGTGAAGGTGAAGCCGGAGGACATACCGAAGACTGCTTTTAGAACTCGGTATGGTCAGTTCGAGTTTATGGTGATGCCGTTTGGTTTGACTAATGCACCGGCGGTATTTATGAACTTGATGAACAAGGTGTTCCACCAGTACCTTGACAAGTTCGTGGTGGTGTTCATCGACGACATACTCATATACTCGAGGACACCGGAGGAGCATGAGGAGCATTTGAGGATTGTGTTGGATGTGCTGAGGAAGAAGAAGCTATATGGAAAGTTGTCCAAATGTGAGTTTTTCTTGGACAAGGTGGAATTCTTGGGGCATGTTGTGACTGGTGATGGTATTTCAGTGGATCCGAAGAAGATTTCAGCAGTGGAATCTTGGAAGACTCCGAGTTCGGTAGTAGAGATCAGGAGTTTCTTGGGATTGGCAGGCTACTACAGAAAGTTTGTGCAAGATTTTTTGAGGATTGCCGAGCCGATGACCAGACTCACAAGGAAGGATGTGGAGTTTGTTTGGACGGAAGATTGCCAGGCCGCTTTTGAGGAGTTGAAGAAGAGGTTGACGTCTGCTCCTATTTTGATATTGCCATCAGGGTCCGGAGGTTTCACTATTTATAGTGATGCATCGGGAAAGGGTTTAGGTTGTGTTCTTCAGCAGCATGGGAAAGTGATTGCCTATGCATCCAGGCAATTGCGTCCTCATAAAAAGAACTATCCTACCCATGATTTGGAGTTGGCAGCTGTCATATTCGCCCTGAAGTTGTGGAAACATTATTTGTACGGAGAGCGTGTGGAGATCTTCACAGACCACAAAAGCTTGAAGTACGTTTTCACGCAGAAGGAGTTGAACATGAGGCAGCGTCGGTGGTTGGAACTGATGAAGGATTTTGATATCTCTTTACAATATCATTCTGGGAAGGCCAATGTAGTTGCCGATGCTTTGAGCAGGTATCCGGTAGCTATGTTCTTGACGCAGGATCGATATTTGTTGGAGGACTTGGAGAGCTTGGGCATTGAGGTGATTGTTCCGGGTGGTGCTATGCAGATGTGGGGATTGCAGATACATTCAGATTTGATGGATAGGATCAAGGCAGCACAGTATAATGACGTATCTTTGAGGAGTATCAGAGCTCAGGTGAGAGCAGGATTGGAGGATGATTTTACTATTGCAGAGGATGGATCTTTGAGGCATGGAGTTAGATTGTGTGTGCCTAGTGGGGAGTTGCGAGAGGAGATATTGCAGGAAGCGCATCGCTCTCAGTATTCCATACATCCAGGTGCTAACAAGATGTATCGGGATATGCGAGAGAGTGTGTGGTGGTATGGCATGAAGAGGGAAGTGGCACAGTTTGTATCCAGATGCTTAGTGTGCCAGCAGGTGAAAGCCGAGAGGCAGAGGCCAGGAGGTTTACTTCAGCCATTACCCATTCCAGAGTGGAAGTGGGAACACATTACTATGGATTTTGTGTCCGGACTACCACGATCTCCAGGAGGGAAAGACGCGATTTGGGTCATTGTTGATGGATTGACCAAGTCGGCCCACTTTTTGCCTTTCAAGGTGGGTTTGTCTACGGAGAAGATGGCAGAGATGTATGTGAGGCAGATCGTTAGGATACATGGAGTTCCCGTCAGCATAGTCTCAGATCGGGATAGTCGTTTCACTTCTCATTTCTGGAGGAGTTTGCAGGAGAGTTTGGGCACTCAGCTCAAGTTCAGTACTGCATATCATCCACAGACAGATGGGCAGTCAGAGAGGACTATTCAGACTCTCGAGGATATGTTGCGCACTTGTGTACTAGATTTCGGGGGTTCATGGGAGGACCATCTCCATTTGGTAGAGTTTGCTTACAACAACAGTTACCAGGCCAGTATAAAGATGTCACCTTTTGAAGCTCTATATGGTCGGAGGTGTCGTACTCCTTTGTCTTGGGACGATGTTGGAGAGAGAATTTTGCTTGGGCCAGAGATGGTTGTGGATGCAGCAGAGAAGGTTCAGTTGATCAGAGACAGACTTCGAGTGGCACAGGACAGACAACGGTATTGGGCCGATAGCCATCAGAGACCCTTGGAGTTTGAGGTATAGTTTAGATTTTATTTTGTGTGCTTGTTCTTGGTTGTTTGTTATAGATAAGTTCTTAAGGTGGTGTTTTGTTCTAGGTGGGTGGTTTGGTGTTTCTGAGGATTTCTCCGACAGGAGGCACGATTCACTTCGGTGGAGGCGGAAAGCTTAGTCCGCGATTCATTGGACCTTTTACTATTCTAGAGAGGGTCGGTGCAGTTGCTTATAGACTAGACTTGCCACCTGCATTGGAGGGAGTGCACAACGTGTTTCATGTGTCGCAGTTGAGACGATACGTGGCAGATCCTAGTCATGTATTGGATCACTCAGAGATAGAGGTGGGCCCTACTCTTAGCTATCCAGAGCAGCCAGTTGGGATTCTGGATCGGAGAGAGAAGGTGCTGAGGAACCAGACTATTCCTTTGGTGCGCATCGCATGGAGGCATCACTCTCCGGGGGAGTCTACCTGGGAGAGAGAGGATGAAATGCGAGAGCGTTATCCATATTTGTTTGTACCTTGAGGTATGTTATTTTTAGTTATGTTCTGTTCATTGTTATGTTCTGTTCATTAGTTAGTTGTGATTCTTTAGTTCTGTTCTGTGATTTTCTGGGGGTAGTTTTCGTCTTTGAATTTCGAGGACGAAATTATTTTAAGGAGGGTAGACTTGTCACTACCACATTTTAGAAAAAAGGGTATTTTAGTAATTTCCTATTTAAATAAATATTGTGCATGGTAAATAATTTTTGTTGTATTATTTAATTGTTGTTAGATATTATTTAATTATTTTAGACTTATTTTAGTGGACCCAACTAGTTTAGTTTGGACCCATGGACCAACATGAATTAATTAGTTAGACTTGGCCCATTTAGAAAGCCCATAGTTAAGGAGATGGATTAAATTAATTAAATGATTAGACTAGAAGCTTCCTTCCTTAATTATTTCTTCATGAGAGGCCCCAAGGGGTACATTGGACATTTTACAATTGCTTGGGGGAGGGGCTATGGCCGGCCTATTAAAGAGGGGGGAAAATTTCTCTCTCCTCTCATCTCATTCCAAATCTAGATCTAGAATTCTCCCACTACCAAATTCCCTCCATTCCCAATCCAATTCCCTACCAAATTCATTCCAAATTCTTCCCAATTCACCATTAGAGAAGGAGGAAGCAAGGATCTAGAAGAAGGAAGCAAGGATCTACAAAGAGGAGCAATGATCTACAATTTGGAAGCAAGTTCATCTCAATTGGAGGTTTCATTGGGAATCCATCTTCCAATAGGTATAATTCAGATTTTCTCATTTAAATAGCTTCTAAATCTGAGATTTAATCATGTAAAATCAACCTATATGTATGTAGTACCCATAGGACTTTGTTTTGTGTTCATAGGAGACCCATGGAGAAAGTTATGGTGCTTTTTGTGTCAATTTTGTTGGAATTCCGAATTTATATTTTGTTGTGTGTGTCAATTGATCCTATAGATCAATTGGACATGAGATTTGTGTTTGAGGCTAGTGTCGTGTCCATATTGGGATACTTGTGGTTCGTATCCCAACTATTTGGTGATACGTGTCATTTGGGGGTTTTCCTCCGACACGGGGCTTTGAACATGTCGTATTTTGACACGGACACATAGATCTACTTTTGACGCTTTGATTTGTTCATAAATATTATTTGTGATTTATTTGTGTCCTTCGGGGTGCATTTGGTTGTGTGTTGGACTCGTGTCGCATGCGTATCCTAGATCTAGTGGGATACGGTGAGATACTCTCCAATTGTGTGTATTTTTGCATAGATCTAATTAATTGTGGTTCAATTCTTCATTTATAATTAGTATATATATATGGATATTAAATATTTATTTTGTGTATTTATTATAGTAATTATTGTAGCATAGATCTATATTTTGGGTGTGCTAATATAATGTACAATATAATATGTAGCTTTCTTGCATGCAAATATATATGTTACTACTTGTTAAATAATATAATTTATACATAAAATGTTTTATAAAATATATTTGTATGTTTAATTGTGTAATTATATTATTTATAATTATTATGTAATTATTTGGATATTAATGTAAATATTTTAGGTGTGCTTCTAGCCATGTAAATTATATGTTCTTTGTTAAATATTTGAAGGTATAAGTTTATTTGTATATTAATATATATATGTACATTTTTGTATTAATGGTTTATATATATATATATATATACTGTTTTATATATTCTGTTTATATATATATATATATATTGTTTTATATATTCTGTTTTTATATATATAATTATATGTATATAACTTGTTTTAGTGACAGTGAATTAATGACAGTAAAAACTGTCATTAATTAGCCGACTAATAGCAGCCGCTGTAGCCTTCGGGCAATTAATGACAAACCTGTCATTAATTGCAGCAGTGGGAAACAGCAGCTTTTCTGCGACGCTTTTCCGCGACAGTTTAACTGTCAGCGAAAACCAAAGCAGTGGCAGTTTATTATTTGGGTTTCGGTGACAGTCCTTCGGTGACAGTCCCGACTGTCACTATTTAAACTGTTTTGATTTAATCCTATTTTATTCACTGTTTTTCAATGACGCTTTGACAGATTTAATGTATATATTATATATTATAATTGTATATATATATATATGTATATATATATATGTGTTTTGTGAGGAATAATAATTGTAATAATATATTATGTTATTTATATAAATGTTGGGTTGTATATATTATTTTAGGGTATATATTAATTGTATTATTAGTATACTTTGTGTGAGTTCTTTTTGAATCTAATTTGATTCCTAAATTATTGTAGTTTATCTCTATATTATTTTATAGATGTCTTGTGAGGTTGACTTTGGGTTTGACCATGTTTGACTTTAGTGGACTTTAGAGTTGACCATAGTTGACTTTTACCTTAGAATTGACTTATTGACCTAGAAGTTGCCTAGTTTGACTTGTTCTCTTTCCGGGACCTTGTATTAATGTGGTATTCCATGTCTAGGTCTTCGAGGCACCGAGTCAGATATTTGTGAGACTGTTCATTGGACTTCAGGGGAGTACATTCTCTGATAGTTTCTCATTTATGATATCCTCTATGTTCGTTGTATCTAGTGTAGATTTACATGTTCTCTTGACACTATTGTTACACGGATTGGTATATCCGGATCTCGTCATGAGATGTTATTCCTTGGTATATGGTGTATATGGTGCAAGTATTGTTTCATTGGTTATCTTGTACATGTACAGACGTCGATTTTTGGGAGGAGTCGCTCTCTTCTTGGGGAATCTTGTGCCATAACGTACCGTGGTTGGATCTATTATACCAGTCGGGGTGGGGAGTATTTTAGTGTAGATATGTGATCATACCCTCCTTGTGCATGTCTTGTTCCTTGTGAGTGTTGATCATACACCGCACGTATAATCAGCCAGGCCATTATACTCTTGTGCAAGTTCCCAAGCCGATCACATGTTAAAGCTAGTACTCGCACACTTAGTCATTAGTATTCTTGTTCCATCAGCATATTGTTCATTATTGTATTTTCTTTCCAGTATTTCCTTATTGTCTATACATTCTTATATCTATTTATGCATCTTGTTTATCCACAACTACTTACTGTTACATAGTTTTTATCATTATTTGAGAACTGCTGTTAGGGTTGTACTCTGCTCCTTTCCTGACTGGATATATTTTTCCAGATGACACTGAAGAGTACCCTATCTATTATGGACCCCAGGATGTTGTGGGTTTAGATTCTGAGACCCTGGCTCAAGAGGGACTTATCCCAACTGAGATAGTTGACCCTGGAGTTGTAGCTTTATAGTTTTGTAGTATTCTTTGTACTGGATTTGTCTCCAGCATATTTCTGTAATTTTCTTCAGACTCATTGATATATTATTTTAGACTCATGAGTTGTATTGTGACTATTCTATTCTTTATCTGATTCGTGCTCATTTCCACCTTAGTTCTGTGATTGAGTATACTATCATTATTGGTGGTTCATTATATTGTTAGATAGTTTATCTAGACAGCGTTCTACCGCCGATTCTGCGGCGTAGGCTGGGCGTTGTTTCCGACTAGTACCCTTACACCGGGTGCGGGTCGTGACAGAATCTTCACTTCCCAGTTTAGACCCTCACGGAAACGAATAGCTCGAACCTCCGGCTCTCTCACCAAATACTCTGCAAATCGGCTCAGCCTACCGAACTCCGCAGCGTATTCCTCCACAGACATGCTCCCCTGAATGAGACTCTCAAATTGTCTCCCCAAGTCAAGCCTGTCTATCCGAGCGAAAAACTTCTTCTTGATAAGGTCCTTGAATACCTCCCAAGATTGTCCTACGTCAACTAGAACCGGCTCATTCCTGAACCAAGTACGAGCGACGTCGAACAGTTGAAGTCCTACCGCCTCAACCTTCAGATCTTCAGAAAGATGGGACACCCTCATAAGACGCTCAATGTCCTCGAGCCAATCATCAGCATAGACGATGCCCTCCGTCCCTTTGAAAACCCTAGGCTCCAGTTTCTTGAAGTCCTGAATGTTGCCTGGCCGAAGCTGAGCAACTTGAGGAACAACCTGTTGCTGGATCGGAACTCCTCTCTCAACTACAGCACGAGCAAGCTGATGAGCACTCTCGATGCCCTGCCGTAGAACGTCTGTCTGTCTCTGATGTGCCTCTAACTGGGCCCTCTGTGCCTCGAGCATCTCACAAAACAGAGTAAACATCTGTGACGCCTCTGCTGGCACAGGAGGTGGAGGAGGAAGCCCCTCAGATACAGCTGGCACAGTCCTCTGAGTAGGTGGTGGACCTCCGAAAGCAGCTGACACTCCAATCACCGGAGAAGTGACTGGTGCAGGCCCTCGGGATGTCGCAGACCTCTCAGAAACTGCTCTCCCTTGCTGTGATCTAGTCTTAGGCGGCATCCTGAGACAAAGCGAATGAAAGAATCAATATGGCACGAGATGTAAGATATCAAGGAAAGGACAGTTTAAGGGATCAAGTATCAATGTCAAAGGAGAATAGTTGAATCAAAAGAATTTTCCTAGATGTGATTGAGTATCTCAGCCTATATCCTATATCCTATTGCAGGCTCGCAGTAGTACAACTAAGTTGTCGCACTACCACGATATCACATACTTGTGAAGCTAGACCTGCATGGGCCACCACCAAAAACGTGTCACGACCCGCACCCGGTGTAAGGGTACTAGTCGGAAACAACGCCCAGCCTACGTCGCAGAATCAGCGGTAGAACGCTGTCTAGATAATCTATCTAATATAATGAACCACCAATAATGATAAAATACTCAATCACAGAACTAAGATAGAATGAGCACGAATCAGATAAAGAATAGAATAGTCATAATACAACTCATGAGTCTAAAATAATACATCAATGAGTCTGAAGAAAAACAGAAATAAGCTGGAGACAAATCCAGTAAAAAAGAATACTACAAAACTATAAAGCTACAACTCCAGGGTCAACTGTCTCAGTTGGGATAAGTCCCTCTTGAGCCAGGGTCTCAGAATCTAAACCCACAACATCCTGGGGTCCATAGTAGGTAGGGTACTCCTCAGTGTCATCTGGAAAAATATTTCCAGTCAGGAAGGAGCAGAGTACAACCCTAACAGCAGTTCTCAAATAATGATAAAAACTATGTAACAGTAAATAGCTATGGATAAACAAGATGCATAAATAGATACAAGAAATGTATAGACAATAAGGAAGTACTGGAAAGAAATACAATAATGAACAATATGCTGATGGAACAAGAATACTAATGACTAAGTGTGTGAGTACTAGCTTTAACATGTGATCGGCTTGGGAACTTGCACAAGAGTATAATGGCCTGGCTGATTATACGTGCGGTGTATGATCAACACTCACAAGGAATAAGACATGCACAAGGAGGGTATGATCACATATCTACACTAAAATACTCCCCATCCCCGACTGGTATAATAGATCCAACCACGGTACGTTATGGCACGAGATTCCCCAAGAAGAGAGCGACTCCTCCCGAAAATCGGTGTTTGTACATGTACAAGATAACCAATGAAACAATACTTGCACCATATACACCATATACCAAGGAATAACATCTCATGACGAGATCCGGATATACCAATCCGTGTAACAATAGTGTCAAGAGAACATGTAAATCTACACTAGATACAACGAACATAGAGGATATCATAAATGAGAAACTATCAGAGAATGTACTCGCCTGAAGTCCAATGAACAGTCTCACAAATGTCTGACTCGGTGCCTCGAAGACCTAGATATGGAATACAATATTAAAATAAGGTCCCGGAAAGAGAACAAGTCAAACTAGACAACTTCTAGGTTAATAACTCAATTCTAAGGCAAAAGTCAACTATGGTCAACTCTAAAGTCCACTAAAGTCAAACATGGTCAAACCCAAAGTCAACCTCACAAAACATCCATAAAATAATATAAAAATAAAATACAACAATTTAGGAATAAAATTAGATTCCAAAAGAAACTCACACAAAGTATACTAATAATACAATTAATATATACCTTAAAAATATATATATACAACCCAATATTCATATAATTAAAATACTATATTATAACAATTATTATACCTCACAAAACACATATATATATACATATAAATATATACAAATGCAATATATAATATATACATTAAATCTGTCAAAGCGTCACTGAAAACAGTGAGCTAAGAATACAATTTAATTAAAACGGCTAATAGTGACAGTTTCGTCTGTCACCGAAAAACTGTCGCAGAAAAAACTGAATACAATTCCTACTGCCGACTGGATCGCTGACAGTTTAAAACCGTCGCAGAAAGACTGTCGCGGAAAATTCGCTCAGACCCGCCCACTGCTAATTAATGACAGATTTGTCATTAAATGCATTTAAATGCACAGAGTTACAGCGACTGCTGTATCGGCTAATTAATGACAGTTTTACTGTCATTAATTCACTGTTACTAAAACAATAAATATATATATATATATATATATATATATATATATATATATATATATATATATATATATATATATATATATATATATATATATAACAATATATATATATACAATAAAATCACAATACAATATAATTAAATAACTAATAATTATATACTTATATATATACACATCTACACTTATAATTAAATACCAATTGTTACAAACTCATGTACATATTAAAGTACATATTTTATATGGCTAGAAGCACACCTAAAATATATACATTAATATACAATAAGTTCATAATAATTATAAATAATACAATTACACAATCAAACACATAAATATATTTTATAAAATATTTTATGTATAAATTATATTATTTAACAAGTAGTAACATATATATTTGCATGCAAGAAAGCTACATATTATATTGTACATTATATTAGCACACACAAAATATAGATCTATGCTACAATAATTACTATAATAAATACACAAAATAAATATATAATATCCATATATATTTACTAATTATAAATGGAGAATTGAACCATAATTAATTAGATCTATGCAAAATACACACAATTGGAGAGTATCTCACCGTATCCCACTAGATCTAGGATACGCATGCGACACGAGTCCAACACACAACCAAATGCACCCCGAAGGAAACAAACAAATCACAAATAATATTTATGAACAAATCAAAGTGTCAAAAGTAGATCTATGTGTCCGTGTCAAAATACGACATGTTCAAAGCCCCGTGTCGGAGGAAAACCCCAAAATGACACGTATCACCAAATAGTTGGGATACGAACCACAAGTATCCCAATATGGACACGACACTAGCCTCAAACACAAATCTCATGTCCAATTGATCTATAGGATCAATTGACACACACAACAAAATATAAATTCGGAATTCCAACAAAATTGATACAAAAAGCACCATAACTTTCTCCATGGGTCTCCTATGAACACAAAACAAAGTCCTAAAACAAAGTCCTATGGGTAGTACATACATATAGGTTGATTTTACATGATTAAATCCCAGATTTAGAAGCTATTTAAATGGGAAAAATCTGAATTATACCTATTGGGAGATGGATTCCCAATGAAACCTCCAATTGAGATGAACTTGCTTCCAAATTGTAGATCCTTGCTCCTCTTTGTAGATCCTTGCTTCCTTCTTCTAGATCCTTGCTTTCTTCTTCTCTAATGGTGAATTGGGAAGAATTTGGAATGAAATTGGTAGGGAATTGGATTGGGAATGGAGGGAATTTGGTAGTGGGAAAATTCTAGATCTAGATTTGGAATGAAATAAGAGGAGAGAGAAATTTCCCCCCCTCATTAATAGGCCGGCCATAGCCCCTCCCCCAAGCAATTGTAAAATATCCAATGTACCCCTTGGGGCCTCTCATGAAGAAATAATTAAGGAAGGAAGCTTCTAGTCTAATTATTTAATTAATTTAATCCATCTCCTTAACTATGGGCTTTCTAAATGGGCCAAGTCTAACTAGTTAATTCATGTTGGTCCATGGGTCCAAACTAAACTAGTTGGGTCCACTAAAATAAGTCCAAAATAATTAAATAATAACTAACAACAATTAAATAATACAACAAATAATTATTTACCATGCACAATATTTATTTAAATAGAAAATTACCAAAATACCCTTTCCTAGAAAATGTGGTAGTGACAACATCGCAGCCACCCCCAGCGTCTATTCAGACCTAGCCCGGGTGACTGAGTAGTACACCGGTATTTTCTATACCACCCTGAAGATGCTCATATCAAGGGTGTTGGAGAAGAACTTAAGCTTCGAGGCTTTGAAGAGGTCCTCTCTGATTGCGATAGCGCCAGTCAGGGAATTCGACGACTCTGGGGTAGCTGACACCCTGGAGGAGGTGGTTAATGGTCTGGAGCAACCCATTAACGAATACCTGCAGCTATCCTAAGACAGCATTGACGATCTGGTCCAGGCTGAATATGACTCCTTGACTGCAAGGCTGGGGGAGTTGCAAACTCTGAGCAAGTCCATCGAGACGCGGCAGAAGGAGATGAATGATGAGCATGCCATCTTAGAGTGTGTCGTTCCCCAGTTGGCCAAGAGCAAAGCTGAATATGAAGGAAATGAAGCGAGGGTCTGCAAGTTGGAGGCTAAGCTCGCTTTAGCGAAGGAGTGGTCTCGCGCTTCAGCCGCAGGTGTAGATGTATTGCAGAACCAAATGGAAGCGGCTCAACAGAACTTGGCACTTGCGAGTGCTATCCACGCCGCTCTTGCACATGCTCTGTCTGATTTATCTGGCTTGAATGATGAGGAGACAAGGTTGGAGCGGGCTCGAGCTACCGTTTTGGACTCCAGGGACGCGAAGATGGCTGTACTAGCGCAACAGATTTGTGATTTGACCGCTCCCCCCGAATGATGTACCCCCTTTCTTTTTGTAATATAATTTTGCTCTTTCTCGGAATAAATAAAGAGGCTCTTATCTGACTTTGTGGACCCATCATTTTGGAATATAAATGACAGGTTTGGGTGAAAGTGATATCAGAGGTAATATGGACGTGATATACTCTTGGTAAACTTTAGCAGGACATATCTATTCAGAGGTTATACGGACATGATAGAATGTGCTTTAGCAGGACGTATCTATTCAGGGGTCATATGGACATGATAGAATATACTTTGACTAAAGTTTGTATACAAAACACTATCAGAGGTAATATGGACGTGATAGGCCTTGAAGTTCCAAATTAGTCGAACATATCTATTCAGAGGTTATATGGACATGATAGAATACGATCCAACTAGTTTTATTTTTGGAAGTAGTTTTGTCAGAATAAGGTCTTCACCATACTCCAAAAGAGCAAAGGAGGTTAAGCATAGTACCTTTTCAGTAATTTGCCGTTGATAGGAGCCATTAGCAGGTCTCCATTAGGCTGGGCTAACCTGTAAGCGCCGTTTGAGAACGTCGTCTCGATCACATAAGGGCCTTCCCATTTGGGCTGGAATTTACCCTTGCTTTTGTGAGTAATGATCATTGGCCTTCTCACAGCTAAAACTAGCTCGCCAACTTTGAATACTCTTTCCTTCACTTTATGATTGAAAGCTCTGGAAATGCGTGCTTGGTAGAACGCGATGCGCTGCTGAGCTTGAAGGCGTTTCTCGTCTAATCCTTCTAGCTCTTGAAGCCTTAATAGGTCATTCTTCTCTTGAGTCAACTCATTAGCCACGGCTATCCTGAGTGACGAAATTTAGATCTCTATGGGGAGAACTGCTTCACTCTCGTAGACCAATGAGAATGGGGTACAACCTGTCGGTGCTCGTACATAATCTCGCCTAGCTGGGTAGTTAGGGGTACCAGGTCATGATTTTGACCCCTAACTAGAGGAAGATTGACGATGTTCATCATCGTTCGGGAAATAGGTGTAACACCGTTCGGGACTTCCTGAGGAGGCAGATTGCCAAATTGCAGGAAGATCATGTTGGCCGTGGCCGTCTTCTCGCTGTTGCGCAGAGTGATGGCTTTAGCATCGATCGGCTCCTGGATCTTCCTCTTCAGTACATAACACGCCTTTGTAGGGTGGTGTACGTATCTGTGGAAGATGCAGTACTTGGGGTTATTAGTACTGCCGACTTCATTGGGCCGCTTCTCCTCTGGAAGGGTAATCTTGCCACTTTTGACGAGACATTTGAATATGCTCGGAATATCGTCGTCGTCGAAGGAGTATACTTCAATGGGCCTGGAAGTCCCAGGTCTCGTCTGTGCGGTTGCCCACAGTCTTCTGCCTGGACGTATTGATCGCCAAAGCTTCTTTACCTTTGGAACCATGAGGATGGTCGCTGTTGGGGGATGACCTTTTGCCTCTGTCGGAGGCAGAGATCATGATGCCATTATCGCGCACCTTCCGACTGTTGTCCTCGGCGGCTACCGCTGAGATGATGAACGAGGGCCAATCATGGAACTGATATGGTCCTGTGAACACCGAGATTATGGGAAGAAGGTTCTTCCTGCAGATGTCCACCAACGCCGAGTCTGGAACTCCGGGAGGCATTTGTAAAGTGGCTTGACGAAAACGTTCGATGAAGGTACGAACGTCCTCTTTTTTCTCTCTGCTTTACTTCGATGAGAGAGGACATAGACATGTCCATCCCTTCCTTGTAGAATCGTGTGAAGAATAAAGCTTTAAAGTCTTCAAAGGAAGTAATGCAGTTGTCCGCCAGACTACGGTACCACTGATAGGCTACTCCCGAGAGACAGCCCTTGAACACCCGGGTGAGGAGAGCGTCATTCCCTTGTAATAACACCGTCATCATACTGAAGTAGTTCATGTATTGACTCGGTGATGTTTTTCCCTCGAACAAAGCCATAGCCTGTGGTTTGTATCTCGGAGGGAAAGGAACCTCTTCCCAGATAGCCGGGTAAGGCTGGTTGATTCCCAGTTTTTTGAGCTGATCTTTGTGCTTCAAGGTATCAAACTGGGCTTTCAACTCCCGTACTGCTTGTATCGGATTTTCAGCCGGTAGCGAGACCACGGAGTGGTGCAGAGTCGGTTGTATCGTGACCCCAACAGGAGGTAACATATTCTCCGACTGAGGAAGAGGAGGACCTGCTGACTCCTGATCTAGAGCAGGCTCTTGGATCGTGTTGGATGGTGTTAAGTCCACCCCCACACGTATCTGAGTTAGAGGGATCGATGTTTGAGCCATAGCAGCTGCGTGTTGGATCAGCATCATCTGGTGTATGTTCTCCATCACGGATTGCATCTGCTTCAGAGATGTCTCCAGAACAGAGATACGTTGTTCCGCGCTCCCTGATGGCGAAGCTTCCTCGCGTTCATCTCCAATGGCATAAACTCCCATCACCCTGGGTGTCATTGAAGGATTAGTATAGGTCGCTGTAGAAGTTGACTCTATACTTTCAGCCTCTGACTCGGGAGACTGTCGACCCCCAGCATCGGAATCAGAAGAGTATGAGGCCGGTTGTCGTGACCTTGAACGGGTGTTTTAGAACACCCCAGCTTCAGTGTTCCTAAGGAGCGTATTGAAACTCCTTCGGCTCAGAGTTCTAGAGGGACGTCTCGAGCTTGACCTTCCTCTAGGTATGTGTGAAGCCATGTTCACTGATGCATGTGCGGGATCTTCTTCCTGGAAAGACAGAGAATATCTCAACCGGTCGAAAACCGACCGTTTTGCCTCAGAACAGCAACAATTAACTACAATCCTATGACTATTACAATAGTGCTCGCTTGGAGGTATAATAGACATGCCGGAAGATCCCCTCTCCTTGCACTTCTGGATCAGATACTCGCGCAGGTCAGGAGCAGTTACAGAAGAAGGAGATGGCCTGCTTCTTCTGTCCACCTCAGTGGGCGTACGGATGTTGGGAACCATAAATCTCCCTGTGCCACCCGTATACAACAGGTTGGCCATCTGGGTAGCGAATAATCCCCGAGGAGTGCGTCTTTCCGCATGTCGAGCCTTCTTTACGCTGAGGGATTCCACCTGGCATAATTTGGAGCTTTGCTCGGGCTGGCGTAAAGCAGAGGAGGTCCTCAGTCGGTCATCTGCTCGTTGCGTAACTCGGAGGGCGGGCAAATTCTTCCCTTGCTGGCGTAGAGGCCGAGAAGTTGAGCAGTCCGCCACTTGCTTTCCCTTGCGTAGGTTGAAGGGATCATCTGCTTCTCTGCGGAGGGCAGATGCATTTTTACGCGCGGAGCGCGTTTGGAACTTCTGATCTAGCGCCGAGGCATCGTCAGAAATTCTGTCTGCCACGTCATCGATGGAAGATTTATTTTTACGCGCAGAGCGCGATGTATACTTCTGGGTTGGCACTAAGGCATTGCCAGAAGTTTTGTCGATTCTGCCAGTGGCGGGAGACTAAATTTTACGCGTAAGGCGCGATGTATACTTTTGGGTTGGCCCTAAGGCACTGCCAAAAGTTTTGTCGATTCTGTCAGTGGCGGGAGACTGAATTTTATGCACAAGGCACGATGTATACTTCTGGGTCAGCCCTAAGGCACTGCCAGAAGTTTTGTCGCTTCCGCCAGTGGCGGGAGACTGAATTTTATGTGCAAGGCGCGGAGGGAGCGATGCTACAACCTCGTTGGTCGGAGAGATCGGAGAGATCGGAGAGTCGGCAGGAACGGCAGGGGATGTCTTGGGCATCCAGACCTTACGCAGCTTTCTATTGCCTTGTATAGAGAGAGAGTGAGAGCTACCCCCAGCTCAAAGCATATCTTCGTAGGCAGACTGGTCGAACTGGATGACCAGTGTCTTCTTTACGGATCCCACAGATACCGTATCGTGTTGGGCAATCGCTTCCTCATCAGAAGAGAAAGATGTCCCCAGCAGAGTCGCCATCTTGTTTGTGGTGATAAACGAAAGAATGATATATAATGACGAGGTTTATACGAAACCCGTTTCTTTGGTTTACAAACAGAAAGTACAATTAATCCTATACGAGGATGTCTAGTAAAATTTTTTAATCTGGGTAGATGTTGCTATAGGAGTCTGATCTGCAGTCGATCACTTTGTCCCTTGGACCACACTATGATGAAGAAGTGCCGTGGAAGACGAAAAGCAGCTTCGAAGGTTGCAAAAGAGGGCGGATGCACGATGCCAAAGTCGTCGATCGCTACTCTTTGCCTGAGCTCTGGATTCCTCTCTCTCAAAGACTCTTTGACTCTTGGTTCCTTGACCTTCTCCAAGTTCGACCAAGATTTTTCGACCTTTAGTCTTCTCCTCTCAATTTTTCGACCTTAAAGTCTTTGACCTCTAATTTCTCCCCCTGTCCTCTGTTGATAGAGGTCTCTATTTATAGAGTTTTAGTGACAGTGACCACCCAGCCGGCTTAGAAGCCGAGCCGTGGGCATTATGGCACCTCTTCACGTGATGGTTATAATAACCGTTGCCTGCGTATAAATGATCTCCTGAATGAGCATATGACGCGTGTCAATTAAGAGACAACGCGTATAACTGCTGCGAAGATCACGGCATAGAAGCCACGTAGGTAGGTATCCCTTGCGTAGAAGAGGTTGGCGTAGAAGCCAATATCCTGTCACTATGGCGTATAAGCCAAGTAGGCATAGAAGCCGAGTGGGTGTAGAAGCCGAGTGGGCATAGAAGCCGAGTAGGCGTAGAAGCCGAGTAGGCATAGAAGCCGAGTGGGCATAGAAGCTAAGCAGGCATAGAAGCCGATGCGTAACGTGCCAGATTGATGATGTGGATGTCTTAGTCGGAATTACGGCTTTTGGAGATATAATCAAATCTCTTGCATTAAATGCAGAGATCCGCCATCATCCCGCGCATTAAATGCAGAGGCGTGTTTGAAGGTCTGCCACCGTTCTGAGCATTAAGTGCAGAGACGTGCCTCGAGCCTGTCACCACTCTGCGCATTGAATGCAGAGACGTGCCTCGAGCCCTGTACGAAGAGCAGCTTTTGACGTGGCAGCCTGTCTGTCTTCTGCGGAGCGTAAGCGGCTCACATCTGCCTGTGTAAAACAAGGCAGCATATTCCTTCGTATGCGTAAAGGCAGTTTACGCCGAGGAGATGTCAGTAGACGACGGTTCGGTGATATTTAATCAAATCCTTTGCATTAAATGCAAAGATCTACCATCATCCTGTGCATTAAATGCAGAGGCATGTCCCGAAGGTCTGTCATTATTCTAGCCGTCGTCTAGGTAGCCGTGCAGTACTCTTTGTCAGGTGTCAGACGTCAGGTTCACTGCGTGATTTGACAGGTTCATTTCGTGGAATACGAAGCGTTCCTCGTACGCTTAAATGCTGCATTGAAAGCGGATGAGTTTTACGCCATAGAGGCGATGGAGCACCCTCTTAACGCTGAAGCAGCCTTGGACGTACTGCACTTACGCGGATAGTCCTCGAGCTTTATATCTGGAAAGCTCTGTTTGTATGCTGATGGCTCTGAGGTTATCTTTTTATGCTGTTCAGTATTAGAATGCTGCGTATAGCAATCCAGTATATTTTTCATGCTTCTACAGTGATGCTCTCACTTGCATTTCACATAGATGGTTACATATTTACCCTGTTTATTTTACTTACTATTGTACTATATTTATTTTGGCTTGTATTATCTTGTACCTTACTATGTCCCCTGAGGACCTAGATCCGGATTATGTCCCCAGGATTTGCAGACGAGATCTATCCCGAGGTATACGGGACAGCAGCAGGAGCAGGAGTTGATACAGGAGCTGTACCAACTTTCGAGGATGAGGTGTTGGCTGAAGACTTTTCCTGAGTATTCGTGTTTCATACTCACTATCTACTTTATTCAAACATTTATATTTTGGTCTGTTGAACCATTGTATCAGATTTTTATCGGGTTGTTCCCCGAAGTACTTTGTTGAGACTGGTTGATGATTTACATTTCTTATTGCTGTTGATCATATTTATCGTCTATGGATGAGATTAGTTATGGCATGTTGTAGTAGACTTTATTTTACAGCTTAAGTGTGCCCTGATGGATCCATTAAATTGGGTTTGTCCATCAGTGTGTGCTGCTGGCCATTGCCATGTGTCTAGTCCTTCGATATTTTGGGACTGGGGCGTGACATAGTTTTTGTGGTGGTCCATGCAGGTCTACGACTAAATTATTCAGTTTCAACTTAGGGACCGAGCAAGCCTGCACTAAGGATAGGATAAGTTATATGATCTTATCCATTATTTGAATCATTTTTGAACTCTATATCGAATTCAAATTAATTACTTGATTTGTATCCTGTGTTGATTCCTCTGTCCGTTCTTATAGTTTATCTTTTTGGATGCAGAGTAATGGATCCAAGGAACGGAGATGAGAATCCCTTGGGTATGCCATACGATGCTGTGGTTACCTATGAAGATGGAGTGACACCAGAGAATAGGGGACAATCTTCTCAAAGTGATCAAGCCGGCCAGCCTAATTCAAGGTTCCGGCGTGATGACCTTCCTTCTCTGCTACAGTTCACTCCACCAATGCTTGTTTTTCCACCAGGGCAAGCCATGGACGGGCAGCAGATATTTTAGATGATTTATGCCATGATGCAAGCCCAACAACAGGTTCAACAAGAGGCCCAGAATCATGAGGCAAAGTATTTGAGAACCAGCCTAGTAACCGCATTGGAGCAGGCAAATCCACCAGCTAAGCGACCAGCGACGGGATCTATCACTAATTTTTGTCAGCTCAAGCCTCGTACCTTTTCTGGCAAGGAGGGGCCAACTGAAGTTCACGAATGGCTCACGAACACACAGCACCAGTTGGAAGCAGCTGAACTTCCGAGGGAGAAATGGATGACTGCTGTCAGGATGCAGTTGACTAATAATGCACATAATTAGTGGTTATCAGAAGAGAGGAGGCTCGGACAGGACCGAGTCACTTGGGAAGAGTTCTCCAGACTCTTCCAAGAGATGTAGATCCCAACTGTTGTACGGTCGAAACTCCGAGACAAGTTCAACCGCCTTATCCAAGGCAATATGTCGGTGGAAGAGTACAATGCTGAATTCATTCGCCTGAGTCACTTTGCCCCTTCTCTAATTCCTACCGAAGAAGAGAAGGCAGAGAAGTTCTTTGACGGACTCAAGTTCGAGCTTCAGAGGTTGATCGGATCTGTTGCACCTACATCGTATACCGACGTCCTTGCTGCAGCATAACGCATGGAGCGTGTCACTAGAAGGGAGACAAGTCTGAAGCGACCATTCATATCAGCACCATCCAGGGCATCACAGGGGGATTCGACAAAATGACCCCAGAGGAGTCTACCAGAGAGAGCAACACCTAGGGCCATATCTCTTCCTAGTTGTCATTACTGAGGCAAGGTTAGCCATATTGAGAGAGAGTGCAGACGCAAGTTGGGACTATGTTTGATTTACGAATCCAACCAGCATCTATCCAAGGACTGCTCTGAACGCAGAGAGGGAGCACCGAGACTAGCTTTACCTGCACCAAGGCCAGCTTATCCAGCAGTGGGAGCACCACAAACGGGAGTTGGAGGAGTCAGACCACCAGCTCTAGGAGGATATTAGCAGAGACCACCATTGGCACCACAGGCAATACTATTTCAGCAGGCTCGGCCGCAGAGAGGTCCAGCTCAGGGATGAGGACAAGCATTTGCATTGGCTGTTGAGGAGAAAGCTACTGCAGGAGAAGTTATAGCAGGTACTATCTTAGTAGCTTCATTACCTGCTGTAGCTTTATTTGATTCTGGTGCATCGTATTTATTTATAGCTGCTAGCTTCGTAGCCACCCATAGAGTAGCTACCGCACCCCTTCCGAAGACTAAGAGAATTCTTACGGGAGGTAGAATTATCCCAGTTAGTGACATCTGTAGATTTTGTTCGGTAGTAGTCTGTGGAAGAGAGATATGAGCTCAATTTCTGATCTTTTCTATGCCGGATTATGATGTTGTACTTGGTATGGACTGGTTAAGTCAGTACCATGTGACTCTTGATTGTCGGCTTGGAAAGGTTATATTTAGACCGCCTGGATATCCAAAGTTTGAGTTTCTTCGGGGAGCCGTAGAGCAAGGTATTCAGCCCACTCTTAGGGTACTATCTGTAGAAGGGGAGTCAGGTTACCCAAGAGTCATATTAGAGTTTGTGGATGTATTTCCTGATGATCTTCCAGGTTTACCACCTGATCGGGAAATAGAATTCACAATAGACTTAACTCCAGGAGCAGAGCCTATCACTTCATCAGTATATCGGCTAGCACCTAAGGAATTGGTGGAATTGAAGGAACAAGTTGATGATCTTCTGGAGAAGGGTTTTATTCGGCCCAGTGTTTCACCTTGGGGAGCACCCATACTATTTGTGCCAAAGAAGGATGGAACAGTACGTTTGTGCATTGACTATAGGACACTGAATGCTGTGACCATTAAGAACCGGTATCCCTTACCATACATTGATGACTTATTCGATCAATTGAGTGGTGCTAGGGTATTCTCGAAGATTGACCTTAGATCCGGCTATCACCAGATTAAAGTAAGGAAGGAGGATATACCGAAGACAGCCTTCAGGACCAAGTATGGATATTATGAGTTCTTAGTAATGCCGTTTGGTTTAACCAACGCGCTAGCTGTGTTCATGAGTTTGATGAACAGAATTTTTCATCAGTACTTGGACAAATTTGTGGTTGTGTTTATTGATGATATTCTAGTATATTGAAAGAGACACGAAGAGCACGAGGAGCATCTCAGAATTATGCTATAGACGTTGAGGCAGGAAAAGTTATATGCCAAACTCAGTAAGTGTGAGTTTTGTATGGATAAGGTGCCTTTCTTGGGACATATCATCTCAGGAGAAGGACTTTTAGTTGATCCGGAGAAGGTTGCTGCAATAGAAACTTGGCCTACACCTATATCAGTTGCAGAAGTGAGAAGTTTTCTCGGACTTGCTGGATATTACCGGAGGTTCGTAGAAAATTTCTCAAGGATTGCGGAGCCTATGACGAAGTTGACACGTAAGGACCAGGAGTTTGCATGGATAGAAGATTGCTAGAAGGCCTTTGAAGAATTGAAGAGGCGATTGACAACAGCACCTGTCTTGACTCTTCCTTCAGGGTCAGGAGGTTTTGTTGTTTACAGTGATGCGTCAGGTAGTGGACTAGGATGTGTTTTGATGCAACATGGCAAAGTTATCGCTTATGCATCAAGACAGTTGAAGGTCCATGAGAAGAACTACCCAACGCACGATCTTGAGCTAGCTGTAGTAATATTTGCACTGAAGATTTGGAGGCACTATCTTTATGGAGAGAAGGTAGAAATCTTTACTGATCACAAGAGTCTAAAGTATGTATATACTCAGAAGGAGCTTAACATGAGACCGAGACGTTGGCTTGAGTTGATGGTAGACTTTGATATAGATCTGTAGTATCACCCGGGAAAGGCGAATGTCATAGCAGACGCACTCAGCAGGAAGCCCACGGCTTATTTCTTGATGATACAGCCTCAGCTATTGAAAGATCTACAAGAGCTCCAGATAGAGGTTGTTTTACCAGGACAGAGTGGCTTGTTGGCTAATTTTGAAGTTAAGTCGTCACTTATGGAGAGGATTAAAGAGGCATTGTCCACTGATGCTAGATTTCGAAGACTTAAAGAGAAGACAGAAGCTGGCATACAGAAGGGACTTTGCATACATAAGGATGGGACATTGAGGTACGAAAATCGCCTGTATGTTCCAAATGGAGAATTGAGACAGGAGTTAATGACTGAAGCACATAGCTCTATGTACTCTGTTCATCCAGGAGGAACAAAGATGTACCAAGATTTAAGACAGTATTATTGGTGGCATGGAATGAAGAAGGAGATTGCATGATTTGTGGCAAAATGTTTAGTCTGCCAGCAAGTAAAGGCCGAGCATCAAAGGACTGCGGGTATGTTGCAGCCGCTTTACATACCAGAATAAAAGTGGGAACATATCACTATGGATTTCATAACAGGATTTCCAAGAAGCCCCCGTGGAAAAGATGCGGTATGGGTTATCGTAGATTGACTCACTAAATTGGCACACTTTTTGCCATTTAGAGTTGGACAGTCCACGGAGGTACTAGCCGACATGTATATACGATAAATCGTAAGATTACATGGAGTGCCGGTTAGTATTGTGTCGGATCATAATTCAAGATTTATATCTTATTTTTGGCGAAGCATGCAAGAGAGTCTTGGAACCCGACTCAAATTCAGCACTGCTTACCATCCACAGACAGATGGTCAATTGGAACGCACGATTCAGATCTTGGAGGATATGCTATGATCGTGTATGCTAGACTTTGGAGGGTCTTGGGAAGATTATTTGCACTTGGTGGAGTTCTCTTACAACAACAGTTATCAGGCCAGCATCCAGATGGCACCATTCGAGTCATTGTACGGTAGAAAGTACAGATCACCGATATGCTGGAGTGATGTTGGTGAGCATCAAATACTGGGTCCAGAGTTGGTAATACAGACAGTGGAGAAGGTAAAACAAATTCAGAATCATCTTCGTGCAGCTCAGGACAGACAAAAGCATTGGGCTGATACGCACAGACGTCCCCTGGAGTTCAAAGAAGGAGAGCACGTATTTTTGAGGATTTCACCCACTCGAGGTACTATTAGATTTGGGAGCAGAGGCAAGTTGAGCCCAAGGTACATCGGGCCATTTGATATTCTGGAGCGCATTGGTGAGGTGGCTTATCGTCTTGCATTACCTCCATCCTTAGAGGGAGTGCATAACGTATTCCATGTCTCACAGCTGAGAAGGTACGTGACTGACCCCAGTCACGTAGTCGATCATTCTGAGATCGCAGTGGGCCCTAGCTTGAGATATAAAGAACAACCAGTTGGCATACTCGACATCAGTGAGAAGATATTGCGAGGACAGATAATTAGACTGGTTCATGTAGCTTGGAAACATCACTCTCCTGGCGAATCTACCTGGGAACGGGAGGATATCATGCGCCAGCGTTATCCTCACTTATTCACAGATGCAGGTATAACCTAAGCATTCTTGTAATTCTTATAGTTCTTTTCCTTTAGTAGTTTATTCTTTGATTGCGAGGACGCAATCCTCTTAAGGGGGGTAGATTGTAAACCCCCTGATTTTTTTAAAAAATTTAAAATAATTTTACGTAATTTGCTGTAATTTTTTGCGATTAAAACTAAGGTATTTTGTAATTAAATAATTTTTAAATAATGTTAATTAATATTAAAATATTATGAAAATAATATTTTCTGGTGTAAAATGAAAAACTAGACATAGGGTAATTTTCTGGAAATTTATTGGATCCTGAAAACAATTTTAAAGACCTAGAAACTAAGTTGTATTTAAACCAAAATAAACCCTAAAATTGAACCCGGTTTATTTTAAATAAATCGAACCAAACTGCAGTAAACCGAACCGAACCAAACTCAACTCTTAACGGGTCGGGTCAGATCCGAAGTGAACCCGACCCGGACCCGTTAACCCGGTCGAAACCCTAAATCCTAATCCTACCGACATTACTATTCCGGTGCTATAAAATCCCCTCGATCTCCACGCCCCGCCGGCCGAAACCCTAATCCCCTCATCGTCCCCGATCCACAGCGCTCTGCTCCGACCGCCCTGAACCCTAACTCCTCCGCCCTAAACCCTAACTCCTCTGCCTCGACCAGAACCTCCTCCTCCCTTGTCTTCCTCCTCCAGAACCCCTCCGCCTGACCAGAACCTCTCCCCTCGCTGCCCTAGCCGCTGACGAAACCCCTCTCCTCCATCTCTCCCAACGAACCCCCACAGCCCTCGACCACCACTCGTCGTCCTCCACCCGTCCCCGACCTGCAGCGCCCCGCTCGACCCGAACCCCGGTCGCCCGTCCCGTCTTCCTCCTCTGCCTCGACCGAGCAGCAGCAGCCGCTGCTCTCCCCGCGACACCTCCACCTAGCCGCCTCCGTCGGCGCTATTCTTCTTCGGCGAAGCCCTGAGCCGCCACGATGAAGCCCCGACGAGTCTCCGCCTGAACTCTGACCCGGACACGGCAGAACCCGGACACGAAGTAACCCCGTTCTGCGTAGCCCCGTTCAGGTAACCCTTTCTCTCTTCTCGTTGCTCTATTTTCTGTTCCGTCAGTTGTGACGCATAGGCTGTGTAACCCTCTCGATGCCCGTGCAACCCGTTCGGTGTGTCGCGTCTTGTGGCGATCGTAAACCTCGATCCAAAAGCAGGAAAAATAATGCCCTATTTTCCCCTGGAACTGAGTATGCTCCGCCAAACGGGGCGACTTGGTCGCGCGTAGTCTTCACCAAAAGGTGCGTAACGTTGATACGGACATACGGGATTTTACGGAAGTTGATTTGGATGTGCGTGCACACCGAAATCAATTCGTATCCGCCGATAACGCCCCGTATCCGCATATTCTAGAACACATTATAACTTTGTGTACACACGTCGGATCAAAATGAAACTTACACCATCGGACTCGTAGCAATACGCTGGTCCTGTGACTCAAGTTTGGTTCAATTCTGAGAACGTTGACAAAATCGCGTATCGTGGGCCCCGTGGCTCCATTTGACGGGCGATTTTGTGATCGGCTCATCGAAATCCAGTTCTGGAAGTTCCATTGGGTTTATATCATTGTTCTGGACTTGTTGACACTAAGTTTGACAAATTTGGAGACCATTGGTTCTGACACATTTTTTGGTGCGAAGCGGCCCACATATGGATTCCCGCTTTGACCAGAAACTGTGATTTTTGCCCTTGTGTCCAAATTGGACTCAAGGACAGGCGTTTCTAGCTATTTGATATTTTCTGAGCCTGTTGGTGATGTTTATTACAGCTTTTGGAGGAGTACCTGCAGAATCCACTGATACAGGGACAACTGTTGGTATTCAAACCCCAGACAAGTGTACCTTGCCAAATCTTGCAGTTCTTGTTACATATTTCCTTTCCTTATTTATATGTTGTACATGCTTGACCTAGGACCATATGACTTTACTTCACGTCCGATTACTAGTCGGGTGCCAACCCCGTACGCGGAGTTGTGTAACGTCACCTAGAGATGGACATCGTGACCCTTTACATTCTCGTGCTTGCATTATCAAGTACGTCATACCCAGGACACCTGACACTATTCATGAGACAGAATCTTCCTGAAATATTCATGGTGATTCTGTATAGGTTGCAGGATTTTGACATAGACATTATATTCATAGATATTATATGACTTATTGCATTAGCTATGATCTCGCATGACATGGACATGAGACGTTATGGACATGAGACGTGTGGTTATATTAGGTGGGGAGAGACACACAGGCTACAGGCTATTTTATTTATATATATTTATTATTATGAGACCGTAGACTCTACAGCAGAGCTAGGTACATTACGTGTTATTACTGATACCGGCTCCCTGATACAGAGCTTGTAACGGTCTCAGCCTGAGTACTAGTGATGCTCTCACTTGCATTTCACATAGATGGTTACATATTTACCCTATTTATTTCACTTACTATTGTACTGTATTTATTTTGGCTTGTATTATCTTGTACCTTGCTATGTCCCCTGAGGACCTGGATCCGAATTATGTCCCCAGGATTTGCAGACGAGATCTATCCCGAGGTATACGGAATAACAGCAGGAGCAGGAGTTGATACAGGAGCTATACCAACTTTCGAGGACGAGGTGTTGGCTGAAGACTTTTCCTGAGTATCTGTGTTTCATACTCAGTATCTACTTTATTCAGACATTTATGTTTTGGTCTGTTGAACCATTGTATCAGATTTTTATTGGATTATTCCCCGAAGTACTTTGTTAAGACTGGTTGATGATTTACATTTCTTATTGCTGTTGATCATATTTATCTTCTATGGATGAGATTAGTTGTGGCATTTTGTAGTAGACTTTATTTTACAGCTTAAGTACGCCCTGATGGATCCATTAAATTGGGTTTGTCCATTAGTGTGTGCTGCTGGCCATTGCCACGTGTCTAATCCCTCGATATTTTGGGACTGGGGCATGACAGATCAAGGTGTGTAGCAAACTCAACCTGAGCAGGTGCATCTCTATTCACATAGTTTTGGGGGAGCTGTGGGTCATCGACGGCGTACACAGTGCTTGATGTCCTGCTCGAGGATGCATGTGTATGAGAGAGCTTCAGTGTCGGATATGTCACTACCATATTCCAAAATAGGGGTATTTTCAACTTTTATATATATTTAATAATGTGGTAGTTATATTAAATGATTTCATAATAGGTGTATTTAAATTAAATAATTATATGAGATGTGTACTTAATTATATTATATGTATACAGTGTTCATTGGTGTTTGAGCTGGTAGACTTGACCTAGAAGCCCACTAGACGAACATCTGACCGAATTATAGGATTATGTATTTAATTGTTTTATTTAGAATTTAATTGTTGGGGGTAGTAATTAATTACCGTAATTTATTTAATTGTTGCACCTTATCGTTGCTTCGATATTTGGAGCGCTACCCTAGCTTTTGCCTTCCAACAAATTTCACAACATTGTCCTAGACATGCCTGCCTTCCATTCTGACCTTTTTGCAACTTATAATTATGCTCTCTTATGCTTCATTTTAGCCGCACAATATTTATCGTGGACGTTTATTTAATTTTTAAATAAATTCTAACTTTGTATCGTTGTACGTTCCAATCGAAATTGGAGGCAATCTTGACCCATTTTTCATGCGATCCAAATTAGGGTAATATTCTGTTCTGAGTCTTCTTCACTAATGATGTTTGTGATCGGACCTAATTTTGGTCCCATGTACTCATAATTAATTTTAGAACACAGCTTGCATTTATTTCTAATTAAATTGAGGATACCATTTTTGACTGTTTCCGTTAATCCCGATTTAATTCTAGTACCCTATTAATTAAGCCCATACAAAACACACAATGCCCCCTTACCCTACAAAACACCAAACACCAAATCGCCCACCAAATTTTTATCATTTTTTGTGTCTGTGCAAATACCCAAATTTAAGGGGGCTAATTTGCAAATATTGCATTAGGTGTCAATACCCAATTGGTTCAATCCAATGGAGAAGCCCAACATTGACTAATCAACCCAACCCTTATCCTTACATGGAGGATTCCTTCATGACAAATCTAGACCACCCATTTAAAAATGGGTGCATCATCACCCCTCACTCCCATACACCTCTCCCTATTTAAATGTCACATCACCTCACCCTTCCTAAGAGAGCCCTAATCCCCAAACCTAGGGAAGCCTCCATCTGCTACTCCTCACTCAACCGTAGCCTTCTCCATTTCTTCATTTTTCCTTTCTTCTTCTTCTTCTTCTTCTCTTCTTCTTCCTCCTTTCTTCTTCTCCTCCTTTTATTTTGAATTAGAAAGAAAAAGGGGGGAATCATCAACCCTCACCCACTGTACACCCGAGGCAACCCCGACGGCTCTTCCCTGCACAACCGGCCAGCCGACCTCGAGCTATCCCGAGCTCCGGCACAGCCCGCCACCATACTCCACCCAACATGACCCAACTCCGGCCAACAGTCGAGCTCGGCCCGCTGCAACTCTACCTGCACAGCCAAACTCCGGCCCCGACCTCCTCCAGTCGAGTCCCCCTTTCCCGACTGCATCTACCACCACTGCCATTCCTCCAGCTAGCTCCCACTGCTCATCTTCCCCGGCGGCCAACTGAACTCCATCAGAACCACCCCTCAGCCCGGCCTCTCCATTCTTCGAGCAGCCACCCCAAGTCCCACTGCTGCTCCTCCCCGCTCACTCGACTCCGGTCGTTCATCTCCCGGCGACCCGAAGCTTCTTCCCCGGTGACCCGAGCCCTCGCCGGACTACACCCGACTGCCACTGTCATTCTCCTCAGCCTCCACCATATCACCACCGTCGCCATCATCATCACCCGCAGCTTCGTTCATATCCCCCGGCCAGACGATCCAATCACCACCACCCTACACCAGAACCACCTCCACCCGGACGAGCCGAGCCACCCGACTCCAGCGGCCTCCCTGCTGCACTCCGGCCAACAACCGTGAGCTCCCTCTCCCTCTTCCCTCTTTCATTAAGTATCATATACCATTGTATTAGTATAATACTTAGTGTATATGTATTCTTATACATATATGTATTATTTGGGTATATTTTTATGTAGAATATGTGTATTAAATACGTATTATTTTAGAATAAATATATATATGTATATATTGGTATTAGGTATATACTTGTATTCAATGTATTAGTATTAATATATATTTTAGTACGTATTTTAGTACGTATATTAATACATATTTTTGGTATATATATATATGTATGTATGTATTTTTGGTATAAATATATATATATATTTATTTTGGTATATAAATGTATATATATATACATATACATAGTATATGTTTGATAAAACATATTTTGGTAAATATATAAATGTAGCATATATAATTTATATTGGCATATATATATGTACATATATACGTATTGGTATATGTATTTATGTAGTATACGTATATTATTACTTGGTAAATATATATGTATATATTTTCAACATACGTATTCTTTTGTATATATATGTATTGGCATATATTTTTAAGACATATATATAGTATGTTAAATTCTATTTAGTATGTATACATATATATATACGTATTGTATATATATCTCCATAATATATGTTTATATATATATACAAGTATTAGTTTTATTTAAAGTATATAAATACACATATCTATTTTCGTAACCAAATGAACATTAATGTATATGTTAGTAGTAATATGATTAATATATATATATAGGTACTAGATGACCCGAGTGTAAAATACGGACACCCCGTAACTACACATGACCTATGACCCTGTGAACTGTTAGCAGTCTGCCACATGTACACTGACATACTTGGCATAGCCCCTGAGTTCAATGTATTTGTGTTTGTGTTAGTGTAACGTCTGATACAATATTGAATTGTATTATATGTCTATAGGACTGTTGGATCATCCAGACGATACTCTGGGACAGGACATTGGTATTACCAGCTAAGGACCCAAGGCGAGTACATTCTCTGATTAGCTTCTTATTTATGATATCTCCTATGTTCATTGTATCTAGTATAAATATCCATATTCTCGACACGCTGGTTACACGGATTGGTATATCCGAATCTCGTCATGAGATGTTATTCCTTGTTCATGGTGTAGCTTATACAAGTCTTGTTTTCTTGTTATCTTGTGCATGTACAGACACTGATTTTCGAGGAGATTTGCTACCTTCCTAGGGAATCCCGTGCTGTAGCGTACCATGGTTGGATCTACTATACCAGTCGGGGGTGGGGAGTATTTTAGTGTAGATATGTGATCATACCCTTCATGTACAAGACTTGTTCACATATTAGAGTTGGTCATACACCGCACGTATGACTAGCCAGGCCATTATACCTGTACAAGTTCTCAAGCCGATCACATGTTTAAGCTAGTACTCACACACTTAGTCATAGTATTCTTGCTCATTGACATATTGTTCCTTCCTGCATTTACTTACAGTATTTTCAGTATTTCCTTTATTGTATATCTTTCGTACATGTACATGCATATTGTATATTTCCATCTATATACTGCTACATAGCTTATATCATTGATATAGAACTGCTATTAGAAATGTACTTTGCTCCTTCCTGACTAGAAACATTTTTCCAGACTATGCCTTAGAGGACCGGTATTCGACACTTTATGGACCACAGGGTGAGTAGCTGCAGACTTGGACTTGGTAGTCAAGTTGTGATTCCGGGAGGTCTAGCCGGAATCACTAGTTATCTAGTTAGGTTTTTTCAGTAGTTATTTGGTACCGGATTTGTCTTCGGCATACTTTGTTGGGACTTGGATTTATTGTTGAGTTAGATTATTTATATTTTAGACTTGTGTTATAGTTTATTTTATTTCTTCGTTTTTTGTCGTGCTATAGTTATGTGATTGAGTATGTTGTTCATTTATATTATGTTATCCGTGTCTCCTTATGGAGTTGGATACCCGTGCGAGATTATTTAGATAGTGCTTTGACCTAGACAGCGTTCTACCGCCGATGCTGCGACGTAGGCTGGACGTACCCACGTACTTGTGCCTAAATTTTGGGTGCAGGTCATGACAGGATATGAAGGTGGGCAGGTTCATGAGTCCAAGTCTCAAGGGAACCGCACCGTCCGCTTGGTTAGGCCAACCAAGGGTGTGTTGGCCCAAACCGGTCACATCCAACCTAATTTTGATAATCGACTAAATTATAATCTGGTATGACTCAATACGGCACACATACTTAAGACTACCATATCTCTATTACATCACTGAAGATCGTCATATCGTTGCTACTTGGAGATAAGACAATATTAGTTTTGAGTCTATAATTTTTATTTTACTAAGTCTAGAAAATATTGTACATCGAGTCGTACTTGATGTACAAACAACCCAGAACCCAGAACCTAAATCCATACTTGAATAACCAAAGTCCAAATAACACAAAACCTGCCAACAATATTCTGGACGTATGCAAACCAAACTTGGGCCAAACTCTGTCTGGGACCGAACTCGATCTTGGACCAAATTCGGTCAGTCTGATTTGGTAAACCCAAAAAACTTGGTCTTCCTCCTGACCAGGAGCTCAATATTCAAATTTATGAACGTTGGAGATCGAACTCTGCCCTGTAGGACAGTGAGGCAACTATATAGGTGGTGAATAGAGTGCAGCGAAATAATCTATCCAGTTAAAAATTGATAAACAATAAAGGAAGCTACCAACTAATAACAATATAAAAAGTAGATATGTAGAGCAGTGGAGTTGAGAGAAAGAAAATGCAAACACGGCAATGTATACTGATTTTCCTCTGAGAGGACTAGTCCTGTCCCGAGAACTCTTGTTCGGAATTTTATCAACTATAATCATCAATAGTGAATCACAAGCTTTGATTTGAAGGCTTCTAGAGTTCTTAAAACATCGAGCTTTGATTCGAAGGCTCGAAAGACTTCATACGTGTGTTTGATTCAAAGGGCATGCAGACTGCAAACTAAAGAGAAAACTAACTTGCTGAGCCAAGCTTCTACAACTCTGACAGACTTCTAACTGAGATTGCATTTGACACTAGAAGACTGGAGAGTTGATCTTGCAGATGAAGAAGGTTAAAACTCAGGGGTTTACTCACTAATGGATAAAAAGATTGATAAAAGATAAGTGAGTAAGAATGTAAAAATATAAGTCTATTTATAGGGTATTCTAGGACAGAGTTCGGCCAGAATTCGTTACCCTAGCATTTAAAAAATTGAACGTTGGAACCACAAAATCAGGGATATCACAGCTAGTATATTTTCTGTTTTAGGCAGACCGAGTTCGGTTGGCCTATTTCCAGAATGGTCTAAGTTTTGGTCAGACTAGTTTTGGTCTGTTTTAGGATTATATTGTGGATGGGTTTTATGCTATTTTGAGTGGACTTTGAGTATGCCAATGCGACTCAATGTACATAGTCCTAGACTCAATAAATATTAAAATTATATATGATAAAAACCAAGAGCACACTGATGACGCCAGATTTTTGAAATGTCCTGCTGATTGGAAGTCACATTTTTCCTTGACGACAGTTGACCAAAGATCAACAGATCTGGAAATTTAAATACCTTTCGGGGACTTCGCCCCCGAACCCCTATGAGGAACGCTCCCCCGACCCCCGTCCACTGATCGGCCAGCGGAACCCTCGAGTGTGAGGCTCCGAATAAGTCGTAGGCTGTTCAGAGGCATCTTCTGGTATAATGCTGTCTTTGGCTTTTCATTATTTTTTCGTTGTATATGTCTATTCTGATCTTGCTTATTGCTTTCTGCAAGTACATGTTAGACAAAAAAAATAATATATAGAAGCAAATATTACCACATTAATGCATATCTGGACAATGTTGAGTTTAAGTAGAAGTTACTATAGTGATCATTATCGATTATTATAATGCTAAATTAATCGATTAGCCATATTAAAAAATACAACTTAAACATTGGGCTAACATACCCGAACTCAGTTCCCCCAACATCCTATCAATGGAGCTCCATTCCTCTCCATTTTTATCAATCTCATTCACTTTCATATCTCTTCAATCTGAGCTATAATTTCTCCATCTATAAAGCAACAACTTATGAGTTTTCTAAGTGCCAAGTTTGAGGCAGTTAGAAGTTGTTCGAGTTGTACAAAGCTTAGAAAATTCCAAAATCGTCTTATTATCAAAAAGTATGAAGTCAACGTGATCTTCGAATCAAAGCACGAGTTGTAAGAAGTTGCAAGTCTTCAAATCAAAGCTTGGGTTTCACTTTATGGTGCATTCAACACCGATCAAGAGTTCTAGGGACTGAATTAGTCCTCCATAAGGAAAACCAGTATAAAACTCTCGATGTCATCTGATAGCTCTTATTGCTTTACTTACTTGCAAACTTAGTTCTTTTTATTCCGCATACTCATCTTATTGCTTGTATAATTAGTAGCTATTAATCCTTACGCCATATTCATAATTATTGTCACACCCGTTTCCAGATTTTGTATTTCTTGAATTTCTAGAATTTAATTTTCTGTATTTTTGCTGTAATTGCATGATGGTTTTTGTCATTTGTATTTGTTCTTATTTTCTAGAGAGACTACTCGAGACCAGTAGAATACCCATTGGTATTATCATAGATCCGGTTTAGGACCCGCATATAGAATGGACATTTGGTTCAGTTTATTTTGGTTGAAACCATGGCTAAACTATCTTCCTCTCCCTCTTCCCTTATATATATATGAGTATTTTACCTCTCCTCCCTTTCATTCTTTATTTCACTCTTTCCATTTTTTTTCTTCTTCCTTTGCTCCTTTCCCTCAAGACAAAACCATAACCCTAGGAAAAAATTGTTATGACTTGGACCGTGAGAGGTAGAGGCTAAGAAGCCACTCCAGGCAAGTACATATTACTCAAATAATAAAGCCATAAATTTTCACAATTTATTTATATTATGTAAATTTAAAATGTTTTTGAAAGAAAATGTTCGCCTTAATGTTCTCATCTAATTTAGTTCTTAGAGTTTTAGGTTTTGATAGATAATTTGGAGTAGATCTGAGTTTCAAGATTTAGATTTTTCATGGGTTCCATGAGTTTTTCTTGGTTTTGATCTATTAAAACTAGTTAATTTCAAAAACTAATTATTCCATGTTGTGGAAAATTAAATTTCATGCGATTTTAACTTTTGTTTCCCTTGATTTGGAGTCAAGATGAAGATTTTGTGAAGAAAATAAGTTTTTAAATTTTTGGAACTTTTTTCCATAGAGTTTGTGCTGCCTTGGGACAAAGGAGTCATATGCGGCAAAGCTTCATGCGCCCCTTCTAGCATGACGTCTATCTTATTAGGCACATGACTTCCCATGCATATGTGCTCCTAAACCGAGTGTACGAAGTACTGAACGCATGAGATTTTCCAAGGCCAAGTGTTTATGCGCCAGGAGCTCATGCGTCAAGCTTGACATACGACTTAGGAACAACTTATGTGTATTTTCTTGTATATCTTTTCATGCACGACTTTTGATTTTTTTGTCTTTTCTCTGGCACTTTATTGCTTGTCACATATATCACTTATCATCAGTCACTTCTCTGACCCTCCTTTATGAACGTCACGTCGGCATATATCCCGAGGAGTGGACTTTTGTCTTGAGTATGCGGCAAGCTTTTCCTATGCGCCTGAATCCCTATGCGTCAAGCATCTATGCATCCGATAGTCCCATGTGACTAGTTTTATCATGCGTTCCTTCCATTTTATCTTGGGATATTTCTTTGTGTATTATATAGTTCGATGTTGTGCTCTTATAATTTAACACATGTTATGATCCTCAAGACACCGTAAAAATTATTGTATATGTTAACTTATTGCATTTGGCATCGGACAATTGAGTATGAGTATTGCCCAATATATCACATATCGCAGATAAGATAAGTTCGCCAGTGATAACTCATAAATAGCTCATACTCGTAACTCGTCATTTAGGAAGTTCTCGAGTGTCTACGACTCAAGAACTTGAAATAATGATTAAACAAGATAAAATTTGACTAGATCATTAGGAGGGAAGAATATTGTGTTACCGGCTACCCTGATCTCCAAGGGCCCCATGAGGCATATGACAACCCTGCTAGGAAAGGGCTTCATGACCTACCAAGTTTACGCGTGTTGTGGCACTTACAAGACAAACTTATGTTTACAAGACCAGTTTATGTTATAAGACAAGTTCATGACTACAAGATAAGTTTATAATTTCAAGACAAATAATAATTTCCAAACAAGTTTATATACAAATTTATGTCATTAGACAATTTGTGATTTTCTGGCGAGATTATGTTTATGTCAATTTTAAGTTATGTTGTTGTGATGTGCATTAAATTTCTAGACAAGCGTACCCTTGCAGTGTCTGTGGTATAAATATTCTTAGCAATGCATTCTTTTAGTAATTAAGGATTATGACAACCCTAATTAGTTAATTATAGCAAGTCGTAGGCATATTTGGCCGTAAAATAAATATTTGTCTATTCGTCTAGCTTGCCCTTGTATCTTATTCTTCCGACGCGTAGTTAGGGTGCTAAGTTCTGCTCAGGTAAAAGTCAGCAACCCCGGTCCTTATTTGGTTTAAGGGTTGTGGTCCTGATCCATAGTAGTTTTTATGCCCTCTTGCTGCTCGTCGCTTTATCCTGGTATGTTTGTTAGTTTGTTTAAATATTTTATTTTTTGTCGTTAATTTATTATTGGGGACAAGTACATTGGTACCGTACGAGTCTCGACTCGTATTTATTATGTATGTCTCTTCTGTGCATGATATGGTAGATTTGGCCCAACACCTTGAGCTCCTTTATGGTATTTGTTGCTTGGGGTTCTTACCCTACTGGTTTTGCTTGGCCAAATTTACCCAAGAGAACCAGGATACCTCGTACTTCCAACAAGATGGCTTGCACTCGTAGGACTGCGGCCAAAGCTCGCGAGTGGATTTTCTTCTTCCACCCCTCATTTTGATTCCTTATTTTATGGTGTCAGTAATGGGGTAGAGTTAGCTCCTTATATTTTTGATACTACGGTCAATATGATGTATATATTAGTCAATGACTGGTATATTTGATCATGTATAATTATACTATGCTCTTGCAGCATTTTGTATTCACTAGCTTCATTAGCAAATGTGATATGTATTTTGGGATGCCTCTTTACATTCATGTGTGATATACTTTTGAAATTATTGTTGATGGATTAAGATACTAGAATTTGTCGGCCTTTGAACTGACGTCATAGCATGCTAGAGTCTACTCATTTGTCTTCTAGACAACCTTAGCACATTTCGACTTACTTCGATATTTTGTAAGGTATGGTTGGCCATGTCAGTCCTCATATTTATCCAGTATTCTGGGAGCGGGGCATGACAAAATTTTAGTGGTGGACCATGCAGGTCTATTTTTTATATTTGTGGCGGAGACTCATCTTGTTAGAATCTTAATCCTTTACTCATCTTCGATTGAACTCCACCTAAACCTGCACCTTCCCATTTCCCTTGAATTAAAAACTTTCTTACCATGATTGTTCCATTCCTGTCCCTTATTGATTTCCTTGTGTCCTTATCATTCAAGGACACCCCACTTACTCCTCCTTTTCAGGATTTTATTGTACCGCTAGCAGATCCAGTAATAGGCTAGGATCAGGCCCCGCCATTAAACCAAGGGCAAACGTCAATAGCTCTCCATCAGCCGGCTCTGCCAGTCACTCAAGTCCAATCAGCACAGTTAGTTCCACCAATCTTGCCAGGATGTCCAGTCTAATCTGCTCCATCGTTCATACCAGCTAAGATAGCCCAGCCAATACCACCAGTTTTTCTATTACAACTAGGGCAGGCAGGCTCGCAGGCCATGTTAGGGATGATCCAAGCCATGATTATGGTATAATAGAAACAACAATAATAACAACTCTAGCTCCAGCAATAAATGGTCCATCTTTGCCAACAATTTCAACAAGGACAAGAACAAACCAACACTACTCTTTGCCAGGAAGTTAGAGTAGCACTCGAGACCAGTGGGTATTATAATCTCAACTCGGCGTCCAACGTTAGTCGCTTGAGTCTAACCAAGTTCCTCGACACAGAGGATGTCATTTTAGCAGATTCTTAGCTCCAAGACTTTGAGGCCATCCTGGATGTGACTAAGACCCCCGAGGACGAGAAGGTAGCAGTTATAAAGTTACAGCTAACAGATCTTGCCCAAGATTGCTGGACAGCAGAAGAAATGGCACTTTCGAACCCCATTGACTGGCAGACGTTCAAGGAGCGCTTCCAAGAGAAGTATTTCCACACAACCGTCAGGTTCCAACTCTAGTAGTAGTTTATCAACCTCCATCAGTAGACGAGATCAGTTAACTAGTATACGGTCGAGTTTTGTTGACTTAGCCGATTTGCTCCTTATATGGTAGTTTTTACGAAGGATCGAGCTAAGAGATTTGAGCAGGGTTTGCATTTAGAGATTCAGCAGTTCAAGGTGGGTCATGATTATGCCACCTATGACGCAGTACTTAAGGCAGCTAGGTCCCAAGAACTTGTCAGCCAGAGATTAGTAGCAAGAACTGGAGGCCAGAAGAGGTCCCACTCATCCATTAGAGGCATCAGTATTTAGTCATCACTTTTAGCACTAGCAGTCAGAGCTCCTCTCCCTTCTGTACCTTCTGCCTCGACTATAACCTCAGTACAGTCTATGAGGCAGTCAGCATCAGTAGGATGTAGCCACTGTGGCAAGCCATGGCACACCAAAGATTAGTGTAGGAGGACCAATGGCCAGTATCTCAGATGTGGGATATTCGACCACATGATTGGTTCATGCCCGCTTCTATACCCTAAGGCTTCTTCAGTCCGAAGGCCCGAAGGGACCAACATTAGTCGTTCGAACACTAGCCCATCGTCCTCTCCCGATGCAGACTCAGCAGTTTCAGTAGTAACATCTGACTCAGTTTATGCAAGTCCATCAAGCATGGCAAAACTAGCAGCAAGTTAGAGCCGCAGCCTTAAGCGTGAGCAAGTACAAGGATTCGGTAACCTGGAGCAGCTGATAGCCGAAGGCGCTACCATTATGGGTGAGATTTTTGAGCTTCTTTTAGTTTATTTTATCCTTGGGTTCTTGTCGAACGATCTTGTATTATGTTACACCAGAGTATAATAGTCGTCTCGGTCCCTTCGTCGAGCATAGACGAGTTTCTCATCCTGCTCTTCCGCTTTCGTATCTCATTATATGTGATATCCATCATGTGTCCCGATTGTGAAGGTACATCGTAGATTAGAGTCATGATCTCAATATAGCCATTGGTACCGACTTACCTGAAGGCTTGGCTCTTGTCCATTTGTGTGAGTCAGCATAGGTAAGCCAGGACGAATTCCTATTTGACTGATTTAGGGGTATATGTATCCATATGCCTCTATTTTCCTGTATGTGATTGTGTATAATTATTAATTTATGTAGTTATTTCTTCTATTCTAGTTATTTGCTTGATGTGATTTATTTTCTGACAAATAATGTGGTTTCCTGAGCCTTATAGTGTATTTTCCAGCTCGACTAGCCTTAGTAAAATTCTGAGGATAGAATTTTCTAAGTAGGTAGAGATGTTACACACATTTCCAGATTTGGTATTTCTTAAATTTCTAGAATTCAATTATCCTGATATTATATTTCTGCTATAATTGCATGATGGTTCCAGTCATTTGTATTTATTCCTATTATCTAGATAGACTGTCCAAGACCCATAGAATATCCATTGGCATTATCATAGACTCGATTTAGGACCCGCATATAGAATAAACACTTGGTTTGGTTTATTTTTGTTAAATCCATGGCTAAACCATCTCTATCTCCCTTATATATATGAGTATTTTCTCTCTCCTCCCTTTCATTCTTTATTTCACTCTTTCCACTTTTTTTTCTTCTTTCTCCTTCCTTTGCTCCTTTCCCCCAAGACCAAACCCTAACCCTAGGAAGATGTTGCTGAGACTTGGACCGTGAGAGGTAAAGGCTAAGAAGTCACTCCAGGCAAGTACATCTTGCTCAAATGATAAAGCCATGAATTTTTAAATTTTATAAATTTAAAATGTGTTTGATAGAAAATGTTCGCCTTGATGTCTTATCTAATTTAGTTCTTGGAGTTTCAGATTTTGATAGATAATTTGGAGTAGTCACTTCTTTGACATGCCTTTATGAACGTCACATCAGCACATATCCCAAGGAGTGGACTTTTGTCTTGAGTATACGACAAGTTTTATTGCCTGTCACATCTATCACTTATCATTAGTCACTTCTCTAACACGCCTTTATGAACGTCACATCAGCACATATCCCAAGGAGTGGACTTTTGTCTTGAGTATACGACAAGTTTTTCCTATACGCCTGAATCCCTATGCGTCAAGCATCAATGCATCTGATAGTCCCATGTGCCTGGTTCTATCTTGTGTTTCTTCCATTTTTTTACTTGTAATATTTCTTTGTATATTATCTAGTTAGATGTTTTGCTCTTATAATTTAACACATGTTCTGACCCTCAAGAAACCGTAGAAATTATTGTATATGTTAACCCTTTGCATTTGACATCGGTCAATCGAGTGTGAGTATTGCTCAATGTATCGCGTATCGCGGATACGATAAGTTTGCCAGTGATAACTCGTGAATAGCTCGTACTCGTAACTCATTATTCTTGAAAGTTTTCGAGTATCCATGACTCAAGATATTGAAATAATGATTAAACGAGATAAAATTTAACTAAATTATTGGGAGGGAAGAATATTGCGCTATCGGTTACCCCGATCTCCGAGGGCCCCATGAGGCATGTGACAATTCTGCTAGGCAACGACTCCATGACCTACCAAGTTTACTCGTGCTGTGGCACTTATAAGACAAGTTTATGTTTACAAGACTAGTTTATGTTATATGACAAGTTCATAATTTTAATACAAGTAATAATTTCAAAACAAGTTTATATACAAATTTATGTCATGAGACAATTTATGATTTTTTGACAAGTTTATATTTATGTCAATTTTAAATTATGCTGTTGTGATGTGCATTAAATTTCTAGACAAGCGTACCCTTGGCCGTCCGGGTTGACTGCAGTACCAGTAGTAGCAATATTCTTAGCAATGCATTCTTTTAGTAATTAAGGATTATGACAACCCTAGTTAGTTAATTATAGCAAGTTGTAGGCATATTTGGCCATGAAATAAATATTTGTCTATTAGTCTAGCTTGCCCTTGTATCTCATTCTTCTGACTCGTGGTTAGGGTGCTAAGTTCTACTCGAGTAGAAGTCTGGAACCCCGGTCCTTGTTTGGTTTAAGGGTTGTGATCCTGATCCATAGTAGTTCCTATGTCCTCTTGTCGCTCGTTGCTTTATCCTACTCTGTTAGCTAGTTTGTTTAAATATTTCATTTATTGTCTTACTTTATTCTTGGGGTATCACGACCCGCACCCGATATAGGGGCACGAGAGCGTGGGTACGTCCAGCCTACGCCGTAGCATCGGCGGTAGAACGTTATCTAGGTTATGATACTTTCTAATCAATCTCACAGGAATATCCAACTCCATAAGGAGATACATATATCATAATATAATATGGAATATACTCAATCACATAAGCTAAAGCACGATGAGATATCGAAGCAAGCAATAAAATATAAGACAAGACCAAACAACAATAAATAGTCTAACCTGCAATCAATAACATCCGGTCTCCAAGTATGTCGGAAACAAGTCCTCTAAGTCACAGTCTGAAAAAAATATTCAGTCAAGATTGGAACGAAATACACCTCTAATAGTAGTTCCACATAGATTGACAAAATCTATAGCACAGTGTAAAGAAATACAAGATAGATATGAAAACTGGCAATGAGAAATACTGGAATAAGGGAATGCTGGAATAAAGAAATACTGGAATAAATAGAATACTGGAGCATATGTCATCATCAATGTATATCTAGCAAAGAAATAGAAATCTAAGTACTCGCAAGAACAATGAACTGGTATGTAAGTATGTACAAGAACAATAACTAGAACATTAACTAGAACATGTGGAGATGCTAGATCAATATACTAGAGATATATGTCAAGAATCATCTAACTAAGTGTGTGAAACATCTGTATATCATGTGATCGGCTTGGGACTGATTAGGCTTGCTATTTATGACTAGCTATGATTCATGTAAGGTCAGGCTAACCATCCGGATAGCTATGATACGAGCAATAGTCAGGCTAGTCACACATAACAGGCTATGAGGCATGTAATGGTCAGGTTGCACCGACGTGAGATGTGGGTGAGCTATGATGCATATAAAGTTTGGATATTATCACATAAGCTACTAATATTTCCTCGTTTTTCCCCAACTAGCACGATGGATTCCAATCACGACTCCTCGTGACAGGTCTCGATGATGCCAACTCGTGTAAACAATAGTGTCAGAGTCATGTATACTATACAATAAGAGTTATAGAGATAATCAACATAATGGAAACTGTCAGAGAATGTACTCGCCTGGGGTCCTTAACTGTCAATACCAATGTCCTGCTCCTGAAGTCTCGCCGGACAATCCAATAGTCCTATACACATATAATACAATACAATATTGCATTAGACATTACACTAACACACAAGATCAAAATATAATGAACTCAGGGCTACGCTAGGTATAACACTAGTCAACTAGGGTCAAGAGTGAGTCTGATTTCACGGGTGTCGCGTCTGTAATTGCTGTACAAGACAGTCGGTCAAAATGATATGGGGCTTGCCAGTACGTTAGTGTACATGTGGCAGTCAACTAATATTTACATGGTCACAGGTCAATGTAACTACGGGGTATCTGTTGGTTACACTTGGGTCATCTAGTACATTTTTATATATTATACATATTACCAATTAGTACGTATCATTAATTAAATATATACATATATGTATACCAAATAATTACATACAAAAATATGTATATGTGTATATACACTAAATAGAATTTTTATACTATATACATATGTTTATATATACATACCACATATTTATATATATATAACAACCATTATTTATATGTACACAAAAGAATACATATACTGAATATATATATACATATACCAAGTGAAAATATACATATACTATATTTATATATATATGTACCAATTTAATACATATACTATATACATTAATATATGTATATATATATACCAATACATACATATATTATGCTACATATATATATATCTACCAAATACGTATTTACTAAACATATACTATATATTTATATACCAATATACATACTAACATATATTATTGAATATATATATATACCAATACATACATGCATACACCCATATACCAAATAAGTACATGCGTACGTGTATGCGAGGGAAGAAAACCGAACCTGTGTTCGTGCACAACGACGACGGGGATGACGACGGTGTCCACGACGACGACAAAGACGAAGAAGACGAAGGTGACGATGATGATGACGAAGATGAAGACGACGACGAAGACGAGGATGACGGAGGTGTCGAGTGGTGGTCCTGGTGGTGTGGGGTGGTCGAGAAGGAGGAGGCAGGGGGTGGTGGTGCTGGTGGCATGGGTTGGTGGTGCTGGTTATGATGGTTGTGGTGGTTGGAGAAGTTCAGGCGGGGTAGTTCAGTGGGAACTCAGGCGAGTATGGCGGGGATAGTGCTGTGTAGGGGTGGTCGTGTCTCCGGTGGGGTCGATTGGAGACTGGAGGAGGTCAGGGGGAAACTCTGCTGGAGGTTGACCGGTTTGAGGTGGGTCCGGCGGTGAATGGGGGAGCTGATGATGGTGGTGCAGGAGTTGCAGCAAGGTGCTCGTGGCCGGGGGAGCTTCAGGCGGGGAAGGTTCTCGGCCGTGGTGGAGAGGTCGGCGGGTCTGGATCGAGGCGAGGCCGGGGAGAGGTTGTGGATGGGAGTGATGGTCGGAGATGCTTGGCCGGGTAGTGACCGAAGTTAAGGGGCCGGCCGGGCTGGTTTAAACCAACCAAAAATAAAAAGAGGTGAAGAGGAAGAAGAAGGAAAAAGAAGAGGAAAAGAGAAGAAGAAAGAAAGAAATGGAAAAGAAAGAGGAAGCTACGGATGGGAGCTTGTGAGGAGGGAGGAAAGAGAAATGTGGGGGTTTTCCAAGGTTTGGGGATTAGGGCATGCTTGGGAAAGGATGAATGAAGAGACATTAAATAGGAGAGGTGAGTGGGGATGTGTGGTGATGATGAGCCCCATTTTGAATGGTGGCCAGGATTCGACATGAGGAATTCATTCATAAAAGGAGAGGGTTGGGTTGACTAGTCAAGAATTAGGACTTCTCCATTTGGTTTGAACCAATGGGGTGTTGACACCTAATGCAGCAATTGCAAATAAGCCCCTTAAATTTGGGTATTTGTACAAACATATAAATGATAAAAAATTGGTGGACGATTTGGTGTTTGATATTTTGTAGGGTGAGGGGGGTGTTGTGTATTTTGTATGGGCTTAATGAATAGGGTATTTGGATTAAATTGGGATTAAAATGGGATTAGTCAAAGTTGGTATCCCCAATTTAATTAGAAATAAATGTGAGTAGTATTCTAAAATTAATTCAAGGTACATGGGGCTAAAATTAAGTTAGGACACAAGTATCATGAATGATGTAGACTCAGAACATAATATTACTCTAATTTGGGTTGCACAAAATGGGTCAAGATTGTGTCTCCAATTTCGATTGAAACGCATAACGATACAAAGTTGGATTTTATTTAGAAATTAAATAAACGTCCGCGACGATTATTGTGCGGCTAAAATAAAGCACAAGAGAGCATAATTATGAGTTACCCAAAGGTCATGAAAGGTATAGGCTTGGTGTCAGTCTTGGACCCTTTAATTGGTCCGGCTAAACGGGTTGAATTAGTGTCTCAAAATTGATGGCAACGACACAGGTGCACGACACAGAATTAAATAATGGATTTCGGATACGGGAAGTTGTGCAATTAAATTAGAGCACAAAGGATTATTATTTTGAGTGACGGAAAAGTCCAGCGCCTAAGTTGGCGTGTCAAGTCTATAATGCAATAACTTGTTGAAAATTATGGGCTAATATTGGGCTCCGAATATTTCAACAACGGTAGGGTATAACAAACACGGTAATTAATTATAATCAAATATTATACAATTATTTATACATTAATTATGAAAAGAGGAAAGTACCCCTAATCTGAAATGTGGGGGTGGCAAGTCTACCCTCCTTAAAAGAATTTCGTCCTCGAAATTTAAGATCCTCAACAGTTGTATTTATTTATTATTTTATTGTACCATCAAAATTAAATTCATCAAACCATATAATCCTGAAGCAAACCCATATTGTTATTTCACCAACTTTCATAATTCTGTAGATATCATATTTCTGAAAAATCCTCAAATTAAAAAAATTAAATTCTAGTCATATCATAATCTCCTCAAAAATTTGATGTTAATAATTAAATACTCAAAAATTTAATATCCAATCCTCTAATTTTAAATCCAATCAATGCACATTTATAAAATTTAAAATCTCATCCAAAAGTTTGTATTCAAACACTAACCCATTAATCATCTTACTCCTCAAATTTTGAGTAAATAACTAAATTCAAAATTTATTATCCAATCCTTTAATTGAAATCCAGTCAATGCATATTTATAAAATTTAGGAAATCTTATCCGAAAAATTTGAATTCAAACTTTTAATCCATTAGTTATCTTAATCCTCGATTTTTTTTACACAATAATCAAATAATATATACTCGCAAAATCTTTAAATATAACATTCGAAATATAAGTTTGTAACTTACAGTCCAATAAATATAATGATAATCTTTTTAATTTTCTTAAAATTTAAATGATTATTTCAATCATATCTCAATCTTCATAAAATCAATGATTCATTAATTCTGCCATATTAATTCTCACTCTTTATTTAAATTAATATTTTATCCTCGAAATTTAAGGCACCTTGTCTCTCTTTGTCAAATCATAACCTTTTCATTAATTCTTTCACTATGGTCAACTCTCAACAATCAAAGTCTAAGAGAATCCTACCTATAGTCATACAACATACAATACAACACGCAATCTAGATAAAATATACAATCTAGATAAAATATGCATGGTTATAGTCTCTTTTGTCATGGTATTGCAGTCTCTGTCGAGGTATACTACCAGCTATATTCTAGCAAGAGAATCATTAATACATGCTACGGTATTAAGGGATCAAGCAATCAATCAAACAGACGAAAAAAGGAACAGAAGAAAAGAACAGAATACAGTCTTCTAACCCATTACTGGGACATCTTCAACCTCTATCATACACTTAACTCTGGCATATTTATTCATAAATTCATGTTCCTATACATTGATACCCATCTCATCTAATCACTAGTCCACAAGATATCCATGGATACATCCATATTATACATATCTGTCTATTAATACCAAAATCTGATACCAAAGACCTCTTAACATAATCATCGGTCGAATGATGCATCCAAAGTTTGACACCTCTATCCCTTTAAGTACCACTGTTCTACTACAAGCATACTCACTGTTAGCTCTCTTATCTACTATAATTGTTTATACTAGTTGTTCTTATCATTCAAGTGCACACCAAGTGCAACACACCGTACTAAGTACTGCTCTCTCTAATACAACTCTAGATGGACACCCAAGTCAGTTTGCAGTGCCATCTCAATCATGCTCAAGTCAACATATCCTTACACATGTATATCATCTACTCATATACTAATATATACTTCTTACCCACCATAAAATTTTATCCTCAAAATAAAATTATCAAAATTTAACTTCTCGAACAATTTAAAATAAATGCATATACTTCCCTCAAAAGTCAAATGCTCAAATACGAAATAAATTTTTTATTCACTTCTAAAATCTTATAGCTTTGACTATGTTTATTGAATTGAATTTGAATCCTTAAAAATTTAAAAACATAAAATCTTAACTCCTCAAAATTCTTAAAAATTGAAATTCATTTCCACTCTTCAATTTTAAATCCACAAGTATACATATAAACACTCACAGTCTCTAATACTCAAGGTGCACTCAAATACACCCATTGTCTACAACTCTCAACTGTGTACTAAAATTTGTACTGCCCAAATTACATGCACTATTACTTCCAAATGATCAAAGTTATCATCACACATATTTTCTCCAATAATTTTCTATCTATATTAATTGATACACCAATCTAATTATCATCACATGAAGTACTTACTGTTATTAGCACCTTGCTCAATAATTCTTTGATATAGAATCACTAGCACTATTGGTATGGTAACACTAGCTTCAACATTAAATTATCTCATCAAACTTATTAGAACTCACGATTATTCATACTAGTTATTAACTTATATAATACACATGCTCCACTTCACTCTTAAAGGCAGGCCTATGGTTCCATATCTAGATTTATGTATACGTATTTCCCTTTAATCTTTTACAGCCTTTTACACTAGTCTGCGATACACTTTATAACTTTCATTACTAATCTTGATATTTCTCTACTCATGACATCTCATTAAAACCCTTTACGCATATACATTTCTTTACTCTTAACACACCCAAGTATCAATCATCAAATTGAACCTCATGCTCCATTAATCTTTAACACAATTCCTTGATACTTAATTGTTTACATAGATTATCCAATTACATGAATTCAAGACTATCCAGGACGGGTATGCTGACTCTGATACTAACTCTTGGAACCATCACTGATACTCTTTTCTCCTTCTATCTATAGTGCCAATACTAACTATAACACACCTATCATAGAACTATTGCTACAAGTTACTATGCTATGGGTTAACTCTAGATTATTGCCTACTGCTCATATATTCAACCAAGAAACACTTACAAACTAACAAGTCACACTCAGTCACCACTAATACAAGACGCAGACATAATTGTAAGTCACTAATTATCATACTAACAAGGATCCTCAAGAAAAGAAGCTCAAAAAGGAACTGGATTAAGGACTGAAGGTATTTCTACTGCTAGTAAAGATAAAAAATGATGGAACAAAGTCCTGTAATAACGAAATAGATAAGTATTGAGATGAGACTTTAAGAACCATTTTAAGATACAACCTGATAATCATACACGTCTGTCAGAAATTATGACACTCAGAATCCTCGCCACGCTAGTAAGCATAGATGCGATAAACGACAGGTTCCGTAACTAAGGTATGCAACTCTACAATCATGTCATCTAGAATCCTCGCCACGCCAACCGGTATCGCTGCAAGAAATTCTAAATTTCATAACTAAAGTATGTACATCCAAGTCAGGTTCCTACGTTCTCGTCACGACAGCTAATATGGCTGCGATAAACTCTAGGTTCCATAACCAAAGTAGACGTTTTACCTTTCTCACTGTCCTCATCAATATATGTCATCAGATGATACCATAAATTTTAGCCCGTAAAATTTATCTCGATATGAAATCAACTCAACAACGATGCCAAGAATTAAATTTAACAACTAGTCAACAAGAATCAAACTCAACAATGATACCAAGATTTTAATTTAATAACTGACCAACAAGAATCAAGTTCAATAACAACAAGCGAGAGCGGACGAAAACAAGGACAAATATTTAAATTGGAAATTAAAATAAGATTCTCAAGGGGTTGTCCGAGGAATCTCTTAAAAAAATTTGTGATTGTCACGTACCTGTCCCAAAATATGTAGGACCAGGAATACGTGACACGCCAGCTACGCATTCGACCAGACTCTGGTCTGACTCGAATATATATAAGCTATATAATATAAAGGGCACTATCTAGATATCCCATAAATGTAAACCTCTATGTCTCAATCCACAATGTACATCAATATACAAGAAAGAGCTATATGTGCTAAAGTCGGTCGCCCAATAACACACAAACTCGAATAGACTCGAGAAGAGATGAGTCTACAAAAATTAGGCTACAACAGCAGATGAATAATTAATATAAATAAAGTAACCATAATGTCGATAGAAATGATATGAGTACCTGGTACAGTGCCCGCAAGACATGCCACTCCATCAACAACTCCAATGCTCCGTAATCGCCTATGCTGCAAAACTGGCAGGGGGCCAGGTCCTCAGAGGGACGTAACAAGGTACAAAAATATAGCATGCCAAAGTACAACAGAAAGTACAAGTGCAACGACAGTGTAATCTAGCATAACCCAACTAAGTGAGACACAGTTTGAAGACAATGTTCGACACGTGGGCTGTCTAAAATAAAACTGTAGCTCCGGGCAAAGAGTCACACGGGTGATACAACTACACTACATACATAATCACTACAGAAATAGTACATGTACATATATAAACGGGTACAGAGGAGCCCAAACATCTAGTAACTGTCTTCCCATCCCAAGGGGTTAACGATGGTGCGCTGAACCTGAACCTCTATCTAACAGTCTCGACATACAGAAATAACTCAACCGATGCGACCCTAAGGTTATCCCAGTCTCTGGTCATGATGTCAGTATCAGGATACAGGAGTCTGGCATGATCATAGTGTATGAGTGTGTTCTGGGGTGTCGATATACTCAGGTACGTACATCGAGGTGCTATGAAATAACTAATAATTATTCTAAGACGTTACGAGGAACGTCTGTACCCGGTTGTGATCCGGACGTGAAGTATCGAACGTCAACATAAATAAGTGTATAGTGTACATAACAAAATAATAAATATCTGTAAACTGAAATACAGGATGGCAAGGTACACTTGCTTGTGTCCGGCTGCTGGTGACGGGGATCCGGTACCACGTCCAAGTCCTCAGGTCCCGTAGTACCTAGAGATGAGATACAAACCCAAATCAATAACCTATCACACATCAAACAGGGATGTGACGCACGTCTATATACTAAAAATATTGGCAGTTAATAATTTGGCATGCTCTAAAGGTTACACTCATACACACACATGTCCTTTCCTTAAAGCTTCCTAGTAAGACCTTACCTGATTATTCAGTACACAACATCTCCTATGTCTCAATCAAATATTCACCTACTATTCTCATTAAATATATATTTAACATGAGCATTTTACTCTACATCCTCTAGCCATGCCCACAGGTGGTAGAAAATAAATGCAACACCAACCTAGTGGTTCTTGTTATTATAAGATCATTCAAATTCCCTAAGCTCACTCAAACACACATTGGTTACTCTCCCTCATGTTAACTTTGGCATTTGTATCCACACATACTACATGGACAAGTTTCCCCTACATAAACATTCATTATTTATTGGATCACATAATCATACCATTCCGACCACAATATAATATACACACTCTAGTTAATAGAGTTCTCTATCTTCTTGTGTATACACACACGATCTAACATCATTCCCTAATGGTGAATTCAACCACTACCCATGCTAACATAAGCCCTAACTAATGTATACAAAACCACATATAACCCTAACTAAAAAACACATTAATATATATCAATATAGAGAAGGGGGGAGTGGTATACCTCGATGGCACGGTGGTATTGAAGCTGGCCGGAGCTATTGGTGGTCGTGGCAGGGTAACGTAAAGCTGGAGGTGGTGGTGGAGTGTACAGCAGTGTGGAGTTGTCGATGGTGGTGCTCGCCGGAGAGAGATGGGGATATGCGGTGGTTGAGTGTCGATGGTGGGAGGCTACACAGCTCGAGGGATGGAGGAACGGGAGTCTCGGGGATGACTGGTCGGAGTAGAGTTGATGGGGATGAGGCCGAGAAGGACAGGTAGGTGGTTTGGCTGGCCGGAGTTGCGGGAACTCGCCAGTGTTGGGCTCGGGTGCAGTGAAGTCGGGGGCTCAACGTCGGGACAACTGCTCGTGAGAGCTGCGGGCTACACAGTGCCGGAGTCGCTGAGGGAGACGTCGGGACAACGGGCGAGGTTGGTTGCAGCGGCTGAGCTGCGGGGGTGCGCTGCGGGGCACCAAAGTTGATTCGTCGGAGTGTGGGTGTAGCTCGACGCTGGAAACAGCGGGCCGTCGGATCTCGTCGGCGTGGCCAGAGTAGGGGTTAGCTGCCGGAGGCCAGCGTGGTGCTGCCTGCTCGACCGGAGTTTCCCTCCAGGAAGAAGAAAGGAAGAAGAAGAAGAAGGAGGAAAAATGAATATATAAGTAGGGTGGGCTCAGTTTTCTAGGTGGAGGAGGGAGGAGAGAGAGAGAGGAGAGGGTGGTTTCCAATGCCTAGGGATTAGGACCTGCATGGGGAAAGGATATTTTATAGGGGGTTGTGTGGAGGATGGAGGGTTGTGATGCTGCCAATTCGAATAGAGGGTGAGAATTTTACTTGAAGAATTAGGTTTCTTCATGCAAAGGAAGGGGGAAAGGGTTGACTACGGTGAAAGAAGGGATAGCCTCTCCATTTGGCCTTGGCCAATGAGGTAAGGACACCTAATTCAATAATTGTAACTAAGCCCCTTAAATTTGGGTAATTATACAAACACATGAAATAATGCAAAAATTATGGAAAAATTGGTGTTTGGTGTTTTGTATGGTGAGGGGATGTTGTGTGTTTGGTATGGACTTAATTAAATAGGCATTAGGATTAAATGAGGATTAAAATAGGATTAGTCAAAATTGGTATCCCCGATTTAATTAGAATAAAAGTGTCCCACGCTTTTAAATTAAATGGGGGCACTTGGGGTCTAAATTTGGAAATGACACAAAGGCCAAAAATGATGTGGGCTTGGAGTCAGTCTTGGACCCTTTAGTTGGTCCGGCTCAACGGGTTAAGTTGGTATCTCAAAATTGAAGGTAATGACACATGTGTCCGACACATGTGTCCGACACAAAATTTAATCATGGAATTTTGGATACGGGAAGTTGTGCAATTAATTTAGGGCACAACAGATTTGATTTTTGTGTGACGGAAAAGTCCAGTACCTAAATTGACGGGTCAAGTCAAAAGTACAACAGTCCGATAGAATTTATGGGCTGATATTGGGCTCCGAATAATTCAACAATGGTATCCAAGGGTTTAATTAATAAATAACAGACATATGTAATTCTACTCTAAACCTCAAACATCTGCTGCTAAGCCAAAATTTTCCAATCCATACCTGACTATCTATGGAATTAATTGAGGGGGTTTACATTCTTCCCAACTTAAAAAAATTTTGTCCCCGAAATTAAAAGTAAAGCACGATAATAGCTAAGAGAGTTTAAAAACAACTAGTAATCAAATGTCGTACGTAAATTCGTACCTTGCTCCTCAAATAAATATAGGAACCACTGTCGAATAGATACTTACACTTTATCACCATGATATTTAATGCCCTGTAATCAATACACAAGTATACTGTCTTATCCTTCTTCAGCACTATTTAGATGGTTGCTTCCCATGGAGAAACACTAGCCCGACTGAAACCCTTGTCCAAGAGATCCTCTACTATGGACCTTTAACTCAACTAACTCTATCGGTGCTAGTCTGAAGACGAGAAAATAACTGGCTCGGCTCTGGGAGTCAACTCTTTAGTAAACTCTAGCTCTCTGTCAGGTGGCCGGCCAGGAAGGTTCTCTGGTAACACATCCTCAAACTTGATATAATATGGGGGGTACACTGGTTCACCCTTTGCATTGTGTGTCGCTAAGGTTGGACACCATGCTCTCGGGCTCCCTGAAGAAACTCAACTCAGGGTAACCTGGTGGTCCAAAAATAATGCAACCACGTTGACAATCTAGCGTCGCGTGGTATTGGCTCAACCAATCCATGCTAGGACGGTGTCATCGTCCAGACTTCACCTCAAAATAAATTCTCCTGTTCTGTTTCCAACATCAATCCTCAAAAGTAAATGTTTCCTTGCCTAATGTATATTTTCTCTTCTCCTCAAGGTTTTCTCTAAAATTTTATTCCTCAAATTTCTTCTTTTCGTTATTTTTCTCTCCAAGTCATATAGTACATTAATGGTATCACTCAAGCACATACTAGAATTCCTGGAATCAGATCATTATCTTCTAAGTGAGAGCCTAAAATTTTATCTTCTCTAGTCCATAATATCATTCCAGATATCGCTATCATTTATAATAACTAATTCCTAGCATCGGGCTATGCACTTCCATAAATTATTCTAGGTCATGAGCAACAATCCTTCCAGCTCTCCGTACTTCCAAGATCACTGCTATCTTAAGTACGAATAGGGTACTACTGGTTCCAATTCTCTTGCTACCCTTCCATACTAGTTCTAGAATCCAAAAGAACCTATCAATCTATCCTACTAAGGGTAATAATCTTCTCAGAGATTATTACACAAAATCTGCCTTCTGTCGTCTGAACTACGATCTTCTTCTGGAGGGAATCATCAGGCATAAGCGTTCGCCTTCCCGAACAATAGGGGATGAGAAACAATGATAACGATATTGACAAAAATTGAACGAATACAAATTGGAGGTCCAAGGGCGATAATCACAAACAAAATGAGTTTTTAAAATTGATTATGGATTGAGATCCTATTCAACAATCATAATATCTATTCCTAATTTGAAGGCTCGCTTGGCACAGTCAGGTGACCAAGACGATTTAAATCTGACCTGCATGAGCCACCACAAAAATATGTCACGCCCCAGTCCCAAAATATGTATAACCAGGAATACGTGATACGCCAGCTATGCATTCGACCAGACTCTGGTCTGACTCGAATACGTATAAGTTGTATAATATAAAGGGCACTATCTAGATATCCCATAAATGTAAACCTCTATGTCTCAATCTATAATGTACAGTAGTATACAAAAAAGAGCTATATGTGCTAAAGTCGGCCGCCTAATAACACACAAACTCGAATAGACTCGAGAAGAGATAAGTCTACAAAAACTAGGCTACAATAGTAGATGAATAATCAATATAAATAAAGTAACCATAATACCGGTAAAAATGATATGAGTACCTGGTACAGTGCCCGCAAGATATGCCACTCCATCAGCAACTCCAATGCTCCGTAATCGTCTATGCGGCAAAACTGGCAGAGGACCAGGTCCTCTGAGGGACGTAACAAGGTACAAAAATATAGCATACCAAAGTACAAAAGAAAGTACAACTGCAACGATGGTATAATCTTGCATAATCCAACTAAGTGAGACACAGTTTAAAGACAATATTCGATGCGTGGGCTGTCCAAAATAAAATTGTAGCTCCGGACACGGAAACACACGGGACGTACCGCAGCTCTGGGCAAAGAGTCACACGGGTGATACCACTACACTAGATACATGATCACTACAGAAATAATACATGTACATATATAAGCGCGTGCAAAGGAGCCCAAACGTCTAGTAACTGTCTTCCCTATTCCAAGCGGTCAACGATGGGGCACTGAACCTGAACCTCTATCTAACAGTCTCGAGACACAGAAATAACTCAACAGACGCGACCCTAAGGTCATTCCAGTCTCTGGTCATGATGTCAGTATCAGGATACAGGAGTCTGGCATGATCACAGTGTATGAGTGTGTCCTGGGGTGTCGATATACTCAGGTACGTACATCGAGGTGCTACGAAACAACTAACAATTATTCTAAGACGTTACGATGAACGTCTACCCCCGGTTGTGATCCGGACATGAAGTATCGAACGTTAACATAAATACGTGCACAATGTACATAACGAAACAATAAATATTTGTAAACTGAAATATAGGGTGGCAAGGTACACTTGCCTGCGTCCAGCTGCTGGTGACGGGGATCTGGTACCACGTCCAAGTTCTCAGGTCCCGTAGTACCTAGAGATGAGATACAAACCCAAATCAATAACCTATCATACGTCAAACAGGGATGTGATGCACGTCTATACACTAAAAATATTGGCAGTTGATAATTTGGCATGCACTAAAGGTTACACCCATACACACACAGGTCCTTTCCTTAAAGCTTCCTAGTAAGACCTTACCTAATTGTTCAGTACACAATATCTCCTATGTCTCAATCAAACATTCACCTACTATTCTTACTAAATATATATTTAACTTAAGCATTTTCCTCTACATCCTCTAGCCATGCCCACATATGGTAGAAAATAAATACAATACCAACCTAGTGGTTCTTGTTATTATAAGATCATTGAAATTCCCTAAGCTCACTCAAAAATATGTTGGTTACTCTCCCTCATGTTAACTTTGGCATTTGTATCCACACATACTACATGGACAAGTTTCTCCTACATAAACATTTATTGTTCATTGGATCACATAATTATACCATTCTGACAATAATATAATATACACACTCTAGTTAATACAGTTCTCTATCTTCTTGTGTATACACACACGATCTAACATCATTCCCTAATGGTGAATTCAACCATAACCCATGCTAACATAAGCCCTAACTAATGTACACAAAACCATATATAACAATATATATCCCTAACTATAAAACACATTAATATATATCAATATAGAGAGGGGGGAGAGTGGTATACCTCGACGGCGCGGTGGTATTAAAGCTGGCCGAAGATATTGGTGGTCGTGGCGGGGTGACGTGAAGCTGGAGGTGGTAGTGGAGTGTATAGCAGTGTGGAGTGGTCGATGGTGGTGCTCGCCGGAGAGAGATGGGGATGTGCGGTGGTTGAGTGGTCGATGGTGGGAGGCTGCACAGCTCGAGGGGTAGAGGAACGGGAGTCTCGGGGATGACTGGCCAGAGTAGAGTCGATGGGGATAAGGCAGGAAAGGACAGGTGGGTAGTTTGGCTGGCCGGAGTTGAGGGAACTCGCCGGGGTTGGCCTCGGGAGCAGTAATGTCGGGGGCTCGATGTCGGGACAGCGGCTCGTCGGAGCTGCGGGCTGCACAGTACCAGAGTCGCTGAGGGAGGCTCAACGTCTAGAAAGCGGGCGGGGTTGGTTGCAGCGGTTGAGCTGCGGGGGTGTACTGCGGGGCACCAGAGTTGATTCGTTGGAGTGCGAGTGTGGCTCGACACGGGAAACAGTGGGCCGCCTGATCGCGCTGGTGTGGCCGGAGTAGGGGTCAGCCGCCGGAGGCCAGCGGGGTGCTGCCTGCTCGGTCGGAGTTTCCCTCCAGGAAGAAGAAAGAAAGAAGAAAAAGGAGGAAAAATGAATATATAAGTAGGGGGCTCAGTTTTCTAGGTGGAGGAGGAAAGAGAGAGAGAGGAGAGGGTGGTTTCCAATGCCTAGGGATTAGGGCCTGTATGGGGAAAGGATATTTTATAGGGGGTTGTGTGGAGGATGGAGGGTTGTGATGCTCCCAATTCGAATGGAGGGTGGGGATTTTACATGAAGGATTAGATTTCTTCATGCAAAGGAAGGGAGAAAGGGTTGACTACGGTCAAAGAAGGGGTAGCCTCTCCATTTGGCCTTGGCCAATAAGGTGAGGACACCTAATTCAATAATTGCAACTAAGCCCCTTAAATTTGGGTAATTGCACAAATACATAAAATGATGCAAAAATTATGGGAGAATTGGTGTTTGGTGTTTTGTATGGTGAGGGGGTATTGTGTGTTTGGCATGGACTTAATTAAATAGGCATTGGGATTAAATGGGGATTAAAATAGGATTAGTCAAAATTGGTATTCCTGATTTAATTAGAATAAAAGTGTTCCGCGCTTTTAAATTAAATGGGCGCACTTGGGGTCTAAATTTGGAAATGACACAAAGGCCAAAAATAATGTGGACTTGGAGTCAGTCTTGGACCCTTTAGTTGGTCTGGCTTAACGGGTTAAGTTGGTATCTCAAAATTGAAGGTAATGACACAGGTGTCCGACATGAAATTTAATTATGGGATTTTGGATACGGGAAGTTGTGCAATTAATTTAGGGCACAACGGATTTGATTTTTGTGTGACAAAAAAGTCTAGTGCCTAAATTGGCGGGTCAAGTCAAAAGTACAATAGTCCGATAGAATTTATGGGCTGATGTTGGGCTCCGAATAATTCAACAATGGTAGGATACGCCAAGGGTTTAATTAATAAATAACAGACATATGCAATTCTACTCTAAACCTTAAACATCTGCTGCTAAACCAAAATTTTCCAATCCATACCTGACTATCTATGAAATTAATTGAGGGGGTTTACAGTAATTGAGTATCCTCTCTCATCCTAGTATCCTATGTCCTATATTCTATAGTAGGCACGTAGTAGTGCAACTAAGATATTGTACTACCACGATATCGCACAACTTGCAAAGTTTGAAGTGTATGGGCCACCACTAAAAATGTGTCACGACCCGCACCCGGTATAGGGGCACGAGAGCATGGGTACGTCCAGCCTATGCCACAACATCGGCAGTAGAACGCTGTCTAGGTCATGATATTATCTAATCAATCTCACAGGAATATCCAACTCCATAAGGAGACACAGATATCATAATATAATATGGAATATACTCAATCACATAAGCTAAAGCACGATGAGATATCGAAGAAAGCAATAAAATATAAGACAAGACTAAACAATAATAAATAGTCTAACCTGCAATCAATAACATCCGGTCTCCAAGTATATCGAAAATAAGTCCTCTATGTCACAGTCTGAAAAAAATATCCAGTCAGGATTGGAACAAAATACACCTCTAACAGTTGTTCCACATATATTGACAAAATCTATAGCACAGTGTAAAGAAATACAAGATAGATATGAAAACTGGCAATAAGAAATACTGGAATAAGGGAATGCTGGAATAAAGAAATACTGGAACAAATGGAATACTGGAGCATATGTCATCATCAATGTATATCTAGCAATGAAAAAGAAATCCAATTACTCGCAAGAATAATGGACTGGTATGTAAGTGTGTACAAGAATAATAACTAGAACATGCTAGATCAATATACTAGAGATACATGTCAAGAATTATCTAACTAAGTGTACGAAACATCATCATATCATATGATCGGCCTGGGACTGATCAGGCTTGCTATGTATGACTAGTTATGATTCATGTAAGGTCAGGCTAACCATCCGGATAGCTATGATGCGAGCAATAGTTAGGCTAGTCACACATAACAGGCTATGAGGCATGTAATGGTCAGGCTACACCAACGTGAGATATGGGTGAGCTATGATGCTTGTAAAGTTTGGGTATGATCATATAAGCTACTAATATTTCCCCATTTTTCCTCAGCTAGCACGATGGATTCCAATCACGACTCCTCATGATAGGTCTCGATGATGCCAACTCGTGTAAACAATAGTGTCAGAGTCATATACGCTATACAACAAGAGTTATAGAGATAATCAACATAATGGAAACTGTCAGAGAATATACTCGCCTGGGGTCCTTAGCTGTCAATACCAATGTCCTGCTCCTGAAGTCTCGTAGGACGATCCAATAGTCCTATACACATATAATACAATACAATATTGTATCAGATATTACACTAACAAATACGATCAAAACACAATGAACTCAGGGCAACGCTAGGTATGACACTGGTCAACTAGGGTCAAGAGTGCGTCTGATTTCACGGGTGTCGCGTCTGTAATTTCTGTGCAAGACAAATGATCAAAATGATACGGGGCTTGCCAGTACGTCAGTGTACATGTGGCAGTCAACTAACATTTACATGGTCACAGGTCAATGTAACTACGGGGTATCCGTTGGTTACACTTGGGTCATCTAGTACATTTTTATATATTATACATATTACCAATTAGTACATATCATTAATTAAATATATACATATATGTATACCAAATAATTACATATAAAAATATGTATATGTGTATATACACTAAATAATTTTTTTATACTATATACATATGTTTATATATACATACCATCATATTTATATATATATAACAACCATTATTTATATGTATACAAAAGAATACATATACTGAATATATATATACATATACCAAGTGAAAAATATATATACTATATTTATTTATATGTACCAATTTAATACATATACTATATACATATATATGTATATATATAATACCAATACATACATATATTATGCTACATATATATATATACCAAATACGTATTTACTAAACATATACTATATATTTATATACCAATATACATACTAACATATATTATTGAATACATATATACTAATACATACATGCATATACCCATATACCAAATACATACACGCGTACGTGTACGCGAGGGAAGAAAATTGAACCTGTGTGCGTGCACGAGGATGACGGGGATGACGACGGTGTCCACGATAACGACGAAGACGAAGAAGATGATGGTGACAATGATGATGACGAAGATGACGACGACGATGAAGACGAGGATAACGAAGGTGTCGAGTGGTGGTCCTGGTAGTGTGGGGTGGTCGAGAAAGAGGAGACAGGGGGTGGTGGTGCTGGTGGCACGGGGTGGTGGTGCTGGTTATGATGGTGGTGGTGGTTAGAGGAGTTCAGGTAGGGTGGTTCAGTGGGAACTCAGGCGAGTATGGCGGAGGAGAGTGCTGTGTAGGGGTGGTCGTGTCTCCGGCGGGGTCGACTGGAGACTGGAGGAGGTCAGGGGAAAACTCTGCTGGAGGTTGGCCGGTTCGACGTGGGTCCGGTGGTGGATGGTAGAGCTGATGATGGTGGTACAGGAGTTGCAGCGAGGTGCTCGTGGCCGGGGGAGCTTCAGGCGGGGAAGGTTCTCGGCCTTGGTGTAGAGGTCGGCGGGTCTGGATGGGAGTGACGGTCGGAGATGCTTGGCCGGGTGGTGACCGGAGTTAAGGGGCCGGTCGGGCTGGTTTAAACCAAAAAAAAATAAAAAGAGGTGAAGAGGAAGAAGAAGAAGGAAAAAGAAGAGAAAAAGAGAAGAAGAAAGGAAGAAATAGAAAAGAAAGAGGAAGCTACAGTTGGGAGCTTGTAAGGAGGGAAGAGAGAGAAAGGTGGAGGTTTTCCAAGGTTTGGGGATTAGGGCATGCTTGGGAATGGGTGCATGAAGAGACATTAAATAGGAGAGGTGAGTGGGGATGTGTGGTGATGATGAGCCCCATTTTGAATGGGTGGCCAGGATTCGACATAAGGAATTCATTCATACAAGGAGAGGATTGGGTTGACTAGTCAAGAATTAGGGCTTCTCTATTTGGTTTGAACCAATGGGGTATTGACACCTAATGCAGAATTATAAGTAAGCCCCTTAAATTTGGGTATTTGCACAGACACATGAAATGATAAAAAATTGGTGGGCAATTTGGTGTTTGGTGTATTTAGTGTGAGGGGAGTATTGTGTGTTTTATATGGGCTTAATGAATAGGGTATTTGGATTAAATTGGGATTAAAATAGGATTAGTCAAAGTTGGTATCCCCAATTTAATTAGAAATAAATATGAGTGGTGTTCTAAAATTAATTTAAGGTACATGGGGCTAAAATTAAGTTCAGACACAAGTATCATAAATGATGTAGACTCAGAACAGAATATTACCCTAATTTGGGTTGTTAAAATGGGTCAAGATTGTGTCTCCAATTTCGATTGGAACGTACAATGATACAAAATTGGATTTTATTTAGAAATTAAATAAACGTCCACGACGAATATTGTGCGACTAAAATGAAGCACAAGAGAGCATAGTTATGAGTTATCCAAAGGTCATAAAAGGTATAGGCTTGGTGTCAGTCTTGGACCCTTTAATTGGTCCGGCTAAACGGGTTGAGTTAGTGTCTCAAAATTGATGGCAACGACACAGGTGCGTGACACAGAATTAAATAATGTATTTCGGATAAGGAAAGTTGTGCAATTAAATTAGAGCACAAAGGATTATTATTTTGAGTGACGGAAGAGTCCAGTGCCTAAGTTGGCGTGTCAAGTCTCGAATGCAACAACTTGTTAAAAATTATGGGCTAATGTTGGACTCCGAATATTTCAACAACGGTAGGGTGTAACAATTACGGTAATTAATTATAATCAAATATTATACAATCATTTATACATTAATTATGAAAAGACGAAAATATCCCTAATCTGAAATATTGGGGTAACATGGGGACAAGTATATTTGTACCGTATGAGTCCCAACTCGCATTTATTATGTATGTCTCTTCTGTGCATGATATTATGGTAGATTTGGCCCATCATCTCGAGCTTATTTCTGGTACTTGTTGCTTGGGGTTCTGAACCTACTGGTTTTGTTTGGCCATATTTATCCGAGGAGAACCATGATCCCCCGTACTTCCAACAAGATTGCTCGCACTCGTAGAACTGCAGCCTAAGCTCGCGAGTGGGTTTCCTTCTTCCACCCCTCATTTTGATTCCTCATTTTATGGTGTCAGCAAGGGGGACAGAGTTAGCTCCTTATATTTTTGAGACTACGATCAACATGATATATATATTAGACCATGGATGGTATATTTGATCATGTATAATTATACTATGCTAGTGCAGTATTTTGTATTCACTAGCTTCATGATCATATGTGGTATTTATTTTGGGACACCTTTTTACATTTATGTATGATATACTCTTGAAATTATTGTTTATGGATTAAGATATTAGGATTTGTTGACCTTAGAACTGACGTCATAGCATGCTATAGTCTACCCATTTGTCTTCTAGACAACCTTAGCACATTGCGACTTACTTTGGTATTCTGTAAGGTATGGTTGGCCATGTCAGTCCTCTTATTTATCTAATATTTTGGGAGCGGGATATGACAATTATTTTATTTGGTAATTATTGATACAGACTATATTCACCCCCCCTATAATTGTCTTCAATTGGTATCAGAGCAGGTTCTCTGTTATAGGCTTTAATTCCAAAGAGTATTACACATGTAAACTGTGAAATCTATATTCACTAGTGAATGCCAAACTACAAATAGACCTCCTCTATTTGTTGGAACCAACTACACTTACTAAAAATACGTATGACTTTTTATCTCAGATCTCTAGACTTTGATCTTTGGTCAATAGTTGAGGATGGAAACAAAAAGTCAGTTAGAATTGTTGTAGATGGTGTCCTTATAGATAAGCCTAAAGACAAGTACACTGATCTAAAAAAGAAATAATTCGGTCTTGATGCTAGAGGTATAAATGCTTTATTTTGTACCTTAGATAGTACTGAATTTAATATAGTATCTACTTGCACCATGTCACACGAGATCTGAAAACTTCTTGAGGTAACTCATGAAGCAACTTCACAAGTAAAGAAATCTAAGATCAGTAGACTTACTCAAGAATACAAGACAATCAAAATAAAGCCAAATAAGACCATTACACAAATGTTTACATGTTTTCTTGATATCATTAATCATCCTAGTTCTCTTGGAAAGGTTTACATTAATCATGAAAAGTTTTGCAAGGTGCTAAGGGGACTCACAAAGAACTGGAATCCAAAAGCAACGATGATCATAGAAGAAAATAACCTCACAACAATGTCAATTGAGACACTCATAGGAAAATTGATGACACATGAGCTAGATCTCATGGACTTTGAAGATTCAGCACCAAAAGAGAAGACTATAGCCTTCAAAGCACACCATAAGAAGACCTCCAACAACAAAACTGAAGACGATAATTCTGGTAGCGATGAACAAGCACTAGTGGTCAAAAATATCAAGAAATTCTTAAAGTTTAACCTAAAGAAAAATAGCTATCAAGATAACAACGATGAAGATCCATTGTGCTATGGCTGTAAGAAGACATGCTACATAAAGAAGAACTGTCCTGCTACAAAGAAGGAGAATCATTTTGAACGTCCAAGCAAAAGACTATCTTCACAAAAATATGCAAATACAAGCATATGGCATGAAAGCAAAGCCAATGACTCTGAAGAAGAAGAAGAATCTCGTGACACTGCAAATGTTTGCTTGATAGCTTTTGATCAGGTATCTACTAATCCCTTATATAAATTTTTTTACTTTTGATGAACTTTCTGATTCTTTTAGTCATCTTCTTAAGGATAATAAGAAAGTTCTAGATAAATACATGCATGCTAAGAAGGAAACCAAATATACAAGCTTGAAGTTGATAGATTATCTTCTTTATTAACTGAGACTAAAGAAGCACCATCCACTAGTGACACATAAGACATGTCTGCATTAAAATTGAGTTTGCATGATGCTATGGACAATATTAAAAAGATGACAAAGGAAAATACAAAACTCAATCAGTTGTGTGATGCAGAAAAGAAGAAGTACAATCTAGCCACACAAAGAATAGATGCACTCATGGCTTGATATCAAAAAATATATGATGCCTCTAAAAAATTAGAGATTAGATTGGAAAAATAGGTAATGGAACCTACGACTTAGTCTAACACAAGACACAAGGTGACTCATCATAAGACACTGCCAAAGAAAGCAAGTAAATCACAGGCTACATAGAATCATGCTTACTTTTACAAATATCCACGAAAGACATGACATACCACTTCACATACTTTTGCTTACCATGTTGCATCAAGCACTAACACCTTTGTAATATGTCACTACTATGGTCAACACAGACACATCTCACGATAATGCATGGTTAGAAGACTAGTTGATATGAATATATATGCATGGGTACCAAAAGCTAACATCTCGGGACCCTCAAAGAAGTAGGTACCAAAGGTCACATCTTCAACTTGTGTTGTAGGTGGCCGACCCTCGCATGCTAAAAGTAAATGGATTCTTGATAGTAGTTGTTTATGACATGACCGGTGATGCCAGCCTTTTTGTAACGCTATCGATAAAGAAAGAAGGATACGTCTCCTTCGGTAACAACCTAAAATGGTATATCATAGGTAATGGTAATATTGGTACTCCTTCCTATCCTATAATAAAAGATGTTTGTCTAGTTACTGAATTAAAAAATAATCTACTCAATATTAGTCATCTGGCTGATCATGGTTATGGTATAATTAATTTTGTAAAAGACAAATGTTCTATCTATGAGAGATCATCTAGAAAAACTATTTTTAAAGAAACTAGGGAAGATACTATTTATGTTTTCTATATATTAGAATATGCCTATAGGCTAACAAGAATGAGAGTTGGCTTGGCATATGTGTCTAGGATATGCCAACAATGACACAATTGCAAGATTATCCTCAAAGAAACTAGCAAGAGGCTTGTCAGACATAACATTCAAGAAAGATATGGTATGTGTTAATTGTGACAAAAACAAGGCAACCAAATATTCCTTTAAATCTAAAAATGATGTAAGTACCTCTAGACCTATTTAATTACTCTATATTGATTTATTTGGACCTAACTAGTCGCCAGTCTTGGTGGAAAGCTATATGCATATGTAATTGTTGATAATTTTTCTAGATATACTTGGATTTATTTTTTTGCAAATAAAAGTGATGCTTTTTCTGAATTTGTTTCTTTTTGCAAAAATGTTTAAAACAAAAAAGGCTTCATGATTACTCGAATTCGAAGTGATCATGGTGGAAAATTCGAAAATACTGAGTTTATAAGTTTCTATGATTCCAATGGTTATTCACATAAAAAAAATGTCCTAGAACTCCTCAATAAAATGGTGTTGTAGAGCGGAAGAATAGAACTCTCGGTGATATGGCCAGAGTTATGCTAAATTAGTTTAGTCTTCCGAAATATTTTTTGACAGAGGCTGTCAATACAGCGTGCCACATTTTGAATATGGTTCTAATTTAACATATCTCGAAGAAGACCCCCTATGAGCTTTGGTTTGGTAGAAATCCTACTATTTTATATTTTAAAGTTTTTGGTTGTAGATGTTTTATTTTTAATACCAAGGATAATTTAGATAAAATTGACTTTAAAGTTGATGAAGGTATATTTCTTGGATATGCCGCTAAGAGTAAAGGTTATAGAGTCTTTAATAAGAAATATTTGATTGTTAAGGAATTTATTAACATTATATTTGATGAGCTTAGCAGTAAATTACCAAGTGACAATAATGATGAAGATGTCAACATAACATCCAACAAAGCACCTGAAGATACTGAAATCTGAATAAGCTATATGGAAAGTCTACCAAAAAATAAGGTTCATAGCTGATCATCCAAAAGATTTGGTAAAAGGTGATGTATCAAAAGGAGTAAGTACTCGTTCTTCAACTAGAGATATTATTGCAAATGTAGCATTTATTTCTCAAATATAACCTAAAAATATTGTAGAAGCTTTTTCTGATGAGTTTTAGATTTCGGCAATGCAAGAGGAATTAAACCAATTGAGAGAAACCAAGTCTAGAAATTAGTTCCTAGACCTAATGGTTCCTCTATAATTGGCACCAAATGGGTATTCTAAAATTAACTCAATAAGTATGGAAGTCTCGTAGCTCAAGGTTGTCGACATCACAAAGAATACGAGAAAGTTTTGTGAACTTTTGTATTGATTTGGGTACAAGAAAAGAGTACAAGGAATCCTGACACGGGAATTTCCAAGCACAGATTAAGAAGATTTGGGAAAGCATGACGAGGGAGATTGAGTACTGCAACTGACTCATTTACTTCGTTGACGATCCGATAACCAAAGAGGACTGCAAAGTTGATGGGCGTCTGAGTATATGTCTCATCGTGCATGTGTATGTGAGGAGCACCTATCCCTGTAATTTATAGTCGTAGGAGGATCATGTGGGCATATGTACTTGCGGTCTATGTGTGCAAATTTTACGTTGCCATATGGCCTCCTCAATCTAATGGTTATAACCTTGTGGGCATATGTTGTGTTGCGACTGCCATGTGGCAATAGTTAAAATTTTGTTATTGTTGAGATCTTGGGTGGTTAGTACCCTTCATCTGTATGGCTCGATATGCGTGATACGTGGCCTAAGCCAACTGCTCGAAGATCTTGGTTGTTTACAATAGAAAGATCTTGTTGCAAGGGAGAATTCATGGGAACACTACCGGATGAAGATGCCACCGCATGGGAGATTCATCGGAACCCTGTCACATAATAATTTTATCATATAGGGGGTCATGGAAACACTGTCGTATGATACTGCCACTGCATGGGGATCCTCGTTGTGCTGACATAGGTGCTATACATTTTATGAAGCACAGTGACTTGCTGACACAACTGTTAGTGACTCGACTTTCAATGCCAAGCATTAAATGTTGGTGCGGATGAGTTCTGTCGCACCAAAGCTTGGTTGTATTTGGCACATGGTCTTTGAGGGCTTAGTGTCATTTGGCGCGTGGGTTATAATTTTTTATGCTTCTACAAGACCCCCTTTCAAAATTTTCAAACTTAACTAAGTTTGAAATACTTTAAACATAAAAGCATGGACAAAAAGTCGCATGGGTGATCTCGGTGCATCACACTTCAAGCCACATGGACTTGATGTCACAGTGTATTTGACAGGCTATCAAATCTCTTTAATAAATAGTGATGCCTCGATTTCAGAGCAGATCTTTAGGGATCTAGTACCGCCACCTAACACGAGCTCTGAAGTGTATATTTCTTAATGGCGAAGTCATACGAAAATTGAACCATCGGCCGCATAACTTGTCGTTATCCCATGCCACATGGGCGAGGATGCCAAGTTGTCTCTTCTCGAGCCTTGAGATAATAGAGTATTAGTGCATGCCATGGGATTTAATGCATTCGTTGACCTGTAACTGCTTTTCGTTATCCCGAGATATAGGTTCATTCATTTAAGGCTAGGTTTATTCCATAATTTTGGAGCCCAATTGCTCGAGAATTCAATCGCCACCCGTAGCTAGACTTTCCTATAAATAGGGGGATCAGGAGAGTGAGAATTTCTCTGCTTATCTTTCTCTTCCCATGTCTCCTTTCATTCTTCAACTGAGACCCAATAGGGGCCATCCTATTGAGCATTTTGTAGACCCATTGCCATTGATGATCCACCACCCTGTGGAGCTCGACTCCACCGAAGGTTTGGGGGTGCCTTCAACTTTCTTTTCCAATCACTGAGAAGAGGGTGGCATATCTTGTGCTTGCACTTGGACACACAGACACATACACACAATCTGTCGCATGGATGGGTTACCATCTAGAACATGCGTAGGTAATAACTCCACCGCCAAAGCACATGGTTGTTTGCCGAAAGGCTCTAACATGAAGATATACGGATGGTATGAACCTTTCACCATGTGCTTGGATGCATCTGTCTAAGGATATTCTCCAGGAGCATGCATTGGAAGGCTATGCACGACCACTCCCTGCATGAATGTGGCTATTTTTCTGAGACGTCGTATTTAGAACACGCGTTATGGTCAATTATGCGCATGGATGCGAAACTGTTATTTATGCCCATGTGCATAAATAACTTATTTTTGACCTTCAGAGCACAGCTTCAGGGGAGTGCTCATGCTACGCATGTCTATTTTATTGTACAAGTTTGTAAGCATTCTAACTTGGTGCATTTGTTTGTCATGCAGGGTTTGCCTCGGTTTGCTCAGGTCCCGATGGAGCATGGAATGATATCATAAGCCCCATTATTGGTGATGAATAAACACATTACCTAGGAGACTATCTGTTGTCTTCCAACCTAGCTTGCTGTAGCTATCCCCCGAACATAGCCACCGTACCGATTACAGGGTTGGGATTGAAATCCCAATCGGGACTTCTACCCGTGTGCATCTATGCAGGCCCATTTCAGTGTTGAAAGCTCCCTTGCTATCACTCAGTATGGATTCTTTTCCATGCATTGAGGTTTGTACTGAGGGGCTTGTTGGACAAGTGACCCAGAACGCACTAAGCTGCTAGCTTCACTTGCGTCGGTGCCAGAAATAGTACAGAGGGGTCCCTTGATGGAAAAAGTTTCGAAAGTAGAGACTTTCTATTATATGTACTCATGATCTTGAATATTAGTAAAAATCCTTAAATGTAATAGATTTTTATTATATATACTCATGATCTTGAATACCAATAAAAATTCTTCTCTTTTGCTTTGTATTATGGATATCAATTTTTTTTGGACTCGTCACCATTGGCGTACTTTGAACTCAGTACGGATGATAAGTTGAAATGACGTATATAATTAGAGGTATTATGGATGTAACGATGAATAGGTGATAGGTAGGAACGTTTGCTTTGAGAAGATATGGCAAAGTTCTAGAAATATCTTACTCAGAGGTAATGTAGACATGGTAAGACATTTTGTGAAGATAGAGAACAAAAAAGAGGTGATGTGGACGTGAATGTTTTCCCTTATGTGAAGGATCACTTTCACTGGAGAGAATGAGCAGCTCATAGTTTTGAGGTAATATAAACGTGAACTGTAGACTTCACAGCGTATTGTAGGGGAAGCGCAAATCATATTGTCTGCCCGTATTTGCTGAGGAAAAGAGGAAATGTAAACACTGTACATTTTTAGGCTAATTTTGCTGGGGATGGAAAATATATGTCTAGCTTAGACATAGTACTTTTTGAGAAACTTGTCATTGATCGGCATTATTAGCAAGTCCCTGTTAGGCTTTGCGAGCCTGTATGCGCTATTGGAATACACTGATTCCACTACGAAGGGGCCCTCTCACTTGGCTTAAAACTTTTCGGCCATCCTGTGGGTTATGACCATCGTTCTTCTCACTGTTAATACGAGATTACCGACCTGGAATGCCCCTTACTTCACCTTTTTATTGAAGGCTCCGGAAAGGCATGCCTGATACAGCTTGAAGCGCAGTTGAGCCAAGAGACATTTTTTATCAAGTGCCTCAAACTCCTATAGACGTCGATGATAGTTGTCTTCGACGGTTAGCTGGTGAGTGAGAGTCACTCGGAGAGAGGGAATTTGGGTTTCCAGGGGAAGCACTGTAAACCCCCTCATTTAATTCTATAGATAGTCTGGTATGGGTTAGAAAATTTTGGTTTAGCAGCAGATGATTGAGGTTTAGAGTAAGGTTGCAGATGTCTGATTTAATTTAATTAAAACCTTGGCATGCCCTACCTTTGTTGTAATATTCAGAGCCCAACATCAGCCCATAAATTCTAATAGATTGTTGCCCCCTTTGACTTGATACGCCAATTTAGGCACTGGACTTTTTTGTCGCTCAAAATCTTATTTTCTTGTGCTCTAAATTAATTGCACAATTTTCGTATCCGAAATCCCATATTTAATCCTATATCGCACACCGATATCGTTACCATCTATTTTTAGACACCAACTCAACCTATTAAGTTGGACCAATTAAAGGGTCTAAGACTGACACCAAGCCTACATCATTTCTGACCTTTGCGTCACTCCCAAATTGAGACCCCAGGTGCCCCCATTTAATTTAAGAGAACATGACAATTTATTCCAATTAAATTGAGGATACCAACTTTGACTAATCCTATTTTAATCCCCATTAATTTCCAATTCCTATTTAATTAAGCCCATGCCAAACACACAATACCCCCTCACCCTACAAAATACCAAACACTAATTCTTCTACAATTTTTGCATCATTTTATGTGTTCGTACAAATTTCCAAATTTAAGGGGCTTATTCACAAATATTACATTAGGTGCCATCCCCTCATTGGCCCAAGCCAATGAAGGAGGCTTACCCTCACCCTTGACCGATTTAACCCAACCCCACTCTCCCCTTGGAATGAACAAATTTTCTTCATGAGAAATCTGAGCCATCCATTTGAATTGGGCTCATCCCCACCACCCATCCTTCACACAACTCCCTATATAATGTCTCTTTCTTCCCTCTTCCCAATGCAGGCCCTAATCCCCATGCCTAGAAAAATCCCCACCCCCTCTCTCTCTCCTTCCTCTTTACTACACAACCCCAGCCAAAATTACTTCTTCCTATTCTCTTCTTCTTCTTTTTCTTCTTCTTCTTCTTCTTCTTCTTCACCTCTTCAACCGAACCCGGCTGGCTCCCCGACTCCAGCCAACCCGGTCGGCCACACCCGGATCTCCACTACCCCTACAACCTCCTCCTCCGACTGTTACCCCCCACGGGACCGCACCATCTCAACCGCGGCCATACTCCCTCGACCACTCCCCACCGGCGCTGCCACCACATCCGCCATCCACCATTGTTACCACCGAGCTTCTCCTTCACGCCACTGCACTCCCTTGACTCTAGCCTCCATTCGGCCATCCACCGCCGGGCTCCACCCGCTGTACCTCATGAGCCAGCCACCCGACGGTGATCTACCCAGCTGCCAACCACAGCACCACCATCAACACCGTCTCCGCTAGCCCCATTGTCACGACCCCAACTCATCCCTGACTTTACCGAAGCAGCAACCCATGACTAATCCTCTGTCGACTCCACACCTGAGCATAGCCTGAACTCCATCCCTGACCCCTTCGTCATTACCACACACCATTGCCACCACCACACCACACGCCATTGCCACCACCATACCACACGCTATTGCCACAACCACCACACACCATTGCCACCATCACCATACCCGGCTACCACAACCCCCAGCTCGACCACCTCTATTACTAGTTGAGCCACCACCCGACATCACCCCCCCATGAGCACCTCTTCCCCGCAGCTTCGACATCGTCACTCCGGTCGGCCAACATTGTTCCCACCACCATCATCATACTTACCATCATCCTCATCATCACCACCATGTTTCACCTGACTTCGGCCATCCATGGTTCTCCGGTCAGCAACCACCTCGCCGATGTAAAATACTTCTCCCCCCTCTCTATAAATTTATATATTTGTTTTGTGTGGTATAATTGATCTTGTGTTTTAATAATGTGTGACTAGGGTTTATTGTAGTGTTTAGGGTTTACTTACATAAGTATTTTAAAATAAAATTAATGGATATACATTGAGTTTAGGATTTGAGAATGAAACGGTTTTAGTTAAGGGTTACTTATATGCATTAGAAATTTTGGGATTATATATGCAGGAGAGATTTTAGGTTTAATGCATATTATAATACATAATTGATGGAATTGCTAATTGATTAATATTGGTTTAAATTTGCATTGGTGTTCATGTGTGAGAATATGAAATATATAAATGAGACAGTTGGAAATGTGATAATAATGAGGTTGGGTTTTAAGTGCCATATGAGACATTTAGGGTATTGTTTTAATATATGCATTTTTATCATTGATGATGGGCAGAGTTAAATTATTGACGAATAATACTAAGATATTGAAATATTGATGGACATTGTGGAGTAGGTGATGGATTATGAAAATGGTGTAATATCAAACCGTTAGTCAGTGATTGGAGACTGAGAAATAATAATAAATTTAATCGAGGAGTAGTTTTAAGGTGAAATATTGATAGTTGTATATTCGAGGGTTTAATAAACAATTGATAATTTATTTGAGGATGGGATAAGTCAACGTGCATGAGATTGTTGGTAAAGACCCAGGGTGAAACCAAGGATTTAATAATGGTTTGAACTACTGAATATAGTGATGAATAGTAAGATCGAGGACTTGTCGGATGATAGTATACTGTGATTGATTATATTAGATATAACCTACCTGGGTTAACCTTGGTCAACCCTCTAGATTAGTGTCTATGTGACTTGTAACTGAGATTGTAGACTATGTTTAGATGTGTGTCACACCCCTATTTTCCATATAATAGTTTATTGATTAAGTTTGTATCTCGTCTCTAGGTACTACGGGACCTGCGAACTTGGGAGTTGTACCGGATCTCCATCATCAACAGCCGGACGCAGGCAAGTGTACCTTGCCACCATGTATTTCAGTTACTAGATATTTATTGTTCCATTATTTACATTGTGCGCGTGTTTGATTAAGATCGTTACTTTGCATCCGAATCACAACTGGGTCCAGGCATTTGTTATAATATCTTGTAACGAATGTTAGATGTTTGTAACACCTCGATGTACGTACCTGAGTATATCGTCACCCCAGGACACATCCATACACTGTTATCATGCCAGATTTCCTGTATCCTGATACTGACATCATGATCGAAGCCTGGGATGACCTTAGGGTCACGTCTGTTGAGTTATTTCTGTATGATGAGACTGTTAGATAGAGGATCAGGTTTAACGCACAAACGTTGACCGCTTGGGATAGAAAAGACAATTACTAGACGTTTGGGCTCCTCTGCATGCGCTTATATACGTATATGTACTATTTCTTTAGTGATCCTGTATCTAGAGTAGTTGTATCACCCGTGTGACTCTGTGCACGGAGCTACGGTACGCCCCGTGTGTCTCTGTGTTCGGAGCTACGATTTTATTTTGAACAGCCCATGCGTCGAACATTGTCTTCAAACTGGATCTCACTTAGTTAGTTATGCTAGATTATACCGTCGTTGCACTTGTACTTTCTGTTGTACTTTGGTATGCTGTATTTTTGTACCTTGTTACATCCCTCTGAGGACCTGGTCCCCTGCCAGTTTTGTAGCATAGATGATTACGGAGCATTTGGAGTTGCCGATGGAGTTGCTTGTCTTGCGGGCATTGGTACCAGGTACTAATATCATTTCTACTGGCATTATGGTTACTTTATTCATATTGTTTATTCATCTGCTGTTATAGCCTAGTTTTGTAGACTTATTTCTTCTCAAGTCTACTCGAGAATTTTTTGTGTTATTGGGCGACTGACTTTACCACATTCATCTCTTTCTTGTATATTTTTGTTCATTGTGGATTGAGACATAGATGTTTATATTTACGGGATTTTTAGATAGTGCCCTTTATTATACAGCTTATACGTATACGAGTCAGACCAGAGTCTGGTCGAATATGTAGCTGGCATGTCGCGTATTCCTGGTCCTATGTATTTGGGACTGGGACATGACATATTTTTGTGGTGGCCCATGCAGGTTCGATTTAAATCGTCTTGGTCACCTGACTGTGCCAAGCGAGCCTGCAAATTAGGAATAGATATTATGATTGTTGAATAGTATCTCAATCCATAATCGATTTTTAAAACTCCCTTTTGTATTTGATTATTGCCCTTGGACTTCCTAAATTGTATTCGTTCAGATTTTGCCAATATCGTTATCATTGTTTCTCATCTCCTATTAATTCAGAAAGACGGACGCTTGTGCCTGATGGTTTCCTCCAGAAGAAGATCGTAGTTCAGACGGTAGAAGACATAATTTGTGCAATATTACCTGAGAAGATTGTTACCCTGAGTAAGATAGATTGATAGGGTCTTTTGGATTCTAGAACTAGTGTGAAAGGTTGGCAAAAGAATTGGACCCAGTAGTACCCGACCCGTGCTTGAAATAGCAGTGATCTTGGAAGTATTGGGAGCCAAAAAGATTGTTGATCATGACCTAGAATAATTTATGGAAATGCATAGCCAGATGCTAGAAACTAGTGGTGGTATATGATAGCAATAGCAGGAACGATGTTATGAGCTAGAGGAGATAAAATTTTAGGATCTCACTTGGAAGATGATGATCTAATACCAAAAATTTTAGTATGTGCTTGGGTGACATCATTATTATAATTGCACTATGTGACCCAGAGCAATAAATAACGAGAAGAAGAAATTTGAGGAATACAACTTTTGGGAAAATTTTGAGGAGGAGAAAAATTATACTTTAGGCAAGGAAGAATTTTTCTTTGGGAGGTTAGTGTGGTAAACAGAACAGGAGAATTTATTTTGAGGTTAAGTCTGGACGATGACATCATCCTAGCAGAAGTTGATTGAGCCAATACCACGCGATACTAGATTATTGACGTAGTTGCACTATATTTAGACCACCAGATTACCCTGAGTTTGCGTTTCTTCGGGGAACCCAGGAGCATGGGGCCCATCTACCTTAGGGGCACACAATGCAAAAGGTGAACCAGTGTACCCCCGTATTATAGCAGAGTTTGAGGATGTATTTCTAGAGAATCTTCCAGGCCTGCCATCTGACACAGAGATAGAGTTTGCTATAGAGTTAACTCCAAGAGTCGAGCCAGTTATTTTCCCGTCTTCAGACTAGCACCGACAGAGTTGGTTTGAGTTGAAGGTCCATAGTAGATGATCTCTTAGACAAGGGCTACGGTCGGGCTAGTATTTCTCCATGGGGAGTACCCATCTTATTAGTGCCGAAGAAGGATGAGACAGTATACTTGTGTATCGATTACAGGGCATTAAATGCCGTAGCGATAAAGAGAAAGCACCCTATTTGTAAACCCCCTGATTTTTCAAAATTTTTAAAAATCAATTTTTCATAATTTTTCTAGAATTTTCTGGGATTTTTAATTAATTAAAACTAAGGTATTTTGAAATTAAATAGTTTTTAAATGATGTTAATCAATATTAAAATATTATGAAAATAATATTTTTAGGTGTAAAATAAAATAATAGACATAGGATAATTTTCCTGAAATTTATTGGACCCCGAAAATATTTTTAAAGACCTAAAAATAAACCCGATTTATTTCCAATTGAACCGACCCGAACCGAACCGGACCTGGTCTAGCTGAACCGGGCCCAAACCCTGCGGGTCGGATCGGATCTGAACCTGACTCGACCCGGACCCGCTAACCCGGAAACCCTTTCCCTGTAACCGACGACTCCGTCGATTCGGCTCTGGCTTCCGCCGCCTCGTTTCCGTCGTTCACCCGCCGACTGACCGCCTCCCAGCGCCGCTCGGTCTTCCGCAACAACCGCCGCCGTCTTTTCCCCTCCCCGCACCGGCCGTCCGTCGACCTCCTCCCTCTCACCCTATAAATACCCCGACCCGACGAGCCCCTCCGCCATCACCGCCTTTCCCCCTGCGAGCAGCCCCGACGATCCCCTACCTTCGCCTCACCGGCCAACCCCTTTCCACCTCAACCACCGTCTCCTTCGGCGCTCCTCCAGCCCTAGATGCCCTTGCCATAGGTCTCCCCTCCGCCTCGATCTCGCCGGCAGCAACAACAGCTCCGCCTGAGCCCGCCACTAGAGCATCCCGGCCGCCTCCACCTGAGCCACCTTCGCCCGAGCAGCCTCCTCCTCCGGCGAAGCCCCAGCGCCCCAGCCGCAGCGCAGTACAGGAAACCCTAGCCCCGCCACCGTGTCGCGTCGCTCCGCCCCGCGAAACCCTATAATTTTTGCCCTCTGCAGAGCCCTGTTCAGGTAGCCATTTCTCTCTCCTTATTGCCCTATTTCCTGTTCCGTCTATTATGACACGAACCCTGCGTGACCCTCTCGATGCCCGTGCAACCCGCTCGGTGTATCGTGTCCTGTGGCGATCGCTAACTGTGACCCAACATCAGAAAATATAATACCCTATTTTTCCCCGGAACTGAGTGTGCCCCGCCAAACGGGATGACTTAATCATGTGCAGACTTCACCGAAAGGTGCGCACCTTTGATACGGACGTGTGGAATTTTATGAAAGTTAATTTGGATGTGCGTGCACACCAAAATCAATGCGTATCCACCGACAATGCCCCGTATTGGCCTATTCTGGAACTCGATGTAACTTTGTGTACACACGTGGATCGAAACAAAACTTGTGCCATCAGACTCGTAGAAATACACTGGTCCTACGACCCAAGTATGATTCGATTCTGAGAATATTGACAAAATTGCGTATCGTAGGCCCTACGGCTCCACTTGACGGGCGATTTTGTGATCGGCTCATCGGAATCCAGTTTTGGACGTTCCTTTGGGTTTGTATCATCATTCTGGACTTGTTGACATTAAGTTTGACGAATTTAAAGAACATTGACTCTGACACATTTTTCGATGCGAAGCAGGCCACATGTGGACCCCGCTTTGACCAGAAACTGTCATTTTTGCTCTTGTGTCCAAATTGGATTCAAGGACAGGCATTTCTAGCTATTTGATATTTTCTAAATTTGATGGTGATGTCTATTTTAGCAACCGGAGGAGTACCTGCAAATCTCGCTGCTACCAGAGCTACAGTTGGAGTCAGAACCCCAGGCAAGTGTACCTTGCCATACTTGCAGTATATTAATTCATATTATTCTCTTATTCTATTCCTGTGATATATATGTTCTACCTAGGACTGTGTGACTTACTTAGTATCCGAATAATATTCGGGTGCTAACACCGTACACGAAGTTGTGTAACGTCACATAGACATGGATATCGAGACCCTATACATTCTCGTGCTTGCATCATCAAGTACGTCATAACCCAAGACACCTGACACTATTCATGAGACAGAATCTTCCTGAGATATTTATGGTGATTCTGTATAGGTTACATGATTCATGACATAAATATTGCATGTACTTAGCTATCATTGACTTGTTGTATTAGATATGATCTTGCGTGACATGGATATGAGATATCGTGGACATGAGATAGGTGATTACATTGGGTGGAGAGAGACACACAGGCTACAGGTTGATTATATTATGATAGCGTCGTAGTCTCTCTTCGAGCTAGACAACTGTATGATATCTCTGCTACCGGCCCCCCGACACTGAGCTTGTAGTAGTCTCAGCCTGAGTTCTAGTGATGCTCTCATCTTGCATAATACTTAGCTGGTTATATAGTATTACCCTATTTATTCATTATTGCTGCACTGTATTTATTTTGGCTTGAGTTATTTTGTACCTTGCTATGTCCCCTGAGGACCTGGATCCGGATTATGTCCCCAGGATTAGCAGACGAGATCTATCCCGAGGTATATGAGACAAGAGCATTAGCAGGAACAAGAGCAGGCACTGGAGTAGTACCAGATCCAGTAGACGAGTGATCACCGAGGATATCTACAGAGTATATGCTTTATCCATACTCAGTATTTGTTGTTATTATCTTTATTTCTGTATTTTGACTATTGTACCAGACTTATTATCAGGTTGTTACCCAAATTGCTATATTATGACTTGATGATGATTATATTTCACTTTGTTGATATTTTCATTTTTGTGGATGAGATTAGTAGACCCTTATTATTGTATTACAGCTTAAGTACACTATGATGGGTCCATTAAATTGGGTTTCCCATCGGTGTGTGCTGCTGGCCATTGCCACGTGTCTAGTCCCTCAATATTTTGGGACTGAGGTATGATACTATGCCACGTATCGATGATTTATTTGATTAGCTTAGCGGCGCATATGTATCCTCGAAGATCGATCTCAGATCAATCTATCATCAGATCAAGGTATGGAGAAAGGACATTTCGAAGATGGCTTTTTGGACGAAGTATGGACACTATGAGTTTTTAGTCATGCCGTTTGGTTTAACTAATGTGCTAGCAGTATTTATGAGCTTGATGAACAATATTTCCCACCGGTACTAGATAAGTTCAAGGTGGTGTTCATTAACGTCTTGGTATATTCTGAGAACCAGGAGAAGCACGAGAGACATCTTAGGATCGTGTTGGAGACGCTGAGACAGGAGAGGCTGTATGCCAAGCTCAGCAAATATAAGTTATGTTTAGATAGAATAGATAGCCTACGCATCGAGACAGCTGAGAGTTCATGAGGACAACTATCTGATGTATGACCTAGAGCTAGCTGCAGTAATATTTGTACTAAAGCTATGGTGACACTACCTTTATGGTGAATGTATTGAGATTTACACATATCACAAAAGTCTGAAGTATGTCTACATAGAGAAGGAGCTTAACATGAGACAGAGGCGCTGGATAGAGTTGATGACAGATTATGATATTGAGTTGCAGTACCACCTTGGCAAGGCGAATGTAGTAGCAGATGCCTTAAGCAGGAAGCCCATGGCCTACTTTTTGATAACTCAACGACAATTGCTAGAGGATCTTCAGGATCTTAGGATAGAGATTGTATTGCCAGGCATGGATGGACAGATGGCCACTCTCGAGGTTCAGTCTAGGTTGATTGAGAGGATCAAGGCAGCCCTGCCTACAGATGCGAGATTTTGACGGCTACGAGAGAGGACAGAGACAGGCATGCAGACAGAACTTAGGATTTATGAAGACGGAACATTGAGGTATGGAGATCGCCTATACGTTTTGAGTGGCGAGCTGCGCCAAGAGTTGATAACCGAGGCTCATAGCTCGATTTATTCTATTCATCCCGGGGGTACGAAGATGTACTAAGATTTGAGGCAACATTACTGGTGGCATGGGATAAAGAGAGAGATTGCAAGATTCGTGGCGAGATATTTGGTTTGTCAACAAGTCAAGGCTGAACATCACAGGACTGTAGGACTATTGTAGCTGCTTTCCATTCCCGAGTGGAAGTGGGAACACATTACCATGGACTTCATCATAGGATTCCCGCAGATCCCTAGCGGGAAGGATGCAGTTTGGGTTGTCATAGATAGACTCACCAAGTCTGCATATTTTTTGCCCTTCAGAGTTGGGCAGTCCACGGAGATATTAGCTGACATGTATATGAGGCAGATAATACGACTACAAGAAGTGCCTGTCAGCATTGTATCGGATCGTGATTCCAGATTTACGTTATATTTTTGGCGGAGTATGCAGGAGAGTCTAGGAACTCGTCTCAAGTTCAGCATCATCTACAGACTAATGGTCAGTCAGAGCGCACGATACAGATACTAGAGGATATGTTGAGAGCGTACATGATCGACTTTGGAGGATCTTGGGGGGACCATCTATATTTGGTAGAATTCTCCTACAATAATATCTACCAGGCTAGCATACAGATGGCACCTTATGAGGTACTATACGGTAGGAAGTATAGGTTACCAGTATATTGGAGTGACGTGGGAGAGCGTCAGATACTTGGTCCAGAGTTGGTGATACAGACAGTGGAGAAAGTCAATCAGATTCAGAGCCACATGTGTGCAGCACAGGACAGACAGAAATATTGGACAGATGCGCACCACAGACCTTTGGAGTTCAAGGAAGGTGACCACATATTTTTGAAGATATTGCCTACTCGTGGTACCATAAGATTCGGAGGTCGGGGCAAGCTGAGTCCGAGGTACATTGGACCTTTTGACATCTTGGAACGAGTTGGCGAAGTGGCTTATCATCTTGTATTGCCTCCATCATTAGAGGGAGTGCATGACGTATTTTACATATCACAGTTGAGGAGATACATGGCAGACCCTAGCCACATGCTTGATCACTCGAAGATTATAGTCGAGCCCAGTTTATCTTATATAGAGCAGCCAGTGGAGATACTCGATCACAGTGAGAAGACTTTGAGTGGTTAGACTATTTGACTGGTCAGAGTTGAATGGAAGCATCATTCGCCAGACGAGTTAACCTGGGAGCGTGAGGATTCCATTCGGCAGCGTTTCCCGTACTTATTTGAGGACCAAGGTACGAATTTACGTACCGCATTTGATTACCAGTTTGTTTTTAAATTCTTTTAGCTATTATTGTGCTTTACTTTTAATTTTGGGGACAAAATTTTTCTAAGTTGGGAAGGATGTAAACACCCTCATTTAATTTTATAGATAGTCTGGTATGGGTTAGAAAATTTTTGTTTAGAAGCAGATGATTGAGGTTTAGAGTAAGGTTGCAGATGTCTGATTTAATTTTATTAAACCCTTGGCGCGCCCTACCCTTGTTGTAATATTCAGAGCCCAACATCAGCCCATAAATTCTAACAGATTATTGCCCCCTTGACTTGACACGCCAATTTAGGCACTGGACTTTTCCGTCGCTCAAAATCATATTTCCTTGTGCTCTAAATTAATTGCATAATTTCCGTAACCGAAATCCTATATTTAATCCCGTGTCGCGTACCGATGTCGTTACCATCTATTTTTAGACACCAACTCAACCCGTTGAGCTAGACCAATTAAAGGGTCCAAGACTGACACCAAGCCTACACCATTTCTAACCTTTGTGTCACTCCCAAATTGAGACCCCAGGTGCCCCCATTTAATTTAAGAGCACATGACAATTTATTCTAATTAAATTGGGGATACCAACTTTGACTAATCCTATTTTAATCCCCATTAATTTCCAATGCCCATTTAATTAAGCCCATGCCAAACACATAATACCCCCTCACCCTACAAAATACCAAACACAAATTCCCCCATAATTTTTCTATCATTTCATGTATTTGTGCAAATTCCTAAATTTAAGGGGCTTATTCGCAAATATTGCATTAGGTGTCATCCCCTCATTGGCCCAAGCCAATAAAGGAGGCTCACCCTCACCCTTGACCGATTCAACCCAACCCCACTCTTCTCTTGGAATGAACAAATTTTCTTCATGAGAAATCTGAGCCATCTATTTGACTTGGGCTCATCCCCACCACCCATCCTTCATACAACTCCCTATATAATGTCTCTTTCTCCCCTCTTTCCAATGCAGACCCTAATCCCCATGCCTAGAGAAACCCCCACCCCCTCTCTCTCTCTCTCTCTTTCCTCTTTACTACACAACCCCAGCCAAAATTACTACTTCCCATTCTCTTCTTCTTCTTCTTCTTCTTCTTCTTCTTCTTCACCTCTTCAACCGAACCCGGTCGGCTCCTCGACTTTGGCCAACCCGGTCGCCCACACCCGAGTCTCCACTACCCCTGTAACCTCCTCCTCCGACTGTCACCCCCCATGCGACTGTACCATCTCAACTGCGGCCATACTCCTCGACCACTCCCTACCGGCACTGCCACTATATCCGCCATCCACCATTGTTACCACTGAGCTTCTCCTTCATGCTGCTGCACTCCCTCGACTCCGGCCTCCAGTCGGCCATCCACCGTCGAGCTCCACCCGCTGCACCTCATGAGCTGGCCACCCGACGGTAATCCACCCAGCTGCCAACCACAGCACCACCATCAACACCATCTCTGTTAGCCTCGCTGTCATAACCCCGACTCATCCCTGACTTTACCAGAGCAGCCACCCACGACTAATCCTCTATCGACTCCACACCTGAGTGTAGCCAGAACTCCATCCCTGACCCCTTCGTCACCACCACACGCCATTGCCACCACCATACCATACGCCATTGCCACCACCACCACACACTATTGCCACCATCACCACACCTGGCTACCACCACCCCCAGCTCGACCACCTCTATTACCAGTCGAGCCACCACCCGATATTACCCTCACACGAGCACCTCCTCTCCGCGGCTTCGACATCGTCACTCCGGCCGCCCAGCGTTGGTCCCACCATCATCATCATACTTACCATCATCCTCATCATCAACATCATCACCACCACGTTTCACCTGACTTCGAACATCCACGGTTCTCCGGCCAGCAACCACCTTGCCGAGGTGAAACACTTCTTCCCCCTCTCTATACATTTATATATTTATTTTGTGTGGTGTAATTGATCTTGTATTTTAATGATGTGTAACTAGGGTTTATTGTAGTATTTAGGGTTTACTTACATAAGTATTTTAAAATAAAATTAATGGATATACATTGAGTTTAGGGTTTGAGAATAAAATAGTTTTAGTTAAGGGTTACTTATATGCATTGGGAATTTTAGGATTATATATGTAGGAGAGATTTTTGGTTTAATGCATATAATAATACATAATTGATGGAATTGCTAATTGATTAATTTTGGTTTAAATTTGCATTGGTGTTCATGTGTGAGGATATGAAATATATAAATGAGACTGTTGGAAATATGATAATAATGAGGTTGGGTTTTAAGTGCCATATGAGACATTTAGGGTGTTGTTTTAATATATGCATTTTTATCATTGATGATGGGCAGAGTTAAATTATTGACGAATAATACTAAGATATTGAAATATTGATGGACATTGTGGAGCAGGTGATGGATTGTGAAAAGGGTGTAATATCAAACCGTTAGTCAGTGATTAGAGACTGAAAAATAATAATAAATTTAATCGAGGAGTAGTTTTAACATAAAATGTTGATGGTTGTATATTCGAGGGTTTAATAAATAATTGATAATTTATTTGAGGACGGGATAAGTCAACGTGCATGAGAATGTCGGTAAAGACCCGGGGTAAAACCGAGGATTTGATCATGGTTTAAACTACTGAATATAGTGATGAATAGTGAGATCGAGGACTTGTCTGATGATAGTATACTTTGATTGATTGTATTAGATATAACCTACCTGGGTTAACCTTGATCAACCCTCTAGATTAGTGTCTATATAACTTGTAACTGAGATTGTAGCCTATGTTTAGACGTGTGTCACACCCCTGTTTGCCATATGATAGTTTATTGATTGAGTTTGTATCTCGTCTCTAGGTACTACTGGACCAGCGGACTTGGGAGTTGTACCGGATCCCCATCATCAACAGCCGGACGCAGGCAAGTGTACCTTGCCACCCTGTATTTCAGTTACCAGATATTTATTGTTCCAATATTTATATTATGCGCGTATTTGATTAAGATCGTTACTTCACATCCGGATCATAACCGGGTGTAGGCGTTCATCGTAACATCTTGTAACAAATATTAGATATTCATAATACCTCCATGTACGTACCTGAGTATATCGTCACCCCAGGACACATTCATACACTGTTATCATGCCAGATTTCCTGTATCCTGATACTGACATCATGATCGGAGACTAGGACGACCTTAGGCTCGCGCCTGTTGAGTTATTTCTGTGTGACGAGAGTGTTAGATAGAGGTTCAGGTTTAATACACAAACGTTGACCACTTGGGATGGGTAAGACAGTTACTAGACTTTTGGACTCCTCTGTACGCGCTTATATATGTATATGTACTATTTTTGTAGTGATCCTGTATCTAGAGTAGTTGTATCACCCGTGTGACTCTGTGCTCGGAGCTACGGTACGCCCCGTGTGTCTCTGTGTTCGGAGCTACAATTTTATTTTGGACAGCCCACGCGTCAAACATTATCTTTAAACTGTGTCTCACTTAGTTGGTTATGCTAGACTACACTGTCGTTGCACTTGTACTTTCTGTTGTACTTTGGCATGCTGTATTTTTGTACCTTGTTACGTCCCTCTGAGGACCTGGTCCCCTGTCAGTTTTGCAGCATAGATAATTACGGAGCATTTAGAGTTACCGATGGAGTTGCTTGTCTTGCGGGCATTGGTACCAGGTACTCATATCATTTCTACCGGCATTATGATTACTTTATTCATATTGTTTATTCATCTGCTGTTGTAGCCTAGTTTTATAGACTTATTTCTTCTCGAGTCTACTCGAGTTTTGTGTGTTATTGGGCGGTCGACTTTAGCACATACAGCTCTTTCTTGTATATTTTTGTTCATTGTGGATTGAGACATAGATGTTTACATTTACGGGATTTTTAGATAGTGCCCTTTATTATACAGCTTATATGTATACGAGTCAGACCAGAGTCTGGTTGAATGCGTAGCTGGCGTATCGCATATTCCTGGTCCTATGTATTTGGGACTGGGGCGTGACAAGCACTCTTTGCTCCCTCAGACCAGAAAAAATAGTATGATGCCAGTTGGAGTTCGGATTGCCGTACGATAGGCCCAAAGAAATTCGCCAAGCTTTTTATTCTAGACACATTTGTTTTATTGGACGAAACGAACTTCTTGAGTAGTTTGATGGTCATCTTATTGAATGCTCCTGCCAATCCATTTGATGCTAGATTGTAGGCAGTGGAAGCTACATTATGAATTTTGTTTTTATCGTAAAATTAGAAGAAAGCGTGGCACACAAACTGTAGACTATTATCATGAATGATCCTGTGAGGCAAACCAAAATGGTAGATAACGTGATGCTTGATGAAGCTAATCACTTTGGAGATTTTTACTTCCACGAGCGGGATACCCTCCACCCATTTGGAGAAGTAATCTGTGATAGCAAGGATGGATTGGTATCCTTGAATGATAGTGGACTAATAGGCCCGATGAAGTCCATATCCCGTGCTTCTAACGGCCAAGATAAGACAGTCGAGTGTAGAAACTCCAAAGGTTGGTGGATGAAGTCAGTATGGATTTGATATATCCTGCAATTGCGAGCATAATCTATGGCATCTGCTACCATTGTCAGCTAATAATTATCCATGCGCCAAAGTCGATCCTGTAACTTGGGACCGGGTTGGTGTGCAACCGCAAACACCATCGTGGGCTTCACAAAGTGCTTGTTTTGCTTCTATATTCGATAGCATCATAGAAGGAGCCTGTCATACAAACGATGATACAACATCTTGGTGGTCGTATCATAATAGAAACAGAGGGAACATCTTCTAATGGAAGCGGGTTCCTTTGGGCCATCCGGAAGGATTCTATAGACTGCATAGACTATGAATGGGAGCCTCCAGTCTTTGGTGTTAATGTCCGTCTCCAACGAGTAGCTCAAATACATGCAGAGGTTATTTCTCGGGCAGACCAGTTCTTGGCCAATTATTGTGATCAATTGATGGATTTTAATCAGGACTATCGGGGAAGCTGCGAGACCGACACAAGCGTCAGCCTCGATGTTTTAAAGCCGTGGTACATGTTCTATTAAGAACCCGATGAATATAGAGATTATGCCGACTGTCGCTTGACGGTAAGGGAGTAAGTCCTCATGACAGATTTTGTACTCACCTCTGACCTGATTGACTATCAGCTTGGAGTTGCCATAGGCCTCTAGGTACTCCACCCCCAACTGTTTGGCCAGTTGGAGCCCAATAATGAGAGCGTTATATTTTGCTACATTATTGGAATAAGGCTCTGTAGGTGAATAAGCACGGTGAATGACCAAATTATCAGAAGAGATCAACACTACCCCCACTCCAATGATAATATTGTCCTTGGGTCCTGTTCTTGAAGCACCGTCGAAGAACATTCGCCAAATGAACTCTCATGTCATGTTAAATTCAAACACCTAGTCTGGAATCTCATCATAAAGCTTTGATGCTTCTGGCACCGGATGAGTTGCTAGAAAATTAGCCAATGCTTGGCCCTTGACCGCCTTTTATGGGACAAACACCATGTTACATGGTGATAGCAGTATTGCCCATGTGGCTAGGCGGGAGTTAAGTGCCCCAGGCTTGTTCATGAGGACCCTAAGGGGATTAACTCGAGAAATCATATGTATTTTTTGCCCCGTCATATAATGGTGGATTTTCTGAATAACAAAGACCAGGGCAAGGCATTCCTTTTCAACGGGGTTGTACCTATGCTCTGCACTGACCATCATTCTGTTGAGGTAATAGATGGCATGCTCATGACCTGTATCACTCTTCTGGACTAGTAGTATGCCAAGAAAATGGTCCATCGCTCGTAGGTATAGTAGGAAGGGTCTTCCTACGATATGAGCTGCCAACACTTGAGGCCTTGTGATGTAGTTCTTGATATCGTCAAATACTCACTGATACTCTTTGGTCCAGACAAAGGTGACTTCCTTCTTTATAAGTTGGGTAAAGGGTTGGCATCACCCAGAGAGTTTGTATATGAGCCTCCTGATATATGCCAACCTTTCTTATAGACTGCGAAGTTCTCGAAGGTTCTTTGGAGGGTGTAGGTCAAGAATAGCCTTGATCTTCTTAGGGTCTATGTGAATGCCCTTTGAAGTTATAACGAAACCCAAGATCTTACCACTGGAGACTCCCAGAAAAGACTTGGTTGGGTTCATCTTGAGTTTATGGGTTCGCATTAAGTCAAACATTATCTTCAAGTCATGAAGGTGGTCATCCTGAAAACGACTCTTGACAGTGATGTCATTAACATAACACTCGACTATTTTGTGCAGATATTCACGAAAGATGGTACTCATAGCTCACTGGTATATTGGACCTATATTCTTCATACCGAAGGGCATCATTGTGTAGCAATGTCTCCCTATTGGTATTTGAAATGACGTATGCTTCTCATCGTCTAGGATATCTTGATCTAATTGTAGCCCGAGAACCCATCCATAAAGGATATACGCTCAAAACCACAAGTATTGTCGACTATTATATCTATGATCGGAAGGGAGAATTTGTCTTTTGGGCAAGCCGTACTCAAATTACGAAAGTCTATACAGACTCAAATTTTACTATTCTTTTTAATAACAAGAACGATATTGGCTACCCAAATAGATGATGTTCTTCTCGAATAAAGTCGCTTGCTATCAGCTTATTCACTTCAGCTTCAATGGTGTTCATGACGTCCGGATGGAATCGCTGATGTTGTTGCTTCACTGGCTTAGCATTCGGTAGAATATTAAGCTTTTACACCATGATTTGAGGGTCCAAGCCTGGCATATCTTCATAACTCCATGCAAAGATGTCTATATACTCCCTTACCAGCTAGATAAAGGATTCTCAATATTTACTAGTCAGACTCTTGCTAATGAAGATGGATTTAGGGGAGGACTCATCACCCAAGTTGACTTGCACAACTACATCCTCATTGGGAGGTTATTGTTGTTTGAAGTGCAGTTCCTATTGAGAATCTAGGCATTAGGCCTATGGTTCTACTTCAAAGAGCTCGAACGGGTGTTCGTTATCTTCTTTCGGGTACACTGTCACCTTATTGATAGACAATATTGTCTTGAATATGTCTCTGATTCTTGGGTCGGAGTCCCAAGCAGAAGACTCTGAAGAGTGAGATTGCAACTCTTTCTCTTTTTCTGAATCCTTGGGAGTTATAGGAGGTATGACATTCCATAATTTGTGACCGGTCCATTGGTAGTAGGTCTCAGGCTTGCCTATGGGAGTGAAGTGATGCAGAGGCAAGTGTCAGCCTTTACCATTGTTTAGGCCTTTGTCATACTTTAGGTCATATCCCATCCTTTGGACGATGCGCTTGGCTTACATGTTGTAGTGGTGCAGTTGTATTCTACTGCTTTCGGATTCTGATTATTCTGCGGAGAGGTCTCGACGACCTTCTACCTTCCCAAAGATGATGGGTTTGTCACCCGTTATTCTTGCCGGAATTATGAAGTAAGAGTCTTGGCAAGAAAGGATTTGGTCTACTATATAAGCGGGAGTTATCTGTGTATGCAGTTATAGACTGTCACCCTCACATTTTTATTCAAGGATAGTTTAGTAATTAACATGGGTATTTTAAATTTTAGGATGTATTGTATTTAAATATTTTGCACACATGATTAATTATTTATTGTATTATTTATTAATTGTTAGTTGTAGATTTATTTTAGACTTGTGTAGTGGACCTAAACTATTTAATTAGTTGCATGAACCCAACATTCATATGAGTTTAGGTTAAGCCCATGAATTAGGCCCATGGATTAGGAGGTTGGATTAATTAGTAAAACCATTAGACTAGAACCTTCTTCCTTAATTAATTTCTTCATGAGAGGCCCCAAGGGGTAAATAGGATATTTTTATACTAGCTTGGGGAGAGGGCTAGGGCCGGGCACCATTAGAGGAGGAGAGAGAGTGTCTCTCTCATTTTATTTTCAATTTCCATTATATCTAGTTTTCTCTCTTCTAATTTCCTTCATTCCCTCATCATTTTCTCATAAATTTCTTCACAAATTCCTTTCCTATCTTTGTTGGAGGCTTCTACATCAAGGATCTACAAGAAGGAAGCAAGGAGCAAGAAGGAGGAGGCCAAGATCTACAAGGAGAGGAGCTACATTCTATTTGGGAACTTTTTATTCAGAATCTATCTCCCAATAGGTACATTTTAGTTTTCCCCTTCCAATAGGTTCTAAATCTGAGATTTAACCATAAAAAACCAACCCACATGCATAGGCTACCCATAGGAATTAGTTTTTGGTTCATAGGAGGCCTACGATGGAAGTTATGTACATTTTAGTATCAATTTTGGGGAAATTCCGAGATTAGCATATGTGGTGTTTGTCAATCGATCAAATTGATCAAATTGACATATGATTGCTTGTTTGTGACTAGTGGCGTGTCCACAATTGGGTACGTGTAGGCCGTATCTCGTCAATTTGACGAAATGGGTTAATTTTGGGGGTTTTCCTCCGACACGGGACTTGTGCATATCGCATCATAACACGGACACGTAGTTGATCTAATTACTATATGTATTGTTCTTATTTAGTATATTAGACTTGCTCGTGTCCTTCGTGATGCGTTTGGTTGTGTGGTTTTGGTATGGTTTTGGTATATATTATATTGTTAGCCTATATTAGTATATTGGTTGGGGGTTTATATATGCGTATTAGCTATATCAATAGTAGTTTGGATTTACCTCGGGATACCAAGGTAATACCAAGGTAAGGGGTCGATACCCAAGGTATTGGGTTTGGACATCGAGATAGGTGTGATACGTATTGGTGCAAGGCCAAGGTATCATATTTCATTATTTTGATTTAGATATTAAGTATATTAATTTATATATATATATATATTGACCTATAAATGACTTCATGACTTAGAATTGTATCATATTAACTTATTTATATTTTTGAACCTTGTATTGATGTAACATACCATATATAGGTTTGTGTGACACCAGCTTGGGCATCGAGAGATACACCTTGTTCAGGACTTCAGGCGAGTACATTTCTCTGATAGTTTTTAATTCATAATAGTGTATATATGCACATTATAGAATTGTATACTTGATTCTGACACAATAATTTTACGGACTTGTATACATGGATCCCGGCAGGAGATGTTATCCCCTACCGTGTTCAGCGGATACTCGTGTACATGTATTTTATCGTGTATATTGGGTATTGATTTATATTTTATGTTCACATACTGCTCATGTTTAGTGTGCTTATTCGTGTACATCCACTGCTCGTATTCAGTGGTCATATTCATGTTCGTAGCGTGTCCTGATTGGATCCATTGGTATTAGTTGGGGATGGGAGAGTAGGAGTTGATTATGTGATCAAAGCCCCATTATTATATCGTATACATTCTGGTTACATACCTCACTTGTAATCGTCTTACCTAATCATGTTCACCCAAAATGATCACATAATGAACTTGTATTCTGAGGCATATTAGTTTATATTGCAGTTACTTCATCATATTGCAGATATTTATATTGTTAATCTATATTCTCGTATATTACCTGTATATCTATTGTTCATTCATTCATATATTAGTGATCTTGTATTTTATTTCTATTATCTATTTTATATACTCGATTATATTATTAAAACTACCAGAGGTATGTACTTTGCTCCAATCCTGACTGGATATATTTTTCTCCAGATGACTGACTTATAGAGCAGTGTCCCACATTCTACGGGTCGCAGGACAGCGTACCTTTAGAGGATACTCTTGTAGACCAGGAGCACTTAGTTGCAGAGCCCGAGGAGGTCTAGTTATTTATGTTGGCTTGTATTAGACTATTATATTTGTAGAGGTTCACAGTTTGTATATTATTTCAGATTGTGGATTGTGTCTTATTCTTTCCTTCGCTATTCCATTCATGCTTTATCTTTCTTAGTTTGTTTTGTGATTGAGATTAGTCATACTTGTGAGATACCATATTGTTCCTCTATTTGGAGTTGAGATTATTGACAGGTACCATATTATATTGTTGAGATGTTAGATAGTTAGAAATAATCCAGACAGCGTTCTACCGCCGATTCTGTGGCGTAGGCTGGACGTAACCACGCACTCATGTCCGATTATGCGGGTGCGGGTCGTGACATAGACCCAAACCATATTCTAAGAAATATGCAACATTCCAGTGTACAATAATAGAGTAATTAAAAGATAACCCTTTATTGATCATTATATGAAGGTATATCGGTGTGAGCCGCGATATACTCTTCTAGTTCATCTCTTTCAGTATCTGCCATCCACACTGGTGGTGGTTCTGGAGCTCTCCCACGTAGTTTGACTACTAGGGGCTCAGGGTTCTTAACCGCAGAGGGGTTTTCTCTTGGAGGTCGTCCCTGCCTTTGAAGATTGACCACCAAGGGTTCAGAAGCCCTCATATAAAGCTTGACCATAAGGGGAGCAGACGTGTGGGCAGGGCATGCTTTGAGACAGACCCTTAAGGGTTCATCGGGAACCGTTTCAGCTTCTGCTTCATCATCGGTGTCATTATCTCTTTTGTCCTAGTGGATTTGCTTGTACAAGATTCAATCGAAGTAGTATGCTTTGACCCTTTTGAAATGATCCACATCAGCGAATTTTATCTTAACGATATCGTCGTTATCGACATATTTCAGACAATGGTGGAGAGTTGATGGCATGATCATGTACTCATGTATTCAAGGATGCCCTAGAAGATTATTCTAGGACACATCAACGTCGATGACATAGCAGGTCACCTATGTTCGTAGGTCGCCTATCTGACATTTCAGGCGAATCTTTCCCATAGGGTAACCCCTTCTGACATTGAATCCAATGATGGTCTTGTTGGTCACTGCCAAGCGATGCATTGGGATTCCCAATATCTGAAGTAGACTCTGTAGGATGATGCTTAGAGATAACCCCGGGTCAATATCCATCCGGTCTACTTTCTTGGCCCCGATATACCCTGTATAGTACAGAGGGAGATCGTGCCTGTTATTCTCCAACAACATATCATGTTGAGAGAATGTGATGTTTGGGATCACCTCCATTATATTATTGTTGTGGGGACACGCATTTGGATTCTCGGCTGGCAGCTTGACTTGGGCCAACTAGGAGTCGGTGTTCTGTAATGCCTCACTCAGAGAGTCATGGGTCTCTTTTGAGAGACAAAGGAGCTCGAAGAGTGACAACTTTGCTAGAGTATTGGCAAGTTGGGCCAATATGTCAAAGCTGAAGGGCTTATCTAACCCTGATGTTGTATCTTTCCTCAGAGGTTTGTCGAAGCAAACATCTTTCTACTTTTGTTTGTCCGCTGTGGGAGGCTGGGATGGACCTGAATCAGAGGCCACTGGAGTTGAGGGAGTGGTGGTTGAAGGTACACTATCCTCGGGAACCGTATCGTAGTCATGCAAGTAGGTAGGTTCTGACCTAGTTACCCTTGTTAGGGCTTCATCGATTGAGGGAGAGACCATATGATAGGATTTGGGCCTTTTTTCTTTGGACCTGACGGTGGAAGGTGCTGCTTCCTGCGTCAAGTCTTGGATGATGTGTCATGCCCTAGTCCTAAAATATATAGGACTAGGAATATGTAAGCATACAAGCCGTATGTATATGATAACTCTAATATATGAAAACCATAACACATACGTACGATGTATTATGAATAATAATTCACAAGTGGTATATATAATTTTTACAAGTCACATGACATCACTAAATCCCATCCAAGAAACCAAATAGAAATAAATAACCAAATATGGTAATGAACCAAGTATGAAATAGTCGAGAAGAACTAATAGATGGGTAGAGACAAATCCACAACCAACAAAGATATGAAAGAAAATATAATAAGTACATCATCTAATGATCAGAAAGGCTCAAAGGGAAGACCTCCTCGAAAGAGAATGAAGTAGCAAGTCCTGGTCCATACTCCTACAAATAGTGATAATCGTCTATACCTGAAAAGGGTCAAGTCCTCAGAGGGACGTAACAAGATATATAGAAGCATGGCAATCATAAACTGAATATAAACATATGTACTGGGTAAACTAACCAAGCTACGTGAATGCAATTGAGGATAACCTTCACACGAATGGGCTGTCTGGCTAAAATGGGATCGACATAGACTCCTCCGATACTAGAGGTCTATATGTACATAATCTATCCAATCATATGCATAGACCGAAAAGCATCCCATGGATGCCAGAGGCCAATCACTCTCATATAAATCTATGGTGGTCAACCCGCATCTCCCTCAGATCGTACGGTCATAAAAAAGTACAAAGTAGCCCAAATGACTCATGTATATACTCCCTACCCAAACGATTGTCCGGATCCTATCTACGACTTAACAGGTCCAGCTCCTCACCACTAAGTCAATGAATGCATACTAAATAATAAATATGAGTAAGCTGACACACGTCCCTTAAGCATTGAAAGTGACCCAAATACGAGGATTTGTGCCCTCTCATGCATATCACACATTCATGTATATACAAATTATATGTCAAGGTCATGGAGATATAAAAATACCTCACAAATATAGGGTGGTCATATAACTCTAGGTCAACATGCATAATGAATAAAATAAAAATGATGCAATTTGTCGTTGCACCCAAGTCTATCTTGGACGCACAGTTTTTATAGAAAATAAGTAAGGAAATAAGTAACATAAATGCAACATATGGTACAAAATATAAATAAATAGTCATCATGGCAAGGTATACTTGTCTGACAGTGGTTTGTTGCTGAAACAACGCAAGACAACAGGTTCCACAAATCCAGAAAATATAGGAGCAGCACAAATATCTTCGGATGCTGAAACTGATATCACCAACATTTTTGGAATGAGCGAGATAGTCAAAAATAACTATCCTTTCGTCCAATTTGGATACAGGGGCTATGTAACGTCCCAGTTCCAAATATAAAGAACTGAGCCACGTGATAATGGCCAGCGAGTACACTTCGACGGGCATTCCAATCTAGTAGACCCGACGGAGTGTACCTAAGCTATAAAGTACAATGATAAAACCCAAGCCTCCCTGCAGAGCTCGAACTGATGATGACAATGTACAAGACGCTTCAGACTGGCCTCCATCTTGTTGATGCGATCCTGGCGTCGAGCTACTAATAGAACCTCATAGTAGGAGGTGGGGGCTATAGACCCAATGAATCTCTACGTCTCAAAACTCAGGCCTTCATAGAATTACTCAGCCTTCTTCTCCTCAGTCAAAATCAAGTACGGTGCAAACTGGCTTAAACGGAGGAACTCAGCATTGTACTCCTCAATGGTCAAAGGCCTGACGTGTTGGAACCTGTCCCGAATTTCTGCTCTGGTAGTAGAAGGAATATACATCTCCTGGAAGAGCCTAGAGAACTCCTTCCAAATGACCCGATCAGGCCCTAAACGCTCCTCATCTGAAAGCCACCAGTGATAAGCATTGCTGGTAAGTTGCATCCTGACAATGGTCATCCATCTATGCCTCGGGAGATTGGTGGCCTCCAACTGGTGTTGAATATTGGTGAGCCATGTGTGTACCTCCGTCGGCTCCTCCGTGCTAAAAAATGGAAGTGGTATCATACGACGGAAGTCTATGACAGACCCCTTCATCGACTGGCGAGCTGGTGGTGACGCCTATCCCAAAGCCGTCACAATACTCTCTCTCAAGGTCTCAGCCTGGCGCTGCTAGGTCTGCTGCAGAGCCTGGTGCTGGACCTGCTATTGGACCTGCATCATAGCGTAGACCATCTGCGGCCCGTCCATGGGTTGCCCTGGTGGTAAAGGAATATATAGCATCTGTAGGAGAAATAGAGGTGGTGGGGGCAACTGTTGCTCCTCCTGTCTTGCGGTCCTCTGGCCCTCATGACTTGCCTGGCACGGAGTCTGGTACCCGTTTGGAGGCACCTCTTGCTGCCCAGATGACTGTCCTTGGGGAGCTGGGGTCAACAGAAGAACATGCCCCAGTGTTTGTTCTTCGGATAACCCTGTGTCACGGGGGACATCGCCTTGCTGCACGACACGTCCGCTATGGAGATTCATAACTCTGAAAAGAAGTCATGTTTAAGATCAGCGTTTAGGAATTAAACATGATAAAAATTGGCAAAATAAAAATAAAAATAGAGGTGTCATGTGAAGTACTCAAGCATGTCGATGAGATTCCTAATATCTATTCCTAATTTACAGGCTCGCTTGGCACAGTCAGGTAACCAAGACGATTTAAATTGGACCTGCATGGGCCACCACAAAAATCATGTCATACTCCAGTTCCAAATATAAGGAACTGAGCCACGTGGCAATGGCCAGCAGGTATACTTCGATGGTCATCCCAATCTAATATACCCGACGGAGTGCACCTAAGCTGTAAAGTACAATGATAAAACCTAATCTATAAAACATAGACAGTGAAACTAAATCTCGTCCACAAATATCTCAATATCGAACACATAGAGAAATCATATCTACTAATGTGCAGAAGGGAAATAAGACTGGAAATATATCATAATACAAATACGAATAGAGTCACACGGGAATAAACCCGCCAATATAAATACTGAATGAATGGAAGCAGTAAGATAACTAGTGCTGATATCTGCAAACTAGATAATAATATCGGGCCTAGGGTGAAGTCACTACCAGAGATCAAACAAAGTCCTCGAGAAGGATCTCGTCCTCTGCAACAAGTCCTGCTCCTGGATATACACCCGGTCTGTACTCCTCCGGGTAGTCCTCCTCGCCTAAGCTTGGAAGAAAACCAGGTCCTTAGAGGGACGTAACAAGGTACAAAATAGTATGCTATAGTATAACAGAAAGAAAATATGTGCTACGCCGGTGTAATCTAGCATAACCACCTAAGTGAGACTTAACTTTGAAGATAATGTTCGATGCGTGGGCTTTCCAAATATAAAATTGTAGCTCTGAGGCACAGAGACACACGGGGCATACTGTAGCTCCGAGCACAGAGTCACACGAGTGATACTATGACTCTGGATACAGGATCTCTATATAAATAGAAATATATATATATAGCACGTACAAAGTAGTCCAAACGTCTAGTAACTATCTTTCCCTCCTAATACGGTTAACGAGTGCTCACTGAACCTGATCCTCTATCTAATAGTCTTGTCATATTGAAGTAACTATCAACAAACATGACCCTAAAGTTATCACAGATTTTGGTCATACTGACACTATCAGGATACAGAATGTCTAGCACGATGACGGTGTCTGATTGTGTCCTAGGGTTCCGATATAACCAAGTAGGTACATTAAGGTATCACAAACTTCTATCAATCGATACTAGACGTTACCAACAAACGTCTGCACCCGGATATGACCCAGACGCTAAGTAACGATTCTGATCCAAAGCACACACAATGCATATATAGAATAAACAGTAAATTTGGAACTGAGATACAGGATGGCAAGGTACACTTGCCTGTATCTGAATGCTGAAGGCGGGGCTCCAGTACAACGTCCAAGTCCGAGGATCCCGAAGTACCTATAGATGATATATAAAATTAATTAAAAATCTAGCTCGATACTATCTAAAATAAGAGGTGACACCACGTCTAGTATAGGCTTTTGTCCTAGTTACGTAGCTCACATAAATACTAACTAGAGGGTTGACCCAAGTTGACTAAGGTAACGTTGCATCAAATACGATCAAAAATTAGTATAACGTCCTAAAATAAAATCTCCAACCCCTACTATTCATCACAATAATTTCAGTCAATTAAGTTATGCTCATCCTCGACCATACCATCCTTGTAATCATAGACATAATTTTATACACCCAATTTAGTTGACACCCCTAAATACACATAATGTTCACGTATAGTGTCCTCATTGATATCATCACTAACATAAAAAATTCATTGGTACATCCCCAATATGTGCATTTCCTATATTTATTTATCCTCGAATAATTTGTTATAAAATATCAAGTTCATATATAAATAACTGCAATAATTGCTATAAAACCATTCCACATATATATTTAACCTCAATAATTTTTATTAGATTATGTATGGGAATTATTCATCAAACCCTAACCCTAAATAGGTTTCCTTAGAACATACAAACAACTACACAAAGAAATAAGAAGGATGAGGAGTTACCCAGGTGGCTGCAGGTGGTGGCAGCGACGATGCTGCAACTTCGGTCAGGGACGACGTCGACCGTGGGGGTGGTACACGTGTCGACCGGGGTGGTGGTGGTGGTGGTGCTCGACTGCGTGAGGGTGGTGGTGCTCGGCTACGGTAGTGGCGAAAGTAGGTGGTGGTGGTTCGTGGAAGCAGTGGGTCATGACGGTGATGGTGGCGAAGGTGGTGGTGGATCGTGGAGGCAGTGGCGGAGGTGATGGTAGCTTAGGTGGTGGTGGATCATTGCGAAGTGGTCGGATGGCGGCTGCAGGTCGGCTTATGGTGCTCCTGTGGAGGGGGCAGCGGGTGAAGGTGGTAGTACGGGTAGTGTTGACTATGGTCGAGGTGGTGGAGTTATTGGTATAGAAGGCAGCAACGGCTTGCTCCGGCGAGGTAGTAGAGGTAGTGGTCGAGGTGGTGATGGCAGTGAAGGTGGAGACTCGAGGTGGAGATAGCAGCATCGGCTCGGTGCTGGAGGTGCAAAGACGGCTTGCTCCGGCGAGGTAGTAGAGGTAGTGGTGGCTCATAGTAGAAAGATGGGCTACTGTGGTGGTGGTCGAGGCAATGTTGGCCAGAGAGGGTGGTGCGGGTGGTACGGGCTATTAAAAAATAAAGAAGAAGAAGAAGAAGAAGAAGAAGAAGAAGAAGGAGAAGGAGGTCTGGGTTCGGCTGAATGAATAAGTAGAGGAAGGAGAGAGAGTGGGGGGGAGGAATTCCTAGGTTTTTTTCTAGGGATTAGGGCAGGCCACATGTGGGGGAGGGGGGGGGTTGTGTGTGAGAGTTAATTTTGAGTGAGTGTGTGGTTGTGATGGGGTAGGGATTTGAAATAAGGGTCATGATTTAACATAAAAAAGTTGTACATAGCAAAGGGGAAAGAGAGGATGACATGACCGGTCATGTAAGGTTGAGGGAGGGTTTCTTCATTGGCTTTCACCAATATGATGGTGACACCTAGCACTCTTTTTGCCATTAAGCCCCTTAACATTTGGGTGTTTGTACATGAAGGAAAATGGTGAGAATTTGGTGTAGAAAGTGGTGTTTGGTGTTTTATAGGGTGAGAGAGTATTGTGTGTTTTGTATGGGCCTCATGAATGGGTGTTGGGCTAAATTGGGGTTAGGTTAAGTTGGTGTCCCCAATTTAATTAAATAAAGTATCATATGTGCTCTTAAATTAAATGGGAGTATATGGGGTCTCAATTAGGAGTAACACAAAGGTCATGAACGGTCTAAGCTTGGTGTCAGTCTTGGGTCCTTCAATTGGTTCGATGAAACGGATTGAGTTTGTGTTCCCAAATCGATGGTAACGACATAGGTATGCGACATAGGATTAAAGAATTGAATTTATGACTGAAAAGTTGTACAATTAAATTAGAGCACAAGGGAGTATGTTTGTGAGTGACTGAAATATCCAGTGCCTAGGTTGGCTTATCAGGTCAAAATTGCAAAGATTTGTTGTAAATTTAAGGCCATTATTGGGCTCCAATTATTGTAGCAACGGTAAGATGCATCAAGGGTTTAAATTAAAAAACCAGTTTACGCAACCTAATTTCTAAACCTTAAATAATCCAAAACTAAACCAAATTTTTACAATATCTAGTCTACATAAAATATAATTTGAGGGGGTTTACAGGCTAAAATGATAATTTCAGACCAAAGTAGGGTCCATATGTAGGCTACTTTACACCAAAAAGTGTGTCAAGGTCAAAGATCTCTAAATATGATAAATTATAGGTCAAATGAATCCTAATAGACGATACGAACTCAACGGTATATCCAGTTTTGGATTTCGGTGAGCCGATCATAAATTTGCTCGTCAAGTAGAATCGTGGGGCCCGTGAAACGGTGATTCATCGTTTGTATCAGAATCGGACGAAATTCGGGTCACAAGACAAGTCAGACACTGCGAGTCCAATGGCACAAGTTTTATGATGATCTAAGAAGCACACACAAGCTAATTGAGAAATTTGCAAAATAATGACACGAAATTTTGTTACGAATACGGGTTGATTCCGGTGCGCACACACGCCCAAATCAACTTCCGCTAAAGCCCACACATCAGGATATACCATACACGCCTTTCGGTGTAATTGTTTTATGATGAGGTGGTCCCGTTTGGCGGGATGCACTATGTATTGCAAGATTTTTAAGATTTTGAAAACTATTTTTATCCAACTTCCAATAGATTTATTTTTACAAATAAAATAAACTAATTAGAACTAAAAGAATATAAATATTCCTGGTTATATGGTCTAAAAGTTTATTCAAATAGATTTTTGAAATAGTTCATAGTTTAGGAGAAAATTGAACGTGAATCAGGGTACTTGGACTAATTTTCTAACTGTTTACAGAACAATTTTTTCCCAACTTCACGTCAATTTTTCTTCCAAACCAGGACACCAAAAGTTATTCCGCTTGAAGGGGTTCCTAGAGGGTTATGTTTGTTTGTGGTGAAAAAACGAAAGAATGAAATGTATTCAAGACGGGGTTTATACGAAATCTATTTTCTTTGGTTTACAAACAAACTTGTACAATTTAATCCTATACGAGGATGTCGAAGTACAATTTATAAATCTGGGTAAATATTGCTATAGGTGTCTGATCTGCAGTCGATCACTTTAGTCCTTGGACCACACGATGATGAAGAAGTGCCGTAGAAGACAGGAAGTAGCTTCGAAGGTTGCAAAAAGAGGGTGGATATACGATGCCAAAGTCGTCGATCCCTACTCTTTGCCTGAGCTCCGGACTCCTCTCTCTCTCAAAGACTCTTCGACCTCTCCTCAACCTCCAATGTTTCGACCCGCGGTTCGATCTCTTTGGAGGTTTTTTGACCAATCTCCTCCTTGTTCGATCTTCCTTTTAAAAGTTCGACCGTTGATCAATTTCTCGACCTTTTCCTCTGTTGATAGAGGTCTCTATTTATAGAGTTTTAGTGACAGTGACCACTCAGTCAGTGTAAAAACTGAGAAGTGGACAGTACAGCACCATTTTACACAACGGTTAAAATAACCAATGCCTGCGTATAGATGATCTTCTGATGAGCGTGTGACGCGGGTCCAACTAAGGGACAAAATGCGTATAACTGCTACGAAGATCACGGCGTAAAAGCCACGCAGGTAGGTATCCCTCGTGTAGAAGAGGTTGGCGTAGAAGCCAATGTCTGTCACCAAGGCATAGAAGCCAAGTAGGTATAGAAGCCGGGTAGGCGTAGAAGCCGAGTGGGCGTAGAAGCCGAGTGGTCATAGAGGCCGAATGGTCATAGAGGCCGAATGGGCGTAGGAGCCGAGTAGGCGTAAAAGCCGAGTAGGCGTAGAAGCCGAGTGAGCACAGAAGCTGAATAGGCGTAAAAGCCGGTGCATAAGGTGCCAGAGCGCTGATGTGGACGTCTTAGCCGAGTAGGCGTAGAAGATATAATCAAATCCCTTGCATTAAATGCAGAGATCTGCCACCATCCTGTGCATTAAATACAGATGCTTGTCTTTAAGATTTGCCATCATTCTGCGCATTAAATGTAGATACGCGTCTCGAATCCTGTGCGCAGAGTAGCTGCTGACGTGACAGGCTGTTTGTCCTCCGCGGAGCGTAAGAAGCTCACGTCTGCCTGTGTAAAACTAGGCTGCGTATTTCCTTGTATGTGCAGGAGTAGTTTACGCAAAGGGGATGTCACTAAACGACGGTTCGGTGACATTAAATCAAATCCCCTGCATTAAATGCATAGATCCGCCATTATCCTGCGCATTAAATGCAGAGGCGTGTTTTGAAGGTCTACAGCCCTTCTGTGCATCAAACGCAGAGACGTGCCTCGAGAAACTGTCATCGCTCTGTGCATTAAATGCAGAGGCGTGCCTCAAGCCCTGTAAGAAGTGCAGCTTTCGACGTGGTAGGCAATTTATCTTTCGCGGAGCGTAAACAGCTCACATCCGCCTATGTAAAACTAGGCGTCGTAGTCCTCTGTACGCGAAAAAGCGGTTTACGCAAAGGGAAAGGCAGTAAAAGACAGCCTAGGTTGCAGTGTCGTGCCATCATTATAGCCGTCGCCTGTGTAGTCGAGCAGTATCCTTTTGTCAGAAGTCCAGACGTCAGGTTCATTTGCAGGACATGACAGGTTCACTTCGGAGAACACGAAGCGTTCCTCGTACGCTTTAATGCTGCATTGAAAGTGGATGCGTTTTACGCCATATAGGCTACGAAGCCCTCTGTTCTACGCTGAAGCAACCTGGACATACTGCACCTACGCGGGTGGTCCTTTGAGCTTTAATATTTTACGTTGTGCTCAGCGGAAAAAGCTCTTGATTTGCATGCTTGATGGCTCTGAGGTCATCTCTTTACGCTGTCCTGCACCAATAAGCTGCGTATAGCCATCTGGCATATTTTTCATGCTTCTACAAGACCCCCTTCAAAGCTTTCAAATTCCTCGTAATTTGAAACGCTTTGAAAGAAGCATGAACCGTTCCTCGTAACTCGAAATGTTTTCTGAATGGAGCCTAAAACGGTCAAGTCTGACACGTTCTTTCAAGGCTGACTTTATGGAGGAGTTATTGGGGATTGGTGTGATCTCTTTCGCCTATAAAAAGGCTGCGGAGTTAACCTGTTCTTCCCACATTTCCTTCACCACGCAGAGATGATCGCCGAAGTTCGTCAGGTCGACCTGAGGAAGAAGAAGACCATGTTCTTCCAGCATGTAAGGAGCCGAAAAAGACGGCGTCTTCGAGCAAGTGCCATCTGCAGCGATGGATCATGGAAGGATATCATAGCCTCCCTTGCTCGGGATAATCAGCAACTTTGTATGGCGGTTCTTTCGGAGAGAGAGGAAGGGTCGTATTTGACCAGACAGCTTGCAAGTGGCGCCTTCTCCCGTTACCTCCGGGGACGAGAGCAGATACACTAGCTCTGTCCGGGATTGAGTTGAGTGAAATATCTCAACTCAATCTGTCATGGCGTACGGAGCATGGGATCTGCATCATTTGTGCATGCCCAATCCTGTATCCTCCCGCCATTGATCTTCTTCTTGTTCATCGACTGTGGACGTCGACGAACCATCTTGGAAGAAGAGGAAGATCTCTACCAACGCGAGAATCTGTCAGAACGGATTCCGGGCGCGATCTTCAGTCGACGATGGGGAAGTCCTTTGTAGACGGGATTTCCCTCATATGTAATCATGAAAATGAAGAAAAACCCTTGTAGACTGGATTTTTCTCATATGTAATCGTGATTTTAATCTTTAATAAAATCATCTTTCCTCTCTGCATATGATCGTCTTGCCATATGTTGCTGTGAAGTCTGAATATGTGTAGCTTCGACACGTCTGATTCTTTACGCCGACTCCGTTTAGAAAGAGTATTAGGTCCCGCTCTGTCTTTTACGCATAGCTAGTGATGCGCAAAAAGCTGCTTTAGCATTTGAGTCGAGCCTTCGAACTGTTCTGTTGTGAGAAACCGCGTAGAACTCTGAACCGTTGCTTCTGATAGACAGAATTCTTTGTTCAGACTTCATCTTCAAGAATGATTTCTTAAAAATCCCTTGGAACAGGGCGAGGAATGGCTGTCAAACTGAGTCACCATCTTGAGCTGTAGATGAAATATTCAGACTGGATTCTGGATGAACTTCGAATCGACCCACGAAGAAGAGTAATTTTTAATGTTGAACTCTTGCATGCTTCGGGTACTTGGGATATTTTGAGGTCAAGAAGGAGTATCTTCTGTGTGAACTCCTGTAATCGACCGCCTCGAGAACTGTTCGGATATGCGGAAAGTCAGAGATCCGTAGTGTAGATGAGCTGAAAATCTTGAGTTCGTAGCCTATTGAGCGTAAAAAGACACCGAGCGTGAAATCGTAGATTTGTAGCTTCTGATCGTGAAGTCGTAGGTTTGTAGCCTCTCGAGCGTAAAAGCTACCGAGCACAAAGGCATCCGGGCGTAAAACCATAGACTTATAGCTTGCGAGCGTAAAATCGTAGATCTGTAGCTGTCGAGCGCAGAAAGCTCCTTAGCGTAGAACTGTAGATTTGTAGCCTGTGAAAAAGAAATCTTCCGAGCGTAAGGTTGTGGATCTGTCACCTTCGAGCGTAAACTAAATGCCACCGAGCGGGAGACCATAGATTTGTATCTGCTGAGCGTGAAGTCGTAGGTTTGTAGCCTCTCGAGCGTAAAAGCTACCCAGCACAAAGGCATCCGGGCGTAAAACCATAGACTTATAGCTTGCGAGCGTAAAACCGTAGATCTGTAGCTGTCGAGCGTAGAAAGCTCCTTAGCGAAAAAAACCACGAATCTGTTTTGCACGAAATCTTTTCGAATTTGCTGACTGTCCGCCTTTCGAGAGTAGTGGGCTGACGTAGTACCCAATCATAACCAAATATTAATTGCGGGATTTGGTTAGGGTTTCGAGGAGTCCGTTCGAGGATTCAAGGAGTCGATCCGAACTCTATATATATCCCGAGCCTTTGAGAGAAAAACTTTTCATCCATCTTCTGCGAAATAGAGCCTTTGACAGTTCGAGTTTTTTTCTTCGTTCCTCCTCCGAGCCCTCCGAGTCTTCAGAAATGGCGTCGAAACAAATCCCCTCCACTAAGGAAAAGAGTATAGGTTCTTCTTCTCGTTCTTCTGCCCCAGTGAGAGAGTCTTCGGTCGGGCAAGGTGAACTTCATTCTGAGCGAAGTATCCCGCCGACGAGCAGCGCTCCCGGCCTTAGAGGTAGAGCCTTCGGGATGACAAAGAACGACAAAAAATCCTTCGCACACGTTGAACGTGACCGTGCTAGGTCGTCTTCTGTGCTGATAGCCTCCTTGAGAAAGATAATGCACGGAGACGTTTTTATTTTTTTACGCCCACATTTCTAATGTGCCAGCGTAAGAGCTCCATATTTTCGCAATCTTGAGCGTAAAAGCTCTGACTGCCGAAAACTTTGTGTATACTATAAAATTTTAGTTTTATGCTTATGGATGGAACCTCCGGCGTAATAACTAGAATTTTGGCAGTCTGGCGTAAAGCACGGACTATATACCGCCAATTACGCTTCTGGATGAAACTTCCGGCGTAAAATGACAAAATTTGTACAGTCTTGGCGTAAAGCACAGACTGTCGTTTCTTGGTTTTTTACGTTGCAAGATTTGTAATGACGTATTTTTCTTGCACTTTTACAGTTAACTTGCATGAGTCCCCACTGGCCGAGGTGATGGGTTCCGCTGCCGGGATGCTGCACTCAAACTATCTGGAGGATCTGTCCCACGTGACATTTCCTATCTCCGGACCCCAGTATCCTGAAGGAAGGGGGATTTTGATATCGGCTCAGGGCGAGCGGACGCTGCTGAACATGATTAACGGAGAGCCCCTGACGTACATAGACGGCGACCAGTACATAAAGCCGGCTTTTCTCTTTGGGGACATGATTGACAAACAGTCCCAGACGAAGTCCAAGAGAGAACCCTGGGTTTTCCCTGCCGGGAGTTTGGTTTTGTATCTGCCAACGATGCCGAGAGATTATCCCATCTCGGCTTTCTTCCATGCTACACACCCAGGAGGATGTCGTGGATGCTGACTCCCGATCTTTACGGCAAGCCAGGGAAGATCTTTCATCTGAAAGGAGCTGACCAGGGGTCGTTTGTCAGCCGCCCTTCCGGCCTTGTGACAGAATTCAGGGGACTGTGCCCGGACAGTGTCCCGAGTGAAGACAGTTTAGTGATCCAGTCGGTCCATTTATCGATTTTCTGCAACAATTTCATGGGGCGAGGGGGGGTATACCCCAAGGTGAATCCTCGGTGCAATGGATGGATCACCCCAGCAAACCTCCGATGGGCCTGCCTAGTTGACTGGGCCTTTAAGCATTTTCAGAGAGAGATTGATGACATTAGACTGTATGCTGCTGTGAGTGCGACCAGTGTTGGGTTGCCTCCCAACCCTAACCTGTTTCTGGCACTGATGGAGCGATATATTTTGCTCACCGGGACTTTCGCCACTCCACTGGGGGAGTTAGGATTGGCCCTCCATGAGATGGCAGTGATCTCGAGACTGCCGATGGGGGATACCCCATATGAAGAGTATGTTCCCACCAACCGGGAGTTGGGGGACTCGGACCCTCGGGTGGTGGAAGTGTATCAGGAGCTGATGTGCCACTACTTCGCATGCACCACTTTTTATAATGAGCCTTCTGATTTGGCTCATACTACTAAGTGGATGTCCTACCTCTTCTTCCATCGGGCCAGGGCCGCCAAGCTGGAGAAAGTCTCGAGGGGTAAGGATGAGCCCGTGAACTGTTTGGGCGTGCTCAGTGCCCAGGTCGTCGGGGATCTTATGGAAGATGCTAAGGCTCCAGATCAGATTCTCCCTGATGGGGTAGGAAAGTATCCTGAAGGCACTAAGGCCTACAGTTACTTGAGGCGCTACCGCAGGCCTTTGTCTAAGGAAGCCCGATTGGCTGGTTTCCTCTCCATATGGATGCATCGAGTAGTGGTGCCCGGCATTGTATTTGCGGACCGCATTCACCGGAACACCCTGTGGCCTGCAATGCATCTGGTGTTCGGGGCAAGACTGGGCTTGCTCCCTGCCATGGTGTGCCGCATACAGGCTGGCCTGAGAGCCATGACTGATGGGCTGCTTGCCGATGAAACTCGGCTTGATTTTTCTAGGGTAGAATTACCATATCTGTATTTGATGGGATGGTTAATTCTCCACAACCCCCGGGTGATGTCTCCCGGCTCTGGTAGTAGCTCGGGGGGTAGTTTCTTGCTGAACTACACGGACTCTCCCTGGAACGTGAACACAGTTTTAGACTGTCGGTTGGTGTTGAACCTCAGTCATGGCTGGAAGCTTCCCTGCATTGTCCCCTCTGTGCATCACAATCAATCGGGGATTGGGCTTGAGGATTCAGGTGGAGAGAGGACCAATCTTTCTCCGGAAGCTTTTAATTGGTTGGTTTGCATCAGACCCTCCCATTTGCGGTACAGAAGCGAAGATCATTGCTTCTTCGAGCCCTACTTGCCCAGTCGGTTTGCCAGGCAATTTGGGTACGATCAGTTGTACGTGGGCAATGCCGTCACCAACTTCAGGTCCAGGGGCGGACTCATTGATGGAGCCAGAGGATGGCAATATTTTATCATGGGTTGCACTGGAGCAACCTTTATCGTACCGGTCACTACACTCTCTACGGAGCTGCGCATCCTCCACTCGTATGCCCAGTTCTATGTGGCGATCAACACCTTCCATCATGATTTTGACATGCGTGGAAGTTTTAGGGTGCCTTCCCCCAATCCTGGGGGAAGAGTCAAAGTCCCCTCGATTTCTTCTGACGAGGGTGATGGGTCCGTTGCTCCGGATGAGCCTCTTGTGTCGGTGCCGAGGTGTGAGGTACCTCCGCCTGCAGGGGCTTTGGTAATCTCTGGGAAGTGAAGGGCTCCTGCTCCGAAGCAGACTTCCCTTCGCAAGAGGAAGAAGAAGATGGGTAATCGTCCTCTCCGGATTCCTGGTATTAAGGCTTCTAGAGAGGAACCTGCTGTCTTCCCTGTTGGGAATGTCTCTTTGATTGGAGGTTGCTCACCTTTTAGAGAGGGACCCTCAGTTTCGGCTGGTGGTGCCGGAGAACTTCTGCTTGAGACTGCCGTCGCTGCCACTGCCTCCGGTAGTGGAACGAAGTCGCCTCTGGGGCTGAGTATAAGATTTTGTATACCCTTATCCGGATCAGCGTCGGAAGAGACCCCTTTCGTGCCTGCGAGCGCACCTGGCGAGATTCCAGCCGATGAGCCTCGGTTGGAATTTGATGAGGACTTGGAAGACTACTTGCCAGTGTCAGTTAGCAGACCCCTTTCTCCAGGTATGACAGCTTGCCTAGCATCATTAAGAAGTGATTTAGCTGTACAGGTCGCAGATGTCTACGGGGAGGACAGCGTTGAGGCACCTCTTGGCTCTGCTTCGGCTCCTGGCGGTGATATGGAGGCGCCCAACTTCGAGGAGGAAATATCTTCGGGTGCCGGCTCGCCCGGAGTAATTTTAACATCTCGAGGGGAGGATGAGCCTGTCATCGTGACATTGCCTCCTGCGAGTATGCCGATGACTTCGACTATCGTTCTCGTATCTTCTTTGGTCGCACCACCTGTTGAGGCGACGACCGTGGCCACATCGTCTGCAATCATTCCTGGAGGGGGACTTGCCAATATTGCGGCCACTCCTGGCGTCCAATCCGATCTGGCTCCGCTGACCGAGCAATATACCAGCATCTTCTACGCCAGCTTGAAAACGCTGATATCAATGGTATTGTCGAAGAATCTAGACTTCGAGCGTCTGAAGAAGGCTTCTCAGTTTTCGATCGGGGCGGTCAGGGAATTTGGCAACTCTGGGGTAGCTGATGCCCTGGAGGCGATGGTTAATGGCTTGGAGCAACCTATTAACGAATACTTGCAGCTGACTCGGGGCAGCATCGAAGCTGAGGTCCAGACTAGATACGACTTCATGACAGCACGGCTTTCTAAACAGCTGGAAAGCCTAGATAAATCCATCAAAACACATAAGCTGGAGATGGATGAAAGAAAAGCTGTCGTAGAGGAGGCTCTTGCTCTTCAGACGAAGTACCAATCCGAGCATGCAGGGAATGTATCGAGAGCTCGCAAGTTGAAAAAAAACTCGCTCAGGCGGAGGAGTGGGCTTCTCAGTCGTTGGCAGGTCTAGATGTAGCGACTGGTCGACTGAGCATAGCGCGGCGGGATTTGGAGCGTGCAGAAGCTGCCCGTGCGGGTTCCCTTCGGGCAAGGGCCGAACTGTCCTTTATAAGCAACCATGAGGCGCGGCTGGAGCGGTCCCGCACTGATGCCTTGGTTTCCAGGAATGAGAGGATAGCTGCACTGGTGCAGCAGATTCGCGATCTGACCGCTCCCCCATAATGATGTACCCTTTCTTCTTTTTGCTTTCCAGATGTAATTCTGCTCTTTTTGGAAATAAATAAAGTGACTCTTTTCTGACTTTGTGGACCCATCATTTTGGAATGTAAATGACAGGTTTGGGTGAAAGTTATATCAGAGGTAATATGGACGTGATATACTCTCGGTAAACTTTAGCAGGACATATCTATTCAGAGGTCATACGAACATGATAGAATATGCTTTGGTAGGACATATCTATTCATAGGTCATACGGACATGATAGAATATGCTTTGACTAAGACATATCTATTCATAGGTCATACGGACATGATAGAATATGCTTTGGTAGGACATATCTATTCATAGGTCATACGGACATGATAGAATATGCTTTGACTAAAGTTTGTAGATAAGACACTATCAGAGGTAATATGGAATGATAGGTATTGCATTTCCAAATTAGTCGAATATATCTATTCAGAGGTTATATGGACATGATAGAATATGACCCAACTAGTTTCGTTTTGGAAGTAGTTTTGTCAGAATTGAGGTTTTTCGCTATATTCCACTTGAGCAGAGGAGATTAAGCATAGTACCTTTTCAGGAATTTGCCGTTGATAGGAGCCATTAACAGGTCTCTATTAGGGTGGGCTAACCTGTAAGTGCCGTTTGAGAACGTTGTCTCGATCACATAAGGGCCTTCCTATTTGGGCTGGAATTTGCCCTTACTCCTGTGAGTAAGAATCATCGGCCTTCTTACGGCTAAAACTAGCTCGCCGACTTTGAACACTCTTTTCTTTACTTTATGATTGAAAGCTCTAGAAATGCATGCTTGGTAGAGCGCGATGCGTTGTTGAGCTTGGAGGCGTTTCTCGTCTAATCCTTCTAGCTCTTGAAGCCTTAAAAGGTCATTCTTTTCTTGAGTCAGCTTATTAGTCACGGCTATCCTGAGTGACGGGATCTGGATTTCAATAGGGAGAACTGCTTCGCTCCCGTAGACCAGTGAGAATGGAGTACAACCTGTCGGTGTTCGTACCGTCGTGCGGTATGCCCAGAGGCATTCGCCCAGCTTCTCATTCCAATCTCTCTTGTTTGAAGAGACGAACTTCTTTAAGAGTTTGATAATGGTTTTGTTGAAAGCTTCCGCCAAACCATTAGCAGCTGGATAATATGCCGTAGAGGTAATATTATGTATCCGATTTTTATCGCAAAATCGATGAAACGCTTGGCTGATGAACTGAGGCCCATTGTCATGGATTATCCTTCGGGGAATCCCAAAGCGATAAATAACGTGATGCTTGACGAAGCTGATCACATTAGACGCCTTTACCTCAGCAAGAGGGATCGCCTCTGCCCATTTGGAGAAGTAATCTGTGATGGCCAGTATGAACCGGTGACCTCTGGAAGAAGACGGGTGAACAGGGCCAATGATATCCATACCCCATGCTTCGAAAGGCCAGGATGCGACCGTAGGATGCAGATGTTCAGACGGTTGATGTATGAAGTCTGCATGAACCTGACAGGCTCTGTATTGTCTTGCATATTTGATTGCGTCTGCGATCATAGTAGGCCAGTAATAGCCTATTCTTCTGATACGATCCTGTAGCTTAGGACCGGGTTGATGCGCTCCGCATACGCCGTCGTGAGCTTCACGGATAATCTGCTGTGCTTCGTCCTCGGAGAGGCATCTCAGTAGTAGTCCATCGTAGGTCCGTCGATATAGGCACTGTGAGGACGCATCAAAGTAGAAGCGTAATGATCGTCTTTTGACGGATACTGCTTCTTTGTGGTCCTCCGGCAAGATTCCGTATGCCACGAAATCTATGAAGGGACTTTTCCAGTCTCTCCTGGGAGGATCGGTGTTCACAGCGTAGCTACGTTCTATGTGAAAATTATTTTTCACACAGAATAAATCTCTGTTAAGGAGGATCACCGAATTCTGCCTTCTTATAGGAGTAGCTAAGTCCGCTGCTAGACTGGCTAGGGCATCAGCTTCTAGATTCTGAGACCGGGGCATATGTTCTAGGAAGAACCCTTTAAATTTCACAGCTATCTCGACCGCTGCTTGGTGATAGGGGATGAGGTCTGGATTCCAGACTTCATATATTCTCCTGACTTGATTGACGATCAGCAGAGAATCACTGAAAGCTTCCAGAGACTCGACGCCCAATTCTTTAGCGACTTGGAGGCCGATTAGCAGAGCGTTGTACTCTGCCACATTGTTGGAACATGGCTCGCTAAGAGAATAGGCTCGGTAGATGACGAGCTTGTCAGGAGTGACTAGGACGATTCCTACTCCTGAAACCACATTTCCACTAGGACCAGTTCTGGAGGCACCATCGAAGAACAGTTGCCATGCGTCACTCTCCATTGCGGAGTTATATTCTGCAACTTCATCAGGGATGTCCTCGTATAGCTTGGAGGTCTCCGGGATCGGATGAGCAGCTAGGAAGTCGGCCAATGCTTGGCCTTTGATGGACTTCTGAGGGACGTACACCATGTCATATGGTGTTGACAGTATCGCCCAAGTCGCGAGTCAGGAATTAAGAGCACTTGGCTTGCTCATCAGTACTCGAAGAGGGTTAATCCTGGAGATGATATGAATAGTCTGGCCCGTGACATAGTGTCGCGTCTTCTGGATAGCGAACATCAGAGCCAAGCATTCTTTCTCCACTAGGTTGTATCGGTGTTCGGCTCCGACCATCATCCTACTGAGGTAGTAGATAGCCTGTTCATGACCCATATCGTTCTTCTGTGCGAGAAGAGCTCCCAGTGAATGATCCATCGCTCGAACGTATAACAAGAACGGTCTTCCCATGACGGGAGGCACCAGAACTGGCGGACCGGTGATATCTCCGAACGCTTGCTGACAGGCTTCGTCCCATACGAAAGATACACCTTTCTTCATGAGACGAGAAAAAGGGTGACATCTCCCAGAGAGGTTGGATATGAATCTCCGGATATAAGCCAAACGACCTTGAAATCCCCGGAGTTCCCTCAGATTATAGGGCGGTCGCATTTCTACGATGGCCTGGATTTTATCAGGGTCCACCTGGATGCCTTTGGCGGTAATAACTAATCCCAGAAATTTGCCACTAGATACCCCCAAAAAGGACTTTGTAGGATTCATCTTGAGTTGATGTTGGCACATTAACTCGAATACCGTCCTCAAGTCTCGAATGTGATCCTCTTTGAGGCGGCTCTTGATGGCTATGTCGTCCACGTAATATTCTACCGTTTTGCGTAAATGCTCATAAAATATGTTACTCATTGCCCGTTGGTATGTAGCCCCGGCGTTCTTCAATCCGAAGGGCATGACCGTATAGCAATATACCCCCAACGGTGTCCGGAAGGCAGTGTGCTTCTCGTCTTCAGGATGCATCTTGATCTGATTGTATCCCGAGAATCCGTCCAATAAAGATATGCATTTAAAACTGCAGGTGTTGTCGATCATGATGTCTGTGATGGGAAAAGGGAACTCATCCTTGGGGCAGGCTGTATTCAGATCTCGGTAATCGATGCAGATACATATTTTTCCACTTTTCTTCGTGACTGGGACAACATTGGCGACCCAGTCGGGATGTTGCTCTTCTCGGATAAAGCCGCAGGCTATCAACTTCTTGACTTCAGTTTCGATGGCGTCCATCATATCCGGGCGGAACCGGCGTTGGTGCTGCTTCACAGGCTTTGAATCGGTCAATATATTAAGTTTATGAGTAGCCATCTTTGGATCAAGTCTGGGCATATCCTCATAATTCCATGCAAAGACGGCGATATATTCTTTTATCAGCTGGATAACTTCTTCCCTTTCAGCTGGGGAAAGATTGTTACTGATAAATATCGGCTTTGGCGAAAGTTCATCCCCGACGTCAACCTGGATAACTTCATCTTTAGTGGAAGGTTCTCTCTGCTCGAAGCGGAACTCCCATTGTGTATCCATTTACTGAGCCCAAACGTCATTCTCAAATAGTTCGGATTCTTGTTCGTCTGATTCGAAGGGATCCGTCACTACCATATTTACTGGTAATGTTTGCTCGAGCGCATGAGATGAGTCGGAGGGCGACGAGCCATCTTGAAAAGAGGAAAAGATATCCTCGCTTGACTTAGAAGTTGCAAGGGAGGTGGCATACCCTAACCCGAAACGGGTTTGTTGATAGTGGGGATTGCCGAGCAGTGGCGTTCGTCTGCCTTTCCCGTAGTTGAGACCTGGTTCCAGCTTCAAGTCGTAACCCATACTTCGTATGATTTTTAAATCTTGCGGGCTGTACCTGTGAACTTGTATTTCACCAGCGTCGTCGTCGAAAACCTCTTCTGGTATAGTCGACTCGTTGCGCATGCGGCCGAAGACTATTGGATGCTGACTGCTGGTGGTAGGCGGAATAATGAAGATAGAATCCTTATGTGGTACATATGTTGTGACGACATTGGATGATGACGCTACCTCCTATATGTACGGATGATAAGAATCCATAGCTTCCAAGAATTTTTGCGCTATAGGTTCTATATCGTCATGGGGAGAGGATTCCTGATTTGGAATCGGAGCGTCGATATACTGGAAAAGAGGTCCTTTATTATCATCAGAAACTGCATTCCTGGTCGCATTTACACCAGTCGGCTGCCTGTTGCGCCGAAGGTTGATGACCAAGGGTGGAGGCTTCTGGTTCAAAGTGATCACTAGAGGATCACCCCCTTTTCCTGACCTGGTCCTGTTCAGGTGGATAGCCATAGGCTCCATGGCTCTTGGACGAGTGGTTCGCCCTTTCACTCTGATTGACAGCAGTAGTGTGGCAGAGAGTTCTTCTGGCTTCTGGTGGGATTCCTTCTCTGCTTGGGCTGACACGTCTTCCGTGCGGTCTTGAGAGTATAACACAGCATCGGAGTAGTAGGATTCTACTCCTTTAAACGGGTTCAGGTCAGCAACCTCCGTCTGTACTGTTCCTTGGGCGTCTACATATTTAAGGCATTGATGTAGAGTCGAAGGAACGATGTTGTGGTCGTGGATCCATGGTCTTCCCAGCAAAATGTTGTAGGACACCTCTGAACCGATAACGTAACATGTAGCCACCGATCTGAGGTTGCCAATCTGGATCCTTAGGCGAATTTTCTCCAACGGCTTACTTCTTCCAGCGTTGAAACCCACGATTGTAGTGGTGGTGTAAGCCAATTCGCTGGTGGGAATTCTCAGCGGTCTGAGCAGACTGTGAGGGATGATGCTGATCGACGATCCCGGATCTATGTGGATCCGGTCGACCTCCATGGAACCGACGTACCCGGTGTAATAGAGGGGTCTGTCATGTCTGTCATGTCTGTTATGTTTTAACAGCATGTCGCCTTGAGTGAAAGTGATATTTGGGACCACCTCCATCACATTGTGGCATTGAGGACACGCCACGGGTTCTTCATCGGGAGACTTGAGCTGGGTCAAGTATGCCTCCGCCTGCATCAGAGCTTTACTCAGGGCTAGACGAGTGTCTTGGGAGAGCCTGAGTAGCTCTAAGATGGACAGCCTGGCTGGTGTATTAGCCAGTTGGGCCAGGATGTCGAAGTTGTATGGCTTCTCTAAACCTTTGTTTGGAATGTTTTTCACAGGTTTATCGAAGCACACTTCTTTTTGCTTTCCCTTGTCCGCCGAAGTTGGTCTTGAAGGACCGGTCTCTGGTACGACGGGTTCTGGTTCTGAAGGCTTGGCAGCTGAAGTGTCTGCCGGTGCATCTTCCTGACTCGCTCCGGAGTCCTTGAGGTAAGCTTTCCCTGAACGGGTTGCAGCCAGTACCTCGTCTTCGTCTGATGTCGAAGAAGTCGCAACCATATGGCATGGTTTGCATTTGGAGCTCTTTCTAGACGTAGCCTTAGTAGCATTAGTCCCTTCCTCGAGCTCTGATACCAAATCCGGATGAACCCACATAATCTCGCCGCGCCGGGTGGTTAGGGGTACCAGGTCATGATTTTGACCCCTACCTGGAGGGAGATTGACGATGTTCATCGTGGTCCGGGAAATGGGTGTGATACCATCCGAGACTTCTTGGGGAGGCAGATTGCCAAACTGCAGACAGATCATGTTGGCCGTGACCGTCTTCTCGGTGTTGTGTAGAGTGATGGCCTTAGCATCGATCAACCCCTGGATCTTCCTTTTCAGTATATAATACGCCTTTGTCGGGTGGTGTACGTATCTGTGGAAGATGCAGTATTTGGGGTCGTTAGTACTGCCGACTTCTTGGGGCCATCTCTGTTCCGGAAGGGTAATCTTGCCACTTTTGACGAGACATTCGAATATACTTGGGATATCGTCGTCGTCAAAAGAGTAGGCTTCGACGGGCCTGGAAGTCCCTGGTCTCGTCTGCGTGGTTGCCGCAATCTTTTGTCTGGACGTATTGATCGCCAGAGCTTCTTTCCCTTTGGGACCACGAGGATGGTCGTTGTTGGGAGCTGACTTCTTGCCTCTGTCAGAGGCGAAGATCATGATGCCATTGTCGTGCGCCTTGCGACTGTTGTCTTCGGCTGCTACGGCCGAGATGATGAACGAGGGCCAATCACAGAACTGATATGGTCCTGTGAACACCGAGACCACGGGAATGAGGTTCTTCCTGCAAATGTCTACCAACGCAAAGTCTGGAACTCCTGGAGGCATCTGTAAGGTGGCCTGACAAAAACGTTCGATAAAGGTGCGAACGTCCTCCTTTTCTCTTTGCTTGACTTCGATGAGAGAGGACATAGACATGTCCATTCCTCCCTCGTAGAATCGCGTGAAGAATAAAGCTTTGAAGTCCTAGAAGGAAGTAATGCAGTTGTCCGCCAAGCTACGATACCACTGATAGGCTACTCCTGAGAGACAGCCTTTGAACACCCGAGTGAGGAGGGCGTCGTTTCCTTGCAGCAACACCGTCATCATACTGAAATAGTTCATGTACTAACTTGGTGATGTTTTTCTCTCGAACAGAGCCATAGTCTGAGGTTTGTACCTCGGAGGGAAAGGGACCTCTTCCCAGATAACTGGGTAAGGCTGGTTGATTCCCAGTTTCTTGAGCTGATCTTTGTGCTTCAAGGCGTCAAACTGGGCCTTCAACTCCCGTACTGCCTGCATTGGATTTTCATCCGGAAGCGGGACTACGGAGTGGTGTGGAGTTGGTTGTATCGTGACTCCAACGGGAGGCGATATATTCTCCGAGTGAGGAAGCGGAGGAACCGCTGACTCTTGATCTAGAGCAGGCTCTTGGCTCGGGTTAGATGGTGGTAAGTCCACCCCCACACGTATCTGAGTTGGCGGGACCGATGCTTGAGCCATGGCAGTTATGTGCTGAGTTAGCATCATCTGGTGCATGTTCTCCATCATGGATTGCATTTGTTTCAGAGATGTCTCCAGTATAGTGATGCGTTGTTCCGCGCTCCCTAACGGCGAAGCTTCCTCGCGTTCATCCTCAATGGCATAAACTCCCATCTCCCTGGGTGTCACTGAAGAATGAGTATAGGTCGCCGTAGAGGTTGACTCTATACTTCCAGTACCTGATTCGGGGGATTGGCGACCCCCAGCGTCGGAATCAGAGGAGTACGAAGCTGGTTGTCGTGACCTTGCACGAGTGTTTTGGAATACCCCAGCTCCAGCATTCCTGAGGAGTTCATTAAATCTCCTTCGGCTCGGAGGCCTAGAGGGATGACGTCTTGAGCTCGACCCTCCTCTAGGTATGTATGAAGCCATGTTCACAGAGGCATGCGCGGGCTCTTCTTCATGGAAAGACAAAGAGTAGCTCAACCGGTCAAAAACCGACCGTTTTGCTTCAGAACAGCAACAATTAATCACAACCTTATGACTATTACAACAGTACTCATTAGGAGGCGTAATAGACATGTTGGAAGGTCCCCTCTCCTTACGCTTCTGGATTAGATATTTGCGCAGGTCAGGAGGAGTCGCAGAGGAAGAAGACGACGGCTTGTTCCTTCTGTTCCCGCCAGTGGGCATGCGGAGGTTGGGAACCATGGTTTTCCCTGTGCCACCTGTGTACAACAGATTGGCCATCTGGGTAGCGGATAACCCTGAGGAGGGTGTCTTCCCGCAACCTGAGCTTGCTTTACGCCGAGGGACTACGTCTGGCGTAATTTGGAGATTTGCTCAGACTGGCGTAAAGCTGAAGAGGTCCTCAGTTGGTTGTCAGCACCTCGCGTAACCCGGAGGGTGAGTAGATCGTTCCCTCGCTGGCGTAAAGGTCGAGAAGGTGAGTAGTCCGCCGCTTGCTTTCCCTTGCATAGATTGCAGGGATCATCTGCTTTTTCGCGGAAGGCAGATAAAGTTTTACGCGTGGAATGCGTTTGAAATTTCTGATTTGGGGCCAAGGCTTTATCAGATATGTTGTCTATTCCGCCAGTGACGGGAGACTGTATTTTACGCGCAGGGCGCGGAGTGGACTTCTGGGTTAGCGCTGAGGCCTTGTCAGAAGTTTTGTCGGCCCTGTCAGAGACAGGCGACTGTATTTTATGTGCAGGGCACGGAGGGAGCAATGCTACAACCTCATTGGTCTGAGAGATCGGAGAGTCCACAGGAATGGTAGAGGATGTCTTGGGCATCCAGACCTTGCGCAGCTTTTTATCGTCTTGGACGGAGAGAGGGTGAGGGCTACCCCCGGTTCGAAGCATGTCTTCGTAGGCAGACTGGTCGAATTGGACGACCAGTGTCTTCTTCACTATTCCTACAGATACCGTATCGTGTTGAGCAATTACTTCCTCATCAGAAGAGAAAGACGTCCCCAGCAGATTCGCCATCATGTTTGTGGTAAAAAAATAAAAGAATGAAATGTATTCAAGACGGGGTATATACGAAACCCGTTTTCTTTGGTTTACAAACAAACTTGTACAATTTAATCCTATATGAGGATGTCGAAGTACAATTTATAAATCTGGGTAAATATTGCTATAGGTGTCTGATCTGCAGTCGATCACTTTAGCCCTTGGACCACACAATGATGAAGAAGTGTCGTAGAAGACAGGAAGTAGCTTCGAAGGTTGCAAAAAGAGGGTGGATGTACGATGTCAAAGTCGTCGATCCCTACTCTTTGCCTGAGCTCCGGACTCCTCTCTCTCTCGAAGACTCTTCGACCTCTCCTCAACCTCCAATGTTTCGACCCACGGTTCGATCTCTTTGGAGGTTTTTTGACCAATCTCCTCCTTCTTCGATCTTCCTTTTAAAAGTTTGACCGTTGATTAATTTCTCGACCTTTTCCTCTGTTGATAGAGGTCTCTATTTATAGAGTTTTAGTGATAGTGACCACTCAGTCAGTGTAAAAACCGAGGAGTGGACAGTACAACACCCTTTTACACAACGGTTAAAATAACCAATGCCTGCGTATAGATGATCTTTTGAATGAGCGTGTGACGCGGGTCCAAGTAAGGGACAAAATGCGTATAACTGCTACGAAGATCATGACGTAAAAGCCACGCAGGTAGGTATCCCTCGTGTAAAAGAGGTTGGCGTAGAAGCTAATGTCTGTCACCATGGCATAGAAGCCAAGTAGGCATAGAAGCCGGGTAGGCGTAGAAGCCGAGTGGGCGTAGAAGCCGAGTGGTCATAGAGGCCGAATGGTCATAGAGGCCGAATGGGCGTAGGAGCCGAGTAGGCGTAGAAGCCGAGTAGGCGTAGAAGTCGAGTGAGCACAGAAGCTGAACGGGCGTAGAAGCGGCTGCGTAAGGTGCCAGAGCGCTGATGTGGACGTCTTAGCCGAGTAGGCGTAGAAGATATAATCAAATCCCTTGCATTAAATGCAGAGATCTGCCACCATCCTGTGCATTAAATGCAGATGCTTGTCTTTAAGATTTTCCATCATTCTGTGCATTAAATGTAGATACGCGTCTCGAATCCTGTGCGCAGAGTAGCTGCTGACATGGCAGGCTGTTTGTCCTCCGCGGAGCGTAAGAAGCTCATGTCTGCCTGTGTAGAACTAGGCAGCGTATTTCCTTCTATGCGCAGGAGTAGTTTACGCGAAGGGGATGTCACTAAACGACGGTTCGGTGACATTAAATCAAATCCCCCGCATTAAATGCAGAGATCCGCCATTATCATGCGCATTAAATGCAGAGGCATGTTTTGAAGGTCTGCAGCCCTTCTGTGCATCAAACGCAGAGACGTGCCTCGAGAAACTGTCACCGCTCTGTGCATTAAATGCAGAGGCGTGCCTCGAGCCCTGTAAGAAGTGCAGCTTTCGACGTGGCAGGCGGTTTGTCTTCCGTGGAGCGTAAACAGCTCACATCCACCTGTGTAAAACTAGGCGGCGTAGTCCTCTGTACGCGAAAAAGTAGTTTACGCAAAGGGAAAGGCAGTAAACGACAGCCTGGGTTGCAGTGTCATGCCATCATTATAGCCATCGCCTGGGTAGTCGAGCAGTATCCTTTTGTCAGAAGTCCAGACGTCAGGTTCATTTGCAGGACATGACAGGTTCCCTTCGGAGAACACGAAGCATTCCTCGTACGCTTTAATGCTACATTGAAAGCGGATGCGTTTTACACCATATAGGCGACGAAGCCCTTTGTTCTACGCTGAAGCAACATGGACATACTGCACCTACGCGGGTGGTCCTTTGAGCTTTAATATTGCACGTTGTGCTCAGCGGAAAAAGCTCTTGATTTGCATGCTTGATGGCTCTGAGGTCATCTCTTTACGCTGCCCTGCACCAATAAGCTGCGTATAGCCATCTGGCGTATTTTTCATGCTTCTACAATGTTGTGAGAGTGTACGAAAAAACTTCTCATAAAACTGAGACGGGATGAGAGAGATATTATACCTCAAAGTTGGGGGGTCATGGTGGCATTTCTGCACAACGTGCGTGCTCGGGGTGGACTCGGCCGACCGTTCGACGGTGCTCCGGCGATAGGCAGGGGTCAGGAGGCGGCGCGGGCTGGGATAGGGTTAGGATTGAGTTTAGGGTTAGGATTTGGATAGATATATGGCATATATATATATAGGGAGAAAGATGGGGGAGCTGCGGGTATTGTCACGACCCGCACCCGGAAGTTCGGGCACGAGTGCGTGGGTACGTCCAGCCTACGCCGCAGAGTCGGCGGTAGTACGATGTCTAGGTCAATCCATAATTACTAACTAGCTCATTCACAACAACATAGGCAAGATAATAATGAGAATGAAACTTAAGATTGCAACTGAAAATAAATGTGACAACAGATTCAAATGTTTAAGTACAGAAATTCAATATTCAAATCGGGGACAAACCCGATAAATAAGATAAGAAATAGAAATGAAAGATAGCTACTACTAGCTACTCAGCAGCAGGGGTCTCCTGGGTGGGTTCTGGCTCCTCATAGGTATCATCTGTACCCTCATAAGGACCATAATAAGTAGGGGCAAGATCCTTATCATCGCCTAAATCAACAGATCCAGTCAGGAAAGGAGCAAAGTACACAGTGCACAACAAGGTTAAACTAAATATTTTATGACAATTAAATATTGGCTATTATGTTGAGAAACAGCATTAACAGAACATTATTATCTCAGAGTTAACTGCAAACAGGAATATGAGAAACAAAAATAAATGAAACAGGAAATGAAACTACAATAGCCAGCAAGAAATAACCAGAAACTATATGTGTGTACTTGTGTTTGTTTTTAGAATACATAGTTGGCATGTAGGGGTTTATAAGGCTAATCAGGCACGCCATAGGCGGCTAGCAGTCAGGAATAATCGAGTATCAGGCTGATGGTACAGTCGCGTACCAAAAGCTAGCAGTCACGACAGGGGAAAGGGTAAACTACATGCCTCCTAGTATTCTCCCACCCGACATGAAAAACAAGACAGGAACTACCAATATTCAAGACATGAAGTTCAACATTTCTAACACGATGTGTAATCATCAAGGGTACATGTAAGACAGGGAATTAATTATCACAATATATGAAGATTAACTTGAGGTGCAGGTACTTGCCTGTTGTTTGGATCTGATTAGTTAGGTTCTTGGGGGAAAAGTCCAGAGATGAGTCCAAAAGCTGAAATAGACATTACCATCATGCTCAGAAGATGTCAAATAGCTAGAAACGCCTGTCCTTGGGTCCAATTTGGAGACAAGGGCAAAAAAGGCAGTTTTGGGTCAAAACGGGGTCCGCCGGTGGGCCCGCTTTGCACCGAAAAACGTGTCCGGGTCAAAGGTCTCCAAATTCACCAAACTTAGTGTCAACAGGTCAGGAACGCTGATACGAACCCAACAGAACTTCCAGATTTGGATTCCGATGAGCCGAACACAAAATCGCCCGTCGAGCGGTGCCTATGGGGCCCACGACACGCAATTTCGTCAACGTTCTCAGAATCGAACCAAACTTGACCCACAGGACCAGCGTATCGCTACGAGTCCGATGGCGCAAGTTTTGTCTCGATCTGACGAGTGTGCACGAAGTTAGGGTGAATTGCAGAAAAGCTAGATACGGGGCGATGTCCGCGGATATGCGTTGATTCCGGTGTGCACGCACACCCGAATCAGCTTCCGCGAAATCTCACACGTCCGTATCGACGGTGCGTACGTATCTGCGAAGACCGCACGCGACCAAGTCATCCCGTTTGGCGGGACGTACTCAGTTTCGGGGGTAAAACAGGGTCTGGTTTTTCTTGTTTTTGGATCGCGGTGTGCGATCACCACAGGACGCGATGTCCCGAACAGTTTGTCCGGACACCGAGAGGGTCATACAGGCTTCACAACGCAATTTGCGGAAATGGAAACGGAGCTACGAGGCGAAAGTTACGCGTACCTGAAGGGGACCCGGGAATCAGGGTCGAGGCGTGTCCGTGTCGTGTCCGACACGGAATCCCAAATTAGGGTTAGGGTTTCTGAGCTTGGACACGCCGGAGCTCCGCCGGCTGCTGGACGGGGGCGGATGGCTCGGGGACGGCCGGCTCGAGGCGGGGCGAAACTGGCGGAGGCGGCGGAGGGCCGGAGGCGGTCGGAGCAGCGGCAGGGGTCGGCCTCGGGCTGCTGCTGCTGCGCTGAGGAGAGGGAGGGGCTGGCCGCGGTGGAGGGCGCTGCGGGTCGACGGCAAGGAGGGGATGGCGGCGGCGCTAGGCGGTGGTCGGAGGAGGAGGCTGGTGGGGTGTAGCCGCGAGGGGGGGTGATTTATAGGGGTGTCGGGGTGGTTCGTGGCCGGGGAAGGCGGGCCGGGGAGAACGTGGGGGTGAGGTGGCCGGCCGGTGCGGGGGAGGGCGCGGCGGAGGCGGCGCACGACGCGGAGGCGAGGGAGAGAGGGGGGGACCGGGTCGGAGGCGGTCGGGTGGCTAGCGGGTCGGGTTGCCCGACCCGACCCGACCCGGAAAGGCAGCGGGCTGGGCTGGGCTTCGGCCCACTGGGCCGGGCCGGCCCAGAAAATAAAAAATATATATATATAAATAATAATAATAATAATAATAATTAAAAACAGTTAATTAATTAATTAATTAATAAAACAGTTTTTAGGCATTTAAAAATAGGTCTGAGGCCCAGAAAAATCCAGAAAATTTACCCTAAGTCCAGTTTTCCATTTTACACCCAAAAATATTATTTTCATGATATTTTAATATTATTTATTGTCAATTAAAAATCATTTATTAATTGAAAACCTTGATTTTAATTACAGAAAATTCCCAGAAAATTCCAGAAAATTAGGAAAAATCCAAGATTTAATAATTTGAAAATTTTGGGGGTTTACAACCTACCCAACTTACAAAAATTTTGTCCTCAAAATTTAAGAATAACGAGGCACGAAAAGAAAGGCCGAGAAATAAAATACACCTCAGGGTTCAAAAAGATAGGGGTATCGCTCTCTAATCTCGTCTTCTCGCTCCCAGGTGGATTCGCCGGGGGAATGGTGCTTCCAAGCTACGCGAACCAGGGAGATAACCTGGTTCCGAAGGACTTTCTCCGAGCGATCCAGTATCTCCACGGGTTGCTCTTGGTAAGTCAGACTTGGGCCTACTTCGAGCTCTGAGTGATCCAAAATGTGGCTGGGGTCTGACACGTACTTCCTCAGCTGCGACACGTGGAAGACGTTATGGACTCCTTCCAGAGAGGGTGGCAATGCCAGACGGTATGCCACTTCTCCGATTTTCTCCTGAATGCCAAAAGGTCCAATGAATCTTGGGCTGAGTTTTCCACTCCTTCCGAACCTAATGGTGCCACGTGTCGGAGAAATCTTTAAGAACACCAGCTCTCCAACCTTAAAATAGAGTCATAATCAAGTCTTAGTTCCATAAGCAAAATGTTTAAATTGACTTGAATTTCATAAATTTAATTACCTCAAATTCTAAGGGCCTTCGGTGGCTATTTGTCCAATGTCGTTGCCTGTCTTGAGCCACTCGAAGTCTGTCCCTTATTTGCTTTACCTTCTCAGCTGAATCGATCACCATCTCTGGTCCCAGCAAGGCTCTTTCTCCAACGTCGTCCCATGATAGCGGGGTACGACATCTTCGTCCATACAGAGCTTCAAATGGAGTCATCTCGATGCTGGCTTGATAACTGTTATTATAAGAGAACTCCACCAGATGTAGGTAGTCTTCCCAGGATCCTCCAAAATCCAAAACACATGTACGGAGCATATCTTCAAGTGTCTGGATTGTACGTTCCGATTGTCCATCGGTTTGGGGATGATAAGCTGTGCTGAATTTGAGTTGCGTCCCCAAGCTGGCTTGTAAGCTCTTCCAGAAGTGAGAGGTGAACCTTGAATCTCGGTCGAAGACAATACTTACTGGAACTCCATGCAGCCTAACAATATGTCTGATATATAAATCTGCCAGCTTCTCTGTAGATAGCCCTACTTTGAAAGGTAGAAAATGTGCAGACTTGGTCAGTCTATCTACTATCACCCAGATTGCATCCTTACCACTAGGTGTCCTTGGAAGTCCGGAAACAAAATCCATTGTGATATGTTCCCACTTCCACTCCGGAATGGGTAGGGGTTGAAGCAGTCCTCCAGGTCTTTGTCTTTCTGCCTTGACTTGCTGGCACACTAAACAACGAGATACGAACCTGGCTACTTCTCTTTTCATGCCATGCCACCAAACATGCGTCCTCAGGTCCTTGTACATCTTGTTGGCTCCTGGATGTATAGAGTATTGCGATCTGTGCGCCTCTTGCATAATTTCTTCTCTTATGTCTCCTTGAGGTACACATAATCTATCTCCATGCCTCAGTGATCCATCCTCATGAATTCTGAAATCTTCTACTAGTCCAGCTTGCACTTGACCTCGAAGGCTTCACAGGCCTTCGTCTTGAAACTGAGTCTCCTTGATCTTGTCTATTAAAGTAGACTGAATCTGCAAGTTCATCATTTGGCCTTCTTTTCCTGGGATAATTACTTCAATACCTAAACTTTCCAAGTCCCCCAGCAGGTGTCTGTCCATAGTCAAGTACATCGCCATAGGATACCTGCTTAGAGCATCAGCAACTACATTTGCCTTCCCAGGATGATATTGAAGGGTAATATCAAAGTCTTTCATTAGTTCCAGCCACCTTCTTTGCCTCATGTTTAGCTCTTTCTGGGTGAAGATATATTTTAAACTTTTATGGTCTGTAAATATTTTTACCCTTTCTCCATAAAGAAAATGCTTCCATAGTTTAAGAGCAAAAATGACAGCTGCCAATTCTAAATCATGAGTTGGATAATTCTTTTCATGAGGTCGAAGCTGTCTAGAGGCATATGCTATTACCTTCTTGTTCTGCTCCAGTACGCAACCTAGACCTTTTTCCAGAAGCATCACTATAAATAGCGAAACCTCCGGTTCCGGAAGGTAAGGTCAGAATAGGGGCAGAAGTCAGTCTTTTCTTCAATTCCTCAAAAGCATGCTGACATTCATCAGTCCAGGTGAACTCTTCATCCTTCCTTATTAATTTTGTCATGGGCTCCGCAATTCTAGCAAAGTCCTTCACAAACTTCCGATAGTAGCCAGCTAGTCCCAGAAAACTTCTAATCTCAGCTACAGAGTCTGGAGTGGGCCAGGATTCTACTACAGCTATCTTCTTAGGATCTACTGCTATTCCATCTCCAGTCACAACATGTCCCAAGAATTCTACTTTGTCTAGGAAGAAAGCACATTTAGACAATTTTCCATAAAGTTTTTCCTTCCTCAAAGTCTCCAAGGCTAACCTCAAATGTTCTTCATGTTCTTCGGGGGTCTTGGAGTAGATCAAAATATCATCAATGAAGACCACTACAAATTTGTCTAGGTATGGCTGGAAAACTCTGTTCATTAGGTTCATAAAAACTGCTGGAGCATTCGTCAACCCGAACGGCATTACTAAGAATTCGTAGTGTCCGTTCCGGGTATTGAAAGCAGTTTTAGGGATGTCTTCCTTTCTCACCCTTACTTGGTGGTAACCAGACCTTAAATCAATCTTTGAAAACACCCGAGCTCCACTCAGCTGATCGAATAAGTCATCTATCCTGGGCAGGGGATACTTATTCTTAATTGTTAAGGCATTCAAGGCCCTATAGTCAATACACATTCGGGATGTTCCGTCCTTCTTGGGCACAAATAATACTGGAGCTCCCCAGGGTGAGACACTAGACCTAATGAAGCATTTGTCTTCTAGTTCTTTGATTTGCTCATTTAGTTCTATTATCTCCTTCTTGTTGATTCTGTAGGGATTTTGAGATACTGGTGCTGCTCCTGGCACTAGGTCAATAGAGAATTCAACTTCTCGGTCTGGGGGTAGGCCTGGGAGATCTTCAGGGAAGACATCAAGGTATTCAGAGATGATAGGTGGCAATTCTTCTGTTACTAGGGCTCCACAAATTATATTATTACCCATTTCTCTAGAACCTCTAGCAAATTCAAATTCTGGCTTGCCAGGGGGTCTGAAGATTACACTGCCTCTGTGACAGTCTATTGTGGCATGATGTTGACTTAACCAATCCATACCCAGTATAATGTCAAAACTGGGCACTGGCATTACAAGTAGTCTAGCATACAGTTCTCTTCCATATAATGTGATAGGACAATTGTTACATGCATCACTAACCGGAATGATTCCTCCACCGGTAATGATCTTATAACAATTCCTAAGGGGTTTAGTGCTTAAGCTATGCTTCATAAGGAAATCTACTGACATGAATGAATGCGAAGCTCCAGAGTCAAATAAAGTAATAGCTTGTATTGAATTTATAAGCACAGAACCTGTGATCACGTCTGCTGTGGCCTCAGCTTCTTCCAGAGTCATTGCATAAGCACGGCCTTGCTGCGGTGCACCCCTCTGTTGTTGCTGGTGCTGAGCAAAGCGTTGTTGTTGTGTTGGAAGTGGGGGTCCCCTTTGTTGTACTGCTGGGGCCCTGGTCTGGGCTGGAGCCTTTGGTGCTGCTGGGCGTTCTTGAGCAGCTGGACAGTCCCTCATTTGATGCGCTGCTGAGCCGCAGTAGAGGCAGGCACCTAGCCTCTTCCTGCAGACTTGCCAAGTATGACCTGGTTTTTGGCAATAGCCACAAGGGGCAGTATCACTACCACATTCCGAAAACAGGGGTATTTTCGACTTTTTATAATATTTGATATTATTATAGTTACAATTAATTAAATTGCATGATAATATTTTTTATTTTTTAATTATGTGTGATGTGTAACTTAAATATTATTATATACAGTGTTCATTTGTTTTGAGCTAGCAGACTAGACCTAGAAGCCCAGTAGATGACCACCTGTCCGAATTATAGAATTCTGGATTTCATTATTTTAGTTAGAATTTAATATTTTGGAGATTGTAATTAATTACCGTACTTTAATTAATTATTGCGCATTGCCTTTTTGCTTCGATATTTGGAGCAGTATCCTGACTTCTGTCTTCCAACAAATTTCACCATCTTGCCCTAGACATGCCCGCCTTCAGTTCTGCTATTTTGCAACTCGTAATTATGCTCCCTGTGCATTATTTCTGGCCGCACAAAAATCGTCGCGGACGTTTATTTTAAAATTCCTATTTTGTATCGTTGTGCGTTCCAATCGAAAATTGGAGGCCATCTTGACCTATTTTTCGTGCGGCCCAAATTAGGGTAATATCTTGTTCTGAGTCTTCTTCATTATTGGTATTGATGACCTGACCTGATTTTGGTCCCATGTACTCCTAATTAATTGTTGAACATAACTTGTATTTTATTCTAATTAAATTGAGGATACTATTTAAACCAATTCTAAAATCCCAATTTAATTCCAGTGCCCTGCAAATTGAGCCATACCAAACTTACAGTGCCCCCTGACCCTACAAAACACCGGACCCCGAATCGCCCGCCAAATTTTCGTCATTTTATGTGTTTGTGCAATTTCCCAAATTTGAGGGGGCCAAATTGCAAATTTGCATCTTGTGGCTTCACCCAATTGTTTAAACAATGAAGGAGCCCTATTAATTTTAATTAAATCTCTCACCCTCATCCCCCATGAATTAATTTTTCTCTCATGTCAAATCTAAGCCACACATTCTAGGGGTCAAATCCTCACCCTTCATCAAACCCTCTCCCCTATATAATGTCATGTCACTATCTACCCATTTCCCTAGAAAACCCTAATCCCCAAGCAAGCCCCCATCTCTCTCTCTCTCTCTCCTCCATCCTCAACCGTAGGAAACCTCCTTCTTTTCTTTTCTCCTTCTTCTTTTCTTCTTCTCTTTCCTTTCTTCTTCTCCTTCTTCCTTCCTTCTTCTTTTTATTTTTTGAATTCAAATTCAAAGGGAAGAAGGGGGGAACACTGTTCATCCCCCCCCGCACAGTTCCTGTTCCCGAGGCGGCCCTCTCCAGCGGCCGCTGATCCTGTGCACCCGACGGCCCTGTGCTCTCGGCCGACTCCCCACCGAGCCGAGCCGACCTCCGGCGGTCACCCAATATCCATCCATCCATCCATCCACATCCCCCCGGCAGCCGACTATTAGCTCCGGCTGCTCCTCCATCTCACCCTCCCTGCACCCCGACCGCTTCTCAGCCCCGGCGGCCAACCCCGGCCATTTCCGCTGCTCATCCCCCTCCGGCGAGCGGTCAACTCCGACCCCGGCTCCCTGTTAACTCCGGCCGGCCAAACTCCCACCACCACCATCCACCACCATCACCATTCAACTCCACCACCATCACCATTAGAACCTCCACCACCTTGCTCGACTCCTCCGGTCCGGCGGCCACCGCTCACCCGCCGGCCTGTCCACTGCTCCGGCCCCGCAACCCGCACGACTCCAGTCCGGCGGCCAGCAAGCCCCGACCCCACTGAAACTCCCGCTGCTCCCCTTCAACCCTCTCGCTGACATCAACCGCCACCACCACCAGTACGAGACTCCGGCCGTACTCCGGCCAACCACCCAACCACAGTAAGTTCTCCTCCCCTCTTCCCTTTTTCCCTGTGTTATTAATGTATGTATATATGTTAATGTATATGGATATACTAGTATGTGTATTTGTATATATTAATTAATGTATAGTATATATATTAATGTATATATATATAACTAATGTATAGGTATTTGTATGTATATAATTAATGTGTATACATATACATATATCTGTGTGTATGTGTATTAATATACATGTATATAGTGTGGTTATTATTTTGGTATAAATATATATGTATAGTATATATATATTTTGTATATGTATTTGTATGTATATAGTTATGTGTAGATATCTATATATGTATATAAATACGTATACGTATATTGGTATGTAATTATGTGTATGTTTAATTTTAATTGGTATGTATATATGTTAATGTATATATAGTGTCTTTTACTAGTGTATATATATTTTACATATAGATATATACGCGTATATTTTTGATATATATGTATATATATATCTCAAGTATTCACTATTTTTATATATATGAATATTAAAAAGGTATGTTAGTATAAATACGTATTAAACATATATATGTGTATAAATTGTCTGTGTACATATAATACATGTTAATGTATGTTTGGTATTTAATATTATGTGTTGCACAATAAATTAGTATATATAAAACCGTATTGGTATAAAATATATTAATGTATGTTCAGTATTTAATGTTATAGATAAATATATTGGTATATATATATAACTGCATTTTGGTATAATTTATATTGGTAAGGTATATATTAAACTAATACATTTTGGTATAAATATGTGTACCTATATATATATGCATGTATAAATATATTTTTGGTATGTAATATATATTGGTATATATTTTGTGTACGTGGATATTATTATACATGTAAATAGTATAATTATTATTTTGGTATACAAATATATATGTGTATATATGTAATATATATTCGTATTGATATATTTTCATGTAAATATGGATAATAGACTACATATTTGGTAATTTGGTATATATAAATATATGTACTTGTATACATATATGGTATAGACACAAATATGTATTTTGGTATATGTATGTACTTATATGTTAATTGGTATATATATATATATAAATGTAATTTGGTATAATTATATATATAGTATAAATTAAATTGGTGTATTAGTCTTGGTATATTTTAATAATATTGTAAATCGTATTTTTGGCATATATTAAATGATACATATATATTGTATATGTATTTATTTTGGTGCAAGTGTATATTGTAGGTATATATATATATATATATATATATATATATATATATATATATATATATATATATATATATATATATATATATATTGTAAATACATTTAAATTGGTGCATGTATAAATATTGTAAGTGAAATATGTTTTACGTATCCCTACTAGATGACCCTAGTTGACTAGTGTCATGCCAGGCATAGCCCCTGAGTTAGGTATTTGATTATGTGTGTAGTATAGCATCTGATGCAAATGTTGTATTTGAAACATTTTTAGGACTGTTGGTTCCTCCAGACGATACTCTGGGACAGGACATTGGTATTACCAGCTAAGGACCCAAGGCGAGTACATTCTCTGATTAGTTTCTAATTTATGATATCTCCTATGTTCACTGTATCTAGTGTAAATATCCATGTTCTTGACACATTGGTTACACGGATTGGTATACACGGATCTCGTCATGAGATGTTATTCCTTATTCATGGTGTAGCTTGTACAAGACTTGTTTTCCTTGTTATCTTGTGCATGTACAGACACTAATTCCCGGGGAGATTTGCTACCTTCCTAGGGAATCCCGTGCCATAGCGTACCATGATTGGATCTACTATACCAGTCGGGGGTGGGGAGTATTTTAGTATAGATATGTGATCATACCCAACTTTTCATGCATTATAGCTCACCCCACGTCTCACGTCGGGTGCGGCCTGACCATCTCAGTGCCTCATAGCTGTTACGTGTGATTAGCCTGACCTCTACATGCATCATAGCTAACCAACGGTTAGCCTGACCTTCGTGAATCATAGCTAATCACATGTAACCAGCCTGATCAAGATTCCAAGCCGATCACATGTTAAAGCTAGTACTCACACACTTAGTCATAGGTTTCTTGCTCATTGACATATTGTTTCTTTTTCTGCAGTTACTTACAGTATTTCCAGTATTTCTTTTATTGTACATATCTTGTACCTATACATGCATCTGGTATATTTCTATCTAGAACTGCTACATAGTTTATGTCATTTATATAGAACTGCTAATTAGAGATGTACTTTGCTCCTTCCTGACTGGAAATATTTTTCCAGACTGTGACCTTAGTAGACTGGGTTCTGACACACTTGGGGATTGGAAGTTAATGATTGCAGGTATGATTATTTTGTCATTAGACTTGTGTTGTATTCTTTTGTTTCTTCAAATTCCTATCGTGCTGTAGTTGTGATTGAGTATGTTGTTAATATTTTCATAGTGTTATCCGAGTCTCCTTATGGAGTTGGATACTAGCGTGAGATTTTATAGATAGTACTTGACCTAGACAGCGTTCTACCGCCGATGCTGCGGCGTAGGCTGGACGTACCCACGCACTCGTGCCCCTAAACCGGGTGCGGGTCGTGACACGTTTTTAGTGGTGGCCCATGCAGGTCAGACTTCGTAAGTTGTGCGATGTCGTGGTAGTGTGACGTCTTCGTTGTACTACTGCGTGCCTGCTATAGAATATAGGACATAGGATACTAGGATGAGAGAGAATACTCAATCATAAATTCTTGAGAGATTCCTGGGACGACCCCTTGAGAATCTCATTATAAATTCTAATTTAAATCCTTTCCCCCTTGTTTCTGTCCGTCCTCACTCGCTGATATTGAGTTTGATTCTTGTTGACCAGTTGTTAACTTTAATTCCTGGCATCGTTGTTGAGTTGATTTTAAATTGAGATGAATTTTACGGGCTAAAATTTACGGTATCATCTGATGACATATATTGATGAGGACAGTGAGAAAGGATAAAACGTCTACTTTGGTTATGGAACCTAGAGTTTATCGCAGCCATATTAGCTGTCGTGACGAGAACGTAGGAACCTAACTTGGATGTACATACTTTAGTTATGAGATTTAGAGTTTCTCGCAGCCATACCGGTTGGCGTGGCGAGGATTCTAGATGACATGATTATAGAGTTGCATACCTTAGTTACGGAACCTGTCGTTTATCGCATCTATGCTTACTGGCGTGGCGAGGATTCTGTGTGTCATGATTTCTGACAGACGTGTATGATTATCAGGTTGTATCTTAAATTGGTTCTTAAAGTATCATCTCAAGACTTATCTACTTTCGTTATTCCAGGACTTTGTTCCATCGCTTCTTTTCTTTACTAGCAATAAAGATACCTTTCGTCCTTGATTCAATTCCTTTTGAGCTTATTTTCTCTGAGGATTCCTTGTTAAGTATGATGATTAGTGACTTGCAATTTTGGTTGTGTCTTGTATTAGTTTGACTGAGTGTGACTTGTGAGTTGTAAGTGTTTCTTAATTGGACATGGGAGCATTAGGCACTGATATAGAGATACCCATAGCATAGTACCTTGTAGCAATAGTTCTATGATAGGTGTTATTATAATTAGTATTGGTATTATAGAAAGAGGAGTAAGAGTATCATTGAAGGTTCCAAGAGTTAGTATCAGAACCAGCATGCCGGTCCTAGATAATCATTAAATTATGTAATTGGATGATCTCTGTAAACAATTAAGTATCAAGGAATTTCGTTAAAGATTAATGGAGCATGATGTTCAATTTGATGATTGATACTGGGTGGATCAAGAGTAAAGAAATGTATATACATAAAGGGTTTTAATGAGATGCCATGAGTAGAGAAATATCAAGATTGGTAATGAAAGTTGTGAAATATATCACAGAATAGTTTAACAGGCTATAAAAGGGTTAAGAGATATGCTTATACATCAATCGAGATATGGAACCATATGCCTGCCCTTGAGATTGAAGTAAAGCATGGGTATTATAGAAGGTACAAGTGATCATGATTGTAATAAGTTTGAGGAGATAATCTAATGATGAAGCTGGTGTTACCATACCAATAGTGCTAGTGATTTTATATCAAATACTTGTTGAGCAAGGTGCTGATGACAGTAAGTCCTTCGTGTGATGACAATTAGATTGGTGTATTAAGTAATATAGATAGAAAATTATTGAAGAAAATATGTGTGAGGATAACTTGGATTATTGGAAGAAATATTGCAAGTAATCCGGGCAGTACAAATTTTAGTACACAGTTGAGGTTGTAGATAATTGGTGTATTTGTGCGCACCTTGAGTATTAGAGACTGTGAGTATATATGTGTACTTAGATGCTTGTAGATCTAAATTTATAATTTGAAGAGTGGAAATAAATGGCAATTTTTAAGAATTTTAAGGAGTTTAGGGTTCTATGTTATTAAAATGTTTGATGATTCAATTGATTCAATAAACATAATCAAAGCTATAAGGATTCTAAAAGTGATTAAATTTTTCGATATTTTAGTATCTGATTTTGAGGAGGTATATACAATTATATTTTATTGATAGAGAAGTTAAACCTTGACGATTATTTTGAGGATTAATTCTATGGTAGATAAGAGATGAATATTAATATGAGTAGATGATATACATGTGTAAGGATCCGATGACTTGAGCATGATTGAGGTGGCACCGCAGACTGACTTGGGTGTCCATCTAGAGTTGTATTAGAAAGGGTTTAGCACTTAGTATGGTGTTATACTTGGTGTGCATGGGAGTGATGAGAACAAATAGTATGGACAATTGTGGTAGGAACGGGAACTGACAGAGGGTATGATACTAAGGAGATAGAGGTATCAAACTTTACATACAGCATTTGACCTATAATCGTGTTAGAGGTTCTTGGTATCAGATTAATAGACAGGTGTGTGCGATATGGATGTATGCATGGATCTTGTGGATTAATGATTAGTTGATATGGGTACCAGTGTACAGGAATAAGAATTAGTTAGTGAATGTGCTAGAGTTAAGTGTTTGTTAGAGATAGGAGATACCGCAAGAAATATGTTAGCAGGTTCTTTCTCATGTTGTTTTGTCTTTTGATTGATTGATTCCCTAGTACCGTGGTTGTATTCGTGATTTCTTGTTAGAGTGTAGTTGGTAGTACACCATGACAAAAGACATCATATTTCCCTTAGGTTGCATGTTGTATGATTGTAGGGAAGATTTTTCTTGAACCATGATTATTAAGGTTGACCTTGACGAAGATCTACGAAGGAGTTATGACTTGACAAGAGAGACAAGATGATTAAAATTCGAGGAAACACCAATTTAAATAGAGGGATAAGAATTTAACATGGCAGGATTTATGATGTATAAATTCCAGGAAGATTATGACATGCTTAAATTGGTTATTAAATTTGGGAAATTTTGGGAGATTATCAACATACTTATTTGATTGCAAGTTATGAACTTTAAAAATGTTATACTTTGATTTGGAGAATCCTTAAGTATCGCATTGTAAAGTATTTTGAGGGAAGAGAAAACCGAGAAATAAAAATTTTAGTGGACTAATGTTAAATTCAAACTTTTTGAACGAGATTATATTTTTATATATGTGCATTGATTAAAATCAAGTTAGAGGAGTGGGTATTAAATTCCGAGTATTGAATTATTAAGTAAAAACTTTCAGGAAATTTTTGATAAAAATGGACTTTGATTCTATTTCGAGGATTTTTCAGGAATACAAATAAATACAGAATTTTTGAAAATTGTGAAAAGACATCGTGGATTATTACCTGATTTCGTGGATGATGAATTTAAATTTTGAGGGAAATAATAATGTGCATGATTAAATGCTACTATGAGGATTTTAAATTTCGAGGACGAAATTCTTTTAAGGTGGGTAGACTTGTCACTACCACATTCCGAAAACAGGGGTATTTTCAACTTTTTATAATATTTGATATTATTATAGTTACAATTAATTAAATTGCATGATAATATTTTTTATTTTTTAATTATGTGTGATGTGTAACTTAAATATAATTATATACAGTGTTCATTTGTTTTGAGCTAGCAGACTAGACCTAGAAGCCCAGTAGATGACCATCTGTCCGAATTATAGAATTCTGGATTTCATTATTTTAGTTAGAATTTAATATTTTAGAGATTGTAATTAATTACCGTACTTTAATTAATTATTGCGCATTGCCTTTTTGCTTCGATATTTGGAGCAGTATCCTGACTTCTGTCTTCCAACAAATTTCACCATCTTGCCCTAGACATGCCCGCCTTCAGTTCTGCTATTTTGCAACTCGTAATTATGCTCCCTGTGCATTATTTCTGGCCGCACAAAAATCGTCGAGGACGTTTATTTTAAAATTCCTATTTTGTATCGTTGTGCGTTCCAATCGAAAATTGGAGGCCATCTTGACCTATTTTTCGTGCGGCCCAAATTAGGGTAATATCCTGTTCTGAGTCTTCTTCATTATTGGTATTGATGACCTGACCTAATTTTGGCCCCATGTACTCCTAATTAATTGTTGAACACAACTTGTATTTTATTCTAATTAAATTGAGGATACTATTTAAACCAATTCTAAAATCCCAATTTAATTCCAGTGCCCTGCAAATTGAGCCATACCAAACTTACAGTGCCCCCTGACCCTACAAAACACCGGACCCCGAATCGCCCGCCAAATTTTCGTCATTTTATGTGTTTGTGCAATTTCCCAAATTTGAGGGGGCTAAATTGCAAATTTGCATCTTGTGGCTTCACCCAATTGTTTAAACAATGAAGGAGCCCTATTAATTTTAATTAAATCTCTCACCCTCATCCCCCATGAATTAACTTTTCTCTCATGTCAAATCTGAGCCACACATTCTAGGGGTCAAATCCTCACCCTTCATCAAACCCTCTCCCCTATATAATGTCATGTCACTATCTATCCATTTCCCTAGAAAACCCTAATCCCCAAGCAAGCCCCCATCTCTCTCTCTCTCCTCCATCCTCAACCGTAGGAAACCTCCTTCTTTTCTTTTCTCCTTCTTCTTTTCTTCTTCTCTTTCCTTTCTTCTTCTCCTTCTTCCTTCCTTCTTCTTTTTATTTTTTGAATTCAAATTCAAAGGGAAGAAGGGGGGGAACACTGTTCATCCCCCCCCGCACAGTTCCTGTTCCCGAGGCGGCCCTCTCCGGCGGCCGCTGATCCTGTGCACCCGGCGGCCCTGTGCTCTCGGCCGACTCCCCACCGAGCCGAGCCGACCTCCGGCGGTCACCCAATATCCATCCATCCATCCATCCACATCCCCCTGGCAGCCGACTATTAGCTCCGGCTGCTCCTCCATCTCACCCTCCCTGTACCCCGACCGCTTCTCAGCCCCGGCGGCCAACCCCGGCCATTTCCGCTGCTCATCCCCCTCCGGCGAGCGGTCAACTCCGACCCCGACTCCCTGTTAACTCCGGCCGGCCAAACTCCCACCACCACCATCACCATTCAACTCCACCACCATCACCATTAAAACCTCCACCACCTTGCTCGACTCCTCCGGTCCGGCGGCCACCGCTCACCCGCCGGCCTGTCCACTGCTCCGACCCCGCAACCCGCACGACTCCAGTCCGGCGGCCAGCAAGCCCCGACCCCACTGGAACTCCCGCTGCTCCCCTTCAACCCTCTCGCTGACATCAACCGCCACCACCACCAGTACGAGACTCCGGCCGTACTCCGGCCAACCACCCAACCACAGTAAGTTCTCCTCCCCTCTTCCCTTTTTCCCTGTGTTATTAATGTATGTATATATGTTAATGTATATGGATATACTAGTATGTGTATTTGTATATATTAATTAATGTATAGTATATATATTAATGTATATATATATAACAAATGTATAGGTATTTGTATGTATATAATTAATGTGTATACATATACATATATCTGTGTGTATGTGTATTAATATACATGTATATAGTGTGGTTATTATTTTGGTATAAATATATATGTATAGTATATATATATATTTTGTATATGTATTTGTATGTATATAGTTATGTGTAGATATCTATATATGTATATAAATACGTATACGTATATTGGTATGTAATTATGTGTATGTTTAATTTTAATTGGTATGTATATATGTTAATGTATATATAGTGTCTTTTACTAGTGTATATATATTTTACATATAGATATATACGTGTATATTTTTGATATATATGTATATATATATCTCGAGTATTCACTATTTTTATATATATGAATATTAAAAAGGTATGTTAGTATAAATACGTATTAAACATATATATGTGTATAAATTGTCTGTGTACATATAATACATGTTAATGTATGTTTGGTATTTAATATTATGTGTTGCACAATAAATTAGTATATATAAAACCGTATTGGTATAAAATATATTAATGTATGTTCAGTATTTAATGTTATAGATAAATATATTGGTATATATATATAACTGCATTTTGGTATAATTTATATTGGTAAGGTATATATTAAACTAATACATTTTGGTATAAATATGTGTACCTATATATATATGCATGTATAAATATATTTTTGGTATGTAATATATATTGGTATATATTTTGTGTACGTGGATATTATTATACATGTAAATAGTATAATTATTATTTTGGTATACAAATATATATGTGTATATATGTAATATATATTCGTATTGATATATTTTCATGTAAATATGTATAATAGACTACGTATTTGGTAATTTGGTATATATAAATATATGTACTTGTATACATATATGGTATAGACACAAATATGTATTTTGGTATATGTATGTACTTATATGTTAATTGGTATATATATATATAAATGTAATTTGGTATAATTATATATATAGTATAAATTAAATTGGTGTATTAGTCTTGGTATATTTTAATAATATTATAAATCGTATTTTTGGCATATATTAAATGATACATATATATTGTATATGTATTTATTTTGGTGCAAGTGTATATTGTAGGTATATATATATATATATATATATATATATATATATATATATATATATATATATATATATATATATATATATATATATATATATATATATATATATTGTAAATATATTTAAATTGGTGCATGTATAAATATTGTAAGTGAAATGTGTTTTACGTATCCCTACTAGATGACCCTAGTTGACTAGTGTCATGCCAGGCATAGCCCCTGAGTTAGGTATTTGATTGTGTGTGTAGTATAGCATCTGATGCAAATGTTGTATTTGAAACATTTTTAGGACTGTTGGTTCCTCCAGACGATACTCTGGGACAGGACATTGGTATTACCAGCTAAGGACCCAAGGCGAGTACATTCTCTGATTAGTTTCTAATTTATGATATCTCCTATGTTTACTGTATCTAGTGTAAATATCCATGTTCTTGACACATTGGTTACACGGATTGGTATACACGGATCTCGTCATGAGATGTTATTCCTTATTCATGGTGTAGCTTGTACAAGACTTGTTTTCCTTGTTATCTTGTGCATGTACAGACACTGATTCCCGGGGAGATTTGCTACCTTCCTAGGGAATCCCGTGCCATAGCGTACCATGATTGGATCTACTATACCAGTCGGGGGTGGGGAGTATTTTAGTATAGATATGTGATCATACCCAACTTTTCATGCATCATAGCTCACCCCACGTCTCACGTCGGGTGCGGCCTGACCATCTCAGTGCCTCATAGCTGTTACGTGTGATTAGCCTGACCTCTACATGCATCATAGCTAACCAACGGTTAGCCTGACCTTCGTGAATCATAGCTAATCACATGTAACCAGCCTGATCAAGATCCCAACCCGATCACATATTAAAGCTAGTACTCACACACTTAGTCATAGGTTTCTTGCTCATTGACATATTGTTTCTTTTTCTGCAGTTACTTACAGTATTTCCAGTATTTCTTTCATTGTACATATCTTGTACCTATACATGTATCTGGTATATTTCCATCTAGAACTGCTACATAGTTTATGTTATTTATATAGAACTGCTAATTAGAGATGTACTTTGCTCCTTTCTGACTGGAAATATTTTTCCAGACTGTGACCTTAGTAGACTGGGTTCTGACACACTTGGGGATTGGATGTTAATGATTGCAGGTATGATTATTTTGTCATTAGACTTGTGTTGTATTCTTTTGTTTCTTCAAATTCCTATCGTGCTGTAGTTGTGATTGAGTATGTTGTTAATATTTTCATAGTGTTATCCGAGTCTCCTTATGGAGTTGGATACTAGCGTGAGATTTTATAGATAGTACTTGACCTAGACAGCGTTCTACCGCCGATGCTGCGGCGTAGGCTGGACGTACCCACGCACTCGTGCCCCTAAACCGGGTGCGGGTCGTGACAGGCAGCTTGTTGGTTCTGTCTTTGAGCCTGGGGTTGGGGTGCTGGAGCTCGAGGGAGAGGACGCTGAGTTTGCTGCGGGGCCCTCTGTTGTTGTTGCTGGTGCTGTTGTTAAAAAGGGCGTTTGTTGGGTCCTGCATTTCCGGTATCTCTTTCTCACTTCAGTTTGTGCCCCATATCTCTCTCTACGCCTTGTGCCACGCTCAGGATTTTTTCATAGGTACGAGCTCGGCTGGTGGTGACAGCAAGGCGAATATCCGGAGACAGCCCCTTCTTGAATCTACGGGCTCTGTCCTCCGGGGTACGAACCATGTACTCCGCAAAGTGGCTTAACCTGCTAAATTCAGCAGTATATTCATCAACAGTCAGGGTACCTTGTTCCAGTCTCTCGAATTGGCTTTCGAGAGCTTCCCGAGCTACTTCGGGGTAGAATTTCTCCTTGAATAGCCTCTTGAAGTCCTCCCAGGTGATGTCAGGAGCAGATAGTTGGGGTTCATCTCTGAACCAGGTTCGAGCAATGTCGAACAGTTGCAGGCTTGCGGACTCCACTTTGAGATCATCGGGAACCCGAGCAGTCTTCAGGAGTCTCTCGACATTCTCTATCCATTCATCGACATAGAGAATGCCCTCAGTTCCGTAGAATTCCAGGGGTCTAAGATTCTTGAAGTCTTTGGCACTCCCTGGCCTCTTGAGTGGCGACTCCTGGAACTTAATAGCTTCTGAGAGGCTGGTCCGCAGAAGTGCAGTCTGTTCTTTCTGGGATTCCACCAATCCCTGGAACACTCCTAGCAGTTGTGCCCCATCTAGGGTAACTGCCGGGACAGATGGAGGCGACGGGAGTGCAAGAGTCTCGGACACATTCTGCTCAGCTGGTTCTGATGTGCCTCCTACTGTGTTCCTGGTCTGGACCATTCTGAAAGATTAAGGGATAGGAAGATCAGAATAGAATACTTGGAAATCAAAGGCGATAGGAAAAATTGAGCAGCAATGATATCAAGAATTGAAATAAGGACGCTATACTGTGAATGAGCTTTTCCTAGAATCCTCAATTTTATTCCATACCCTGTCCTAGGGTATTACCCTATTTTAGGATAGGACCTACATGGGCCACCACAAAAACGTGTCACGACCCGCACCCGAAAGTTCGGGCACGAGTGCGTGGGTACGTCCAGCCTACGCCGCAGAGTCGGCGGTAGTACGTTGTCTAGGTCAATCCATAATTACTAACTAGCTCATTCATAACAACATAGGCAAGATAATAATGAGAATGAAACTTAAGATTGCAACTGAAAATAAATGTGACAACAGATTCAAATATTTAAGTACAGAAATTCAATATTCAAATCGGGGACAAACCCGATAAATAAGATAAGAAATAGAAATAAAAGATAGCTACTACTAGCTACTCAGCAGCAGGGGTCTCCTGGGTGGGTTCTGGCTCCTCATAGGTATCATCTGTACCCTCATAAGGACCATAATAAGTAGGGGCAAGATCCTCATCATCGCCTAAATCAACAGATCCAGTCAGGAAAGGATCAAAGTACACAGTGCACAACAAGGTTAAACTAAATATTTTATGACAATTAAATATTGGCTATCATGTTGAGAAACAGCATTAACAGAACATTATTATCTCAGAGTTAACTGTAAACAGGAATATGAGAAACAGAAATAAATGAAACAGGAAATGAAACTACAATAGCCAGCAAGAAATAACCAGAAACTATATGTGTGTACTTGTGTTTGTTTTTAGAATACATAGTTGGCATGTAGGGGTTTATAAGGCTAATCAGGCACGCCATAGGCGGCTAGCAGTCAGGAATAATCGAGTATCAGGCTGATGGTACAGTCGCGTACCAAAAGCTAGCAGTCACGACAGGGGAAAGGGTAAACTACATGCCTCCTAGTATTCTCCCACCCGACATGAAAAACAAGACAGGAACTACCAATATTCAAGACATGAAGTTCAACATTTCTAACACGATGTGTAATCATCAAGGGTACATGTAAGACAGGGAATTAATTATCACAATATATGAAGATTAACTTGAGGTGCAGGTACTTGCCTGTTGTTTGGATCTGATTAGTTAGGTTCTTGGGGGAAAAGTCCAGAGATGAGTCCAAAAGCTGAAATAGACATTACCATCATGCTCAGAAGATGTCAAATAGCTAGAAATGCCTGTCCTTGGGTCCAATTTGGAGACAAGGGCAAAAACGGCAGTTTCGGGTCAAAACGGGGTCCGCCGGTGGGCCCGCTTTGCACCGAAAAACGTGTCTGGGTCAAAGGTCTCCAAATTCACCAAACTTAGTGTCAACAGGTCAGGAACGCTGATACGAACCCAACAGAACTTCCAGATTTGGATTCCGATGAGCCGAACACAAAATCGCCCGTCGAGCGGGGCCTGTGGGGCCCACGACACGCGATTTCGTCAACGTTCTCAGAATCGAACCAAACTTGACCCACAGGACCAGCGTATCGCTACGAGTCCGATGGCGCAAGTTTCGTCTCGATCTGACGAGTGTGCACAAAGTTAGGGTGAATTGCAGAAAAGCCGGATACGGGACGATGTCCGCGGATACGCGTTGATTCCGGTGTGCACGCACACCCGAATCAGCTTCCGCAAAATCTCACACGTCCGTATCGACGGTGCGTACGTATCTGCGAAGACCGCACGCGACCAAGTCGTCCCGTTTTGCGGGGCGTACTCAGTTCCGGGGGTGAAACAGGGTCTGGTTTTTCCTGTTTTTGGATCGCGGTGTGCGGTCACCACAGGACGCGATGTCCCGAACAGTTTGTCCGGACACCGAGAGGGTCATACAGGCTTCACAACGCAATTTGCAGAAATGGAAACGGAGCTACGAGGCGAAAGTTACGCGTACCTGAAGGGGACCCGGGAATCAGGGTCGAGGCGTGTCCGTGTCGTGTCCGACACGGAATCCCAAATTAGGGTTAGGGTTTCTGAGCTTGGACATGCCGGAGCTCCGCCGGCTGCTGGACGGGGGCGGATGGCTCGGGGACGGCCGGCTCGAGGCGGGGCGAAACTGGCGGAGGCGGCGGAGGGCCGGAGGCGGTCGGAGCAGCGGCGGGGGTCGGCCTCGGGCTGCTGCTGCTGCGCTGAGGAGAGGGAGGGGCTGGCCGCGGTGGAGGGCGCTGCGGGTCGACGGCGAGGAGGGGACGGCGGCGGCGATAGGCGGTGGTCGGAGGAGGAGGCTGGAGGGGTGTAGCCGCGAGGGGGGGTGATTTATAGGGGTGTCGGGGTGGTTCGTGGCCGGGGAAGGCGGGCCGGGGAGAACGTGGGGGTGAGGTGGCCGGCCGGTGCGGGGGAGGGCGCGGCGGAGGCGGCGCGCGACGCGGAGGCGAGGGAGAGAGGGGGGGACCGGGTCGGAGGCGGTCGGGTGGCTAGCGGGTCGGGTTGCCCGACCCGACCCGACCCGGAAAGGCAGCGGGCTGGGCTGGGCTTCGGCCCACTGGGCCGGGCCGGCCCAGAAAATAAAAAAATATATATAAATAATAATAATAATAATAATAATAATAATAATAATTAAAAACAGTTAATTAATTAATTAATTAATAAAACAGTTTTTAGGCATTTAAAAATAGGTCTGAGGCCCAGAAAAATCCAGAAAAATTACCCTAAGTCCAGTTTTCTATTTTACACCCAAAAATGTTATTTTCATGATATTTTAATATTATTTATTGCCAATTAAAAATCATTTATTAATTGAAAACCTTGATTTTAATTACAGAAAATTCCTAGAAAATTTCAGAAAATTGGGAAAAATCCAAGATTTAATAATTTGAAAATTTTGGGGGTTTACAGGTATTCGCGGGTGAGGGGGGCACGGGTGATATTTGGGTTCGGGTCTGCTGTTAGGGGGATTAGGGAATACGTTTAGGGATTAGATTAAGGTTTGGGTTAGAATTAGTTTAAGGGTTTGGTTTAGGGTTTTCTTTAGTGTTTATTTTTTTCTTTTTTTCATTTTCTTTCTTATTCATTTTCTTTCTCTCTCTCTCTCTCTCTCTCTCTCTCTATATATATATATATATATATATATATATATATATATATATATATATATATATATATATATATACAACTATATATATATACACAATCAAAATATATTTATATCACTATTATTTGCAAGAAGTTTTATTTATTTATTTGTTTATTTATTTATTTATTTGTTTATTTATTTATTATTTTATAGAATGTATATGTGTGAGTAAAAAATTCTATATATATATATAAGTAATAAAATAAATTATAAAAATTATAACTCTTGAAAAAATAAATTTTATACTCGAAAATAAATATATGTATTTATATATTCTTCGAATAATTCCAATTACTAAATATAAATCTATTCTTTATATTAATAAATCAAGTATTTTATTTTCTAGCTACCAAAAAATATCTAATAAAATCCAAAAATTAATAAATACAAGAAAATATACATAAAAAATTGAAATTAAAAATTAGGGGGGTTACACGATGTCGGGGTGAACCCATATGACCTTGCCTCGCGGTGTAGTAAGAGGTACCAGCCTAGCCCGGCTGCACGGTTGCAAACTGGAGGGAGTTTGACGACTTCCATTGTTGCCTTTAGGATTGGGGCCACACCATCTTGGACTTCCGTTGCTGAAAAGTTGCCAAATTGGAAAGAGACCATGTTTGAAGCGACCTTCTTATCCTCAAAGTCCTGGGTGAGGGCTTTGGATTCGATCAACCATTGAATTTGTCTCTTCAACACGTAACAGTCTCATGTTGGATGGTGGATGTATTGGTGGTAGTGGTAGTACATGGGATCGTCGACCTTATCTGCCTCGTCAGGGCATTTGATGTCGGGTAGCCGAAGCTTATTTTCCTTCATCAGCAACTTAAAATTTTTGATGACATCATCATCATTGAAGAAGTAAGTTTTCTTCGGCTTAGGCACTTCTGTCGGCTTCTGAGTGGATAATACCGAGCCTTTGCACACATTGATGTTCAGGACCTGCTTTTCTTTATTGTCACGGCCGTTGTTGTTATTGTTGAAGGGGCATTTTCCCCTATTATCAGCACTGGGGACGTGGAGCCCAACAGGTGGGTACCTTTTGCCCTTTTTTTTCAGCTTCAGCGCTAATGATGAACGTTGTCCAGTCCTTAAACTGATTAGGGCATGTCCAGAGCCTCACCATCGGGTATAGGTTCTTTCGGTAGGTGTCCATCAACACAGACTCAGGAGTACTAGGGGGTAGTCTCAACATCGCCTGTCGAAAGCGCTCAATGTAGTCACATACAGACTCCTTGTCCCCTTGAGTGATGTCCATTAGGGAGGACATAGTTATGTCCATTCCTTCCTTATAGATCGGGAGAGGAAGAGGGGTTTTAAGTCGTCGAAAGACAAAATACACTTGTCCAGGAAGCTATAGAACCACTCGTAAGCGACCTCGGTCAGTGCTCCCACGAACAAGTTGGTGAGAAAGACGTTATTCCATGGTAAATACCCTATTATAGAACGAAAGTAGTTCATGTACTTGGGAGGATATACCACATCGTTCTGCTCTGGAGGATAGGGCTGCCATATCCCGAGCTTCTGGAGTGCGTCTCAATTATCTCTAGCATCGATACGAGCACGTAAATCCTTGGGAGTCTTTTGAATGCCATCTGACAACGAAGGAGCGAATGATTGAGGCAAAGCCTGGTTGCCAGCAACGGAGGAAACAAAATCATGTATGTTGGACTCCCTATTGGTCCCTGAATCCTGGCTTGCTGGTCCCGGAGTTCTTTGTTGAGATAGGACCAGATTTGCCTTAATCTCCAGCACCGTCTGGATCAATGTCTGCATCGAGGCACTCATAGTGAGCATTATTGTCTCAAGTATCTCGAGGCATTGGCGGTCACTGGATCTTGCTCCATGATCATCCTCTACCATGTATACAGGCATTACATGGGGAGAGATGGAGGGGATCTTGGATGCCTCACTCTTCGCCTCTGATGCCTGAGTCTCGCTATCCTCAGGGAAGACAGGCATTATCGTATTGTCTTCAGAATCCAGGGGATTACTACCCCAGCTCTGGTTGCAGTACTGACCAGGCGGGCATGGCTACCCCCAGGTAGGTTATCCTGGGATTCACTGTCCTCACAGAACAATGGGTTGGTGTAGAAGACCGGAGGAGTACTACCCCCAGTTCTTGTTCTTGAGCAGGTGCCCTAGGACACCCCCTCGGTGGGTACTTCTAGCTTAGTGCCCCTCTGTCAATTCCTTGACCTACTAGCTGAGACTGGCGGGTTAGATGAGCCCTTCTTCGAGATCTTATTCATGGAATGAGATCTCTATATTGAGCAGCATGAGACAAAATATAGTTCCTCTTCCTCTTCGTGCACTTGTTTCTCGAGACGTTGTCGGGTTCGTGCAGCTGATTGCAGTCGCTGGAATATCGATTGTCTAGTTGAAAAAGCTACTACTTTGGTACAGCAACAGTTGATGATGATGTTGGCACTTCATGTGCAACGGTTGCTTCTCTCGTCTTATGCTTGTGACAAATCACGTTGCGCAGATCAGACTAGAGAAACTTTACTTTTACACCCACTTTGTGCGCGCGACCAAACCTTGCGCATGAGTGTGAAAGTGAAATATTTATTCCCTGACCTAGTTCTTGTGCAGAAAATGCACCCAGATCTTTTGTGGAAGACTTAGTGTGAGACAGACCCAATTTATACACATAGCCAAGCTGGGCGTATGGGCTTGTCATCATAATTTTTGCTCCCCGACTTGGTTCTTGCGCATCAACTGTGCCCAAGTGGTATCAGGAAGACTTTGAGGGTTAGCCCACTTCTGACGCACAAACGAATGGGTCATCCCTATAGAGTTTTTTATCAGCAGCGCGTGTAACAATTAGCGGTGCATGCTTTTGGTTGACTGCTGGCACAGCCCCCCGAGCACACATGGCTCAGGCTGCTTTGGACTTCTTCAAACTTACGCTGACTGGTTCATAGTACAAAGAATCCACATTTTCCTCATTCCCCTACAGTTGGGTTTTAGGGCCAGCGCCATAGGAGATCTTGTCAAAGTCAGACTCTCTCCTTTTGGCTTTGCTGCCTGCAGAGGGTTTCATGCGCCTGCAGTTTGATGCGGCATATTTCCATTTCTACTCCTGTCATGGGCATATCTCCTGAGAGTCAGAATTGCTTTTCTCAGCAGTGGGGACGGAGGCAGGATGCACATGAACACCATGCACACCCTCAGTGGTGGAGGTTGGCTATGCATCACTCGCAGTCTTTGGGTATAGTACACTGGCCTTGGCCACCCAAATCTTGTAAGATTTGTGAGACTTCGAAGGCCTCGATATAGGACTTGGCTTGTCCAGCATATCTTTAAACACCTGTTGGTCAAAGCAGACAACCAATATTCACTAGGTTGAACCCAGTTTGGTTATATCGAACTGCATCGTGACCTTCTCATCGGTGGAGAAGGACCTCCCAACAGAGTAGCCAATTTGTCGATATCAAAAAGAATACAGGAAAGTTTTGCGAACTTTTGTATTGATTTGGGTAAAACAAAAGAGTACAAGGAATCCTGACACGGGGAATTCCAAGTACAGATTAAGAAGATCTGGGAAAGTGTGACGAGGGAGATCGAGCACTGCAACTTAATCCTTTACTCCATTGACGATCCGATGACCAAAGAGGACTGCAAAGTCTCTGGGCGTCTGAGTATACGTCTCACCGTGCGTATGTATGTGGGAATAACATGTCCTTGATATTTATAATCGTGGGAGGATCATGCGTACACATGTACTTACGGTCCATGCGCACAAATTTTACGTTACCGTATGGCCTCCTCAACTGAATATAGTTATAACCTTGTGGCATGCTGCATTGCGACTGCCATGTAAGAATAGTTAGGATTTTGCTATTACTGAGATCTTGGGTGCTTGGTAACCTTCATCTGTATGACTTGATCTGCATGACGTGTGGCCTGCGTCGACTTCTCTAAGAACTTGGTTGTTACAGCAGAAAGATCCTGCTGTATAGTGGAATTCATGGGAACACTGCCGCATGATGATGTCGTCGCAAGGGGGATTCATGGGAACGGGGATTCATGGGAACAATGTTGCATGATAATGTCACCGCATGGGGGATTCATAGGAATACTGCCACATGATACTGTCGTCGCTTATGGATCCTCGTGGTGCTGACACAAGCGCTGCATATTTTACGAAGCGTAGTGACTTGCTGACAGAACTGTCAGTGACTCAACTTTCACTGCCAAGCATTAAAGTTTGGTGCAGATGAATTATGTCGCATCAAACTTGGTTGCATTTAGTGCATGGATTATAATTTTTCATGCTTCTACAAAGGCTATAACCAAGAAGAAGGCATTGACTATAACGAGAGATATGCTCCTGTTGCGATATTTGAGTCCATTCGAATATTTTGTGCTACGATTTTTATAATTTAAAATTATTTCAAGTGGATGTTAAAAGTGCTTTTCTAAACGATTTCATAAAAGAAGAATTTTTTGTGGCACAACCCCCTGGTTTTGAAGATTTTAAATTTCTAAATCATGTTTTCAAGTTACGTAAGGCTCTATATTGACTCAAACAAGCCCCACGTGCTTGGTATGATCACATTAGTTACTTCCTACTTGAAAATGGTTTTTTAAAAGAAAAAGTTGATATAACACTTTTTATAAAAGCACAAGATGACACTATTTTATTAGTGCAAATATATGTTGACGATATTATATTTAGGTCTACTAATGAATTACTTTGTAAAGAGTTTAATAAGTGTATGCAGAGTAAATTTGAAATGAGCATGATCGAAGAATTCAACTTTTTCCACGGATTGCAAATTAAGCAGAATTCACAGGAAGTTCTCATCAATCAAGCTAAGTACATAAAAAAATTGCTGAAAAAATTTGATCTCGATAATGTAAAACCTATCGGCACTGCAATGGCAACATCAATAAAGCTTGACTTAGATGAAAGTGGCAAACCGGTTGACCAACGTAAGTATCGAGGTATGATTGGTAGTTTATTATACTTAACTGCTAGTCGTCCTGATATCGTATTTAGTGTTTGTCTTTGTACTAGATATCAAGCTAACCCTAAGGGATCTTATTTGTTCGCAGTTAAGCGTATCTTTCGATACCTTAAAGGCACTTATTCGGTAGGCTTATGGTATCCCAAAATCATATCTTTTGACCTAATCGGTTATTTAGATGCTAATTTTCTGGATGCAAAGTTGATCGAAAAAGTACCAATGGCACTGTCATTTCTTAGGAAAAGCTTTAGTCTCTTGGTTTAGTATAAAATAAAACTTTGTCACATTATCAACCACTGAAGCTGAGTATATCGCAGCAGGACATTATTGTGCACATATTTTATGGATAAAATAAACTCTAGAAGACTATAATCTCTGCTACAAAAATATTTCCATTTATTATGATAACTCTAGCGCCATTAACTTGACAACGAAAATAATATGTCACTCACGCACTAAATACATAAAAATATATCATCATTTTTTACGTGATCACCAACAACACGGAGATATTAGTCTAGAATTTGTTTACACTGAACATCAACTAGCAGACATCTTTACTAAACCACTAGCCGAGGACCCTTCAACTTCATTCGTCAATAATTAGGGATTTTGGATGTTGATGTTGTTTGATGTTAAAAGTTGCCTCCAATCCTTTTTAAATCAACATTTATAAGTTAAAATTGTTTTGGGTACAAGCCGAAAGGGCCCTTCTGTCAAAGAAGTGTAAATAACCTTAAGCGATACGGTATTTAAGTGACTTCGGATCATCGCTAGCTGGTATCATGCCCCTACAGCTAACCCAAGATAAATGAAAACTTTATAGATTAATGATTTGTTACAGAACTTTATGCAATTTTTATTTATCAACAAACATTGCTTCTTAAAATCTTTTCTTCGTAGACTAGCTTTTGGTCCATTTATTCATTATTTTATGTATCTCAATCTTGTATTCTTGCTAATTGAGTTCTAAAATCCTAGGAGACCGAACTCGGCCCGAACGCGGTCTGGGACTGAACTCGGTCCCTGTGTTTCCAGAACCGAGAGGCATTCTCAGCTATTCGATTTTTTACTTGTGGTAACTTCTCTTTTTTACCATAACATCGGCCTCTTTTTTTGATGTACACCCGAGAATTAGCTCCTCTTCATCTTCCTCCTCATTTCCAAACCCTAGAACTCTAAACCCTAGCATCCTAAATCATCTTCCTAGAGGATTTTTGTGCTCCAATTCAGATTTTGGATCTATTTTGTGGATCTCTTCCACAAAATCCTTCTATTTTGAGGTATACTTCTCTCATTCTCCTTTTTTTCTCCATGGCTCATAAACAAGTCTCAAGGAAGAAGAGAAGAGCTGTTGAGGCTTCCTCCTCTAATTCTCCAACTTAGGAGATTCCAAACTCCTTGTTTAGTCCATCTCAACACATTAAGGGTGATTTTGATGGCAATCTTTTTATCTCCTTGGATGCTTCCAAAGCATGGTTTGAGAACGTTTGTGCTAGAAATATTTGTATTGGAAACCCCCATCAATTTTACTGTGTTTGATGAATTATTGCCTAACTTTAGGGATCTTTGCTTAGATAAACTTGTTTCAATCCAAAATCGTATTTACCTTAATACGATTAGGATATTTTACTACAATCTCACATATAATTCCAAAAGAATATATTCACGTGTTTGTGGTCTTCATATTGAGTTCAATGACAAAGACTTGGCGGAGATTCTACAACTCCCTCCTCCTTATGGAGATGCCCTAGTCGATGCACGTGAATTCAAATATGTCGATGATGTAACAATTGATTGTGTTTAAGGAATTGATGTGAACCTTATCCTTGTCCACCAGGTACACTTCGTGCAAGACATTTGAATCAAAAATTCTATGAATTGCACCGTTTTATTTTCTCTGCTATCCTGCCTAAAACAGGCTCATCTGATGAGGTCACTTACCTGGAAATTAATGCTTTGTATCATTTCAATTCCACTATCCCGTTCAAATTTTCTCATACGATGATGAACAATATGATTCGTGCAAGGAAGAAAGGACAAAATCTTCTTTATCTTATGTAAGGACAAAATCTTCTTTATCCTATGTACTTGCCTTTGCTTTTTACTGCCTTCGATATTCCTCTAGGTGATTGCCATTTTATTGATGCCCCTTCTTTCTTATCTAAAGCCCATAGGACTGCTCCTCCATCTCCACCTCCTCCTCATGTTCCAGTAGATGTACCCGACTCTGAGGATGAACCCCAGCCTCTTGCTGATCCTTCGACTACTCTTGACTCTATCTAGGCCATGCTTCGAGATCGTTTTCGTATAGATGACGATCGTCGATGTATGGAGGATGCTCATTTTTGGGAGATAGACTATTGCACCACCCTGCATGCCCATGCTATTGGGAACACCTTGTCTGACTTCAGTGGAGTTTGGGACTTGCTCCATGTGGTGGTGGTCCTATTCCTATAATTCGGCATCCTGATCGAGCTAGATATCGTATTGATGACGTTATTCAACAATACTTTGATCCTGCAGCTGCCTACTATGATCCTACTCGGTCTACTGATGACCCTTCCTCTGGAGATGATCCATATTTTTAGATGTTGTTTCTATCTCGGATTAGTATTTAGTTTGGTTTATCTTTGGGTTGATATATCTAGTTTCATATGTTTCAGTTATGCATTTTTATGCTACAATTATGCACTCTTTTATGTACTTGAACTAGTATCTACAGTTTCACTTTGGCTTTGATACTTTCTATGTTTATGCAATCTTCTACTTTATGGTTCTGATTACATTGCAATAGTCTCTACATTTCAATGCTACTACCCTTACTTGCGATATTATGATATTGTGTATCTTCATCGTTGTTTGCCTGTATATTTTGATGCTACTACCCTAAGCTGTTACGGGGGAGATTTTACATTTTGAGAAAATGACAAAGAGGGAGAAATGACGATACCGCACAATATTGCGGGGGAACTTTCATTTTAACATACCACTGTGCCAAGATAAACGTTAAAATTTATGAACGTTGGTCTTTCCCCTGACCAGGAGCTCAACGTTCAAATTTATGAACATTGGGGACCGAACTCTGCCCGAACTCGGTTCCCCCAATATCCTATAAATAGAGCTTCATTCCTCTCCATTTTCACCATTCTCATTCACCTTCATATCTCTTCCATCTGAGTTATAATCTTATCCATCTCCAAAGCAACAACTTCCGAGTATTCTAAATGCCAAGTTTGAGTCGGTTAGAAGTTGTTCGAGTTGTACAAAGCTTGGAAAATTCCAAGATCGCCTTCCTTTCAAGAAGTATGAAGTCAACGTACTCTTCGGATCAAAGCACGAGTTGTAAGAAGTTTTAAGTCTTCGGATCAAAACTTGTGTTTCACTTGATAGTGGATTCAACACCGAGCAAGACTTCTCGGCACTGGATTTGTCCTCCACGAGGAAAACCAATATAAAAATCTTTTTGTTATTTGATTGCTTTTATTGCTTTACTTACTTGAAAGCTTAGTTCTTTTTATTCCGCATACTCATCTTATTGCTTGCATAATTAGTAGTTGTGGATCTCTTAAGCCATATTCATTATTATTTTAGTTGGTAATTATTGAAACAGACTATATTCACCCCCTCTATAGTTGCCTTTAGGGTGAAAAAGCTCGTCGGAATGGTAGTACGTTCTAGTGGAAGACAGAATTCAGGAATATGCAGCAAAGGCTCACGGTGAGGCTGATCGTCAGGGACTTAAATTTTGGCCGTGTCATTGATGTTTGCAGGATCTCGTTGGTGCATGAGGTGTTATGCATGGCAGCTAGCGTCGACATGACGGTCGAAAAGTTAGAGACGAAGGAAGATGCAAAGCAGCTCGGGGGATCGGAGATTGGTGGAATGAGGGAGCAAAAACTCTATCGTGGGATGACAAACATAGAGTCCAGTTGAGGAGTGATGGGGTCAACACCCTCTCATCAAACTGGAGGGAGAGTATGTTGGGTCTAGTCTGAATTGGTAAGAGCAAATTTTGGAGCCCATATATAGTAAAAGATTTAATTTAATATAATTTAAAATTTTATATTGATTTGATTAGATTTTAAATTTGTATCAAATATTTAATTTTATCATATTTGGACGTCCATAATTGATGTTTCCTATTTTTGATAATGGATTTTCTATTTAGAAATTTCTAAGACCTAAACTAGGGTTTCTCATCCTATTTATATGGGTGAGGGTGGAGGCACAAATAATATAGCACAAAAGGTGGAGATTTTTGGTGCTCATCTATACGAAATATAAGAGAAAGTTCGTGCTTTACTCTTAGGGCTCGTCATCCAAGACAGAAGAAAGAGGAGATCTGATCGAGGAGTCGTCGCCTTCGTTCAGGAAAATTGCTATGGGGTTTGGTGAGTGATTTCAATTGTAATATCTTTTTTTCTTCTTGAGTGTGGTATGTGGTGAGGTGGTTGAACCTATTAGGACAAATGGTTCAATATTAATTTTTGTCAATCTTGTAATTTCACCAGAGTTATATAAATTGGATTTGTCCAGGTGACATAGTCACCGCCATATAGGTTGTCTATATCTGTGCTTCGTGTTCTTTAAACATGGATTGGTTATCTCAGGTAGGTTGGTCGAAGTTTCTGCTGTGGTAAGTCTCATACATGGTATCGGAGCGCTTGCAGGACGTGTCCGATCCCAACAAGTAAGACTGTCTTGGCAGTCCTAAGAAAGAAGTATATTACTTATAAATGTCAACATTTTGGCGGTCATCATTATAGTCAGGAGTGCTAAATAATTACAGTCCTAAATATTTTTTGGACTGCAAAATTTTTGGCAATCCAAGCAATGCATAGCATTGTCAAATTTTTGTCAGTCCAGAAAACATATTTCTTTATCATTAGGACTGTCAAAAGTTTGGTAGCCCTGTGCATATCCAAGACTGTCAAAGTTCTGACAATTTTTCGTCGTCACATGATTGTTTCGATTTTGAATCTTCGAAAGTTTAGAAATAGTTTCAGATGAGAATATCTACTTAAAAACTATGTAAAAACATGGATTCAGATTTAGGGATTGGGGAAAAAAGAAGAAGACAAATTTCTTTTATATTTTATACATTAGTTTATGTTTTCCCTCAACAATTTTTTAAGAACATTTTGAATATGAATTTTTTTAATAATTGTGTCGTCCCTGATAAACTTCGTATCACCCTTAATATTTGCTTTTTTAAGTGACTGAACTTTTATGTCTGAATATTTTAATTGAAACCCTAAAGAGGGGCGGAGGAGCATAATGGGTTGGATGCGGTCAGCAGGCTATTGGGCTGATTTAAGTAACTACCTACATGGGCCAAATAAAACAACGAAAAAAATTAATTTGTTTGAGAAACAAGGATACTTGAGTCCACTAGAATGCAAAGAATATTAGAAACAAGGAAACCCTTCTTTATTCTCTAAAGACAGAATGACTATTTACTAATAAAATCATAATAAGCTATTTAAAAAAGATGAATTAGAATTTAGTTCCTCGTCAAGAATTTCACTTGGCATGTAGAACTCATTGGGACAATGAAAAACCCATAGGACCTTGACATATGCCTTAATTTCATTTTCTAAAATTACAATACATACGAATGAAATAATTAAAGCACGGAAAACAAACAAGCATGCAAATACACTACTAAAACTTCACTCCAAAATAAATAATGGTCAATATGTGACGCATGGTAACGAGCCTACTAGAGACTCATAGGTATATTTTTCAAAAAAGGAATATTTTAATAAATATTTACATTCAAAATATAAAAAACTAGTATATACTTTTATTATTTAAAAAAAAAAACTAAGAGATATCTTCATTTTTTTGGATGTAAAGTCAAAATTTCAGTTAAGTGAGCTCACGTGTTCACTTTAACTCACGCATGATGTTGTAAAATAACACAAATGTCTATGAAATAAAGATAATATGGTTGATAGTGTTTGTTGATGAAAGTTCATCAACAAACATCAATACCAGACAATTTGAATTTTACAGTTGTATAGCCATTTTACCTTTATCAGCCAACACCAACAACCATATTACCTTTATTTTCTGAGTTAAGTAAGCACGCGAACTCACTTAACTGAGTATTCCGTCCGAAAATGAGAACATTTCTTAGTTTTTTTTAAATAGTAATGATATTGACTAGTTTTTATATTTTAAGTAGGACCATTTGCTAAAATATCCACATATAAAAATGACATGTCATTAATGCTACCTTTGGTAGAAAGGATAGAAAAGTAAACGAAAAAAGAGAATAGATATATACTTTCATCCATATGGAAAGAAAAGACTATTACCTTCCTTTGTGTAAAAAAATAGAAGAGATGCACTTTCTTTTATCTCTATCTCTAGTAATATAAGGGGACTTGAGCCGGCTCAAAAGTGAGTCGTCTAAACCGTACGTATATCATCAATTAATTATATTAAAAAATTAATATTACGTAAAAATTGTTAAAAAAATATTTATTATAAATAACACTCCAAGGATTCGAATTCAACCAACCAAGGATAATACCTCTCACATTAACAACATGAGTTAGAAGAGGTCTTTGTTTATAATTAGATTATATTAGATAGTTAAACAATTACTAAATTTATTTATTTATTATAATTTTTAATTATGTGAGGTTATAAGCTTAGACGGCTAATCGTTTTCTAGACTATTTAAGAAAAGTAAAAAATATATCCATAAAAAATTATAATTAAAATATAATCAAATATATAACAAATCTGAATTAAAATATAAACATATATATAATAAATTTTAATTCAAATATATTTAAATATTTAAATAATTTTATATTAATATCATAAGAGGAAGAAAATATTGTTGCACGTGAATTTACTTATTTAGTATAGAAGAAAACGTGGAAAGAAGAAAAATAAAACATATAGACATTACCAATCATATCATCAACTAAAAATACTTAATTACAATTTAACTTATTAAATAATTTTTAAATAATATAATTTCTATGGAGTATAATTATAAATTTGGACAAGGCTTCATTTTTTTTACACACACCCCTTTTTTAGGAATTTTCTTAGGTCAGCCTTTCACCTTTTCTTTCTACACTATCACTCCCCGTTTTCCGTTCCCAGTATACGTATTGGGGGCGTATTATTCTCACTGGCATGTTATTTGTTTGGTTGCTTAAGACTAGACACATTCTTTAGTTTAACTTGGTTCCTGGTTTATGGTTTGGGTTGGTTTTGGTCATGAGTTGAACACATGGTATAAACCTCAAATCCTAGCTATATAACCCAACTTCGTTTTCTCTCCCTCTTCATTATTTCTTTTAATTCTCTTTCTCAGGTTTTTTCTCCCTCCATAGGCAAGTACACCTTGCATGAGAAATGGAGAAATCCTCCATATTATTGGTCCATTATGTTTATTGTGTGATTTTAAGCATGTTTAGAACTTCGTATTTTTGGATTTTGTGGATGGAATGGTGTAGGTCTGGATTTTTTATGAGTGTGGGTGTTCTTGAGTTTTTTGGTTTCGATCTTCAAAACTTATTATTTTTAAAAACTTGTTGTTCTGTGTTGTAGAGCATTTGATTTTTGAGCGGTTCAGAACTTTACCTTTGCCAGATTTGGACCCCAGACAAAGTTTCCATGGAGAAAATCCAATATTCGGTTTAGAGTTTTTCGCCATAGCCAAAACTTGTTGTGGAGAGGATGAAGCTCCATGCGTCAAATATCCAGTATGCCTCCATTTTGTTGGACGCATAGCTGAAGAACACATGCGCCCTGAAACTCGAGCTTGAAAAAGCTAAGTGTCAGAACATTTGTGTTGTCTCTCCTAGGAGCATGGAAGTTATCATGCGGCCATGAGTTATGCGTCCCTTTTTTCTTGGACGCATAACTCAGTCCCGTCCTGGCATATCTTTTGATTGATTTTGTCATTTTCTCTCTGACGCGCTTTATGGCTTGTCACATCAGTCATTTTATGTCACTTTACTGACACTTTATTTATTGTCCGTCACTTCGGAACTTGTCCCGAAGAGTGGACATTGTCTGGCCCTGCGTTTAGAGACCTTATGCACCCTAACTTCATGAGACCTTATGCGCCCTGACTTCATGCGGCACCCTGAGCATGCGCTTGTTTGGTTCATGCGACTGACCTTCATGCATACAATTTCATGCGCATGTTATCCTTAGTGATCTCATGCATGCACGTAGTGCTTTCATTATGTGTTCACTTATCCTATTTTAGAATATTTATTATCATCCTCTATGTGGTTGATCATGGTATTGCCTTGTGTTATGATTCTAAGGAAGAATGGACTTAGAAACCAGATCTCATTCTAGACATGACCATGTGCTAAGATTGGCTTCACACATGGCATGAATATGTATTGGTCTTGAGATTTTCTCGGTGAACCAGATTAAGTGTATAGTGACTAACCGGCTATGTGCATCACATAAGTTTCGTGTTATAATGTGATCAAGATTCATGTGACCCAATAATAATTGGTAATTAGACTCGAATATTGTATCTGTGCTGACACGATTATTGCCTGATAAAGTTTTTGATTCTAATGTACGCTGAGATGCGACATATCGTATTACGTGTTAAAGTGGTTATATTTGGGATGTGCATCGAGAATGCCTCCAAATTCTTGAGCGTGTGATACTATAAATATATTTTTCTCCTGCACGGACATGATATGCTAGTCTAGTACCAAAGCGTGACTAGGATATTGATTTATTGAATGTTGCATACACGCTCGGGTGAATCCAGATTGACCCTCCATTGATTCGTATCTAGCGTGTCCATACTTTGTTCGACATCTTAAGAGAAATTTTTATGTGGCTACGCCTTAAGATTTTAAAATAATATAGGGTTAATTAAGGAACTAAATGTGCTAGTCATATTAGGAGAAAAAGGTATCTCGAGATCATGCTAACGAACATTCCCACAGAAATTTATTCTAAGTGCGCTGTGGGCTGGTCACCACAGATACTGTATATCATCTGCCTTAGTAAAGTGCAGTATCTGACCTATTATAAATAATATCGAGCCACTATTTCACTATAGGAACATTAGAATCGCTAATACCGTAATCTAGCGCGGTGGCCTACAGGAAACTGGTGCAATTCGTGAAGTACATGTATAATCATTTTATTTGGCTCGGTTATCTTATGTTCGGCAATGACGTGATCTGAGGATACCTATTATACATTATTCTGAGATAATCTCAGACTCATAATTAACAAGCCGTACAAGTGATTGGCTGATCTTATTAATTGGACTTGATTGTGATTGTTTTATTCTTTTAGTAGCCTAGGAAAATAGACTATCATAGTGTGATGGATTCAACCATTGTCCTTGTTTGGTTGTAGGGTTGGACCTTTGTGCTAGGATATGCCATGGACCTAAGTTACGACACAGAACCAATATATATTATATTATATATTATTATATATTTATGGCTTGGATTTTTATTTCTCTATTTCGTACTTCCTTTGTGGTACTTACTATTTGGGGTCTAACCCCACTGGTTTTGCATGACCAGGTTTCGAGCCAGCACCCGAGGATCCAGCATACTTTTTTTTGACTCATGACGAGTATTAGGAACATGGTCGCAGGGGATAATGAGTGAATTTTTTTCTTCCCTGCTCGTCATTGTACATTTTATTTTTTGGACGTTTAGCCACGATATCTGTTAGCTGGCATGTCTGGACACTTAGTTTTCTTTACATGATTGTATTAAATCAGGCTGCAGCAGATCACTATCATGTACTTTTGATATTCTACCAGTTCTTTATTTTGTACAGCTGGTCTCAAGAATATCTTGAAAAAGCATTTGGGATGCCTTATTGTTTTATCATATATGCTCTATGATTAATGTTTCTTGTTTGATTGATTGAGACATCAGTGTTCGTGTGACCCTAAGTGACCTGATTGTAGCATGCACCCCCTTGTCTAGTTACAGCCGTAATCGCCATACGATGTATAGTATCTTGTACGGGGTAACTGACCGTGTCCGTCTTTGTATTTTGTACTGGGACGTGACATATACCAAATAAGAGAAAATACATACTTTTCTTTTATTTGGTTTGGTTTGGTTTGGTTTGGTTTGTTATTTATTTATTTTTTATTTGTGTTATTTTCTTTTTGTGGTTTTTTTGTTTTTTGTTTTTGTAGGCTTATTTTCTAGGTATGTTAATAGTAACTCTGTCATAGTAACGTTCATATTGTAATATTCATATTTTATCGTACAAATTTTTACAATGGCTCATTTTTTATTGAAATAGAATAAAGTTACATTCAAATAAAATTCGTACTGATATAACAATTTCATCGACCTCTCTTGGCTAATTCTTGATAGTTCGGACGATCAATCTCTCTTAGATTGAGTCGGTCCCTATTTTCTCGTGTATTATCCGGGGCCACATCATCACCACCTCCTTGACTGTCCTCCACTTGAGATGGCATCGGTGCTGATGGAGTTGTCAAGATATGCAAATAGGCGGTAACACCGGGGGCGAATAGGCTATCCCACTGAGAATCTCCCTCAGGGGCCCACTGAGAATCTTCCTCGGGGGCCCACTGGGAACGCTTGTACCGGCCGTCGCTTGAGAAGTGCCCTACTCAGGCTAATGAGAAGTGCCCGCATCAGCCCACTGAGAAGTGCCCACACCATCCCACTAAGTAGTGCTCGCACCGACCGTCGCCTGAGAAGTGCCCCAGTCAGGCCAATGAGTAGTACTCGCACCAGCCCACTAAGAAGTGCTCGCACCGGTTGTCGCATGAGAAGGGACATCATCATCTTGTAGTGGCAGACTATCATCTTGATACCAAACTGAGGTATACTTCCTAGGGGGGCGGGCTTGTCGTTGTGCTACAAGACCCTGAGGATAATCTCCTGGAATAAGTAAGGGAGGGTTCGGAGGAGTCGGTCCTCGTTGCATAGCAGCCAAAAATTTGCCAACCGCTGTACGCAACGGGTCACCCACTGGCTGATTTTGGTATGCGATATTTAAATCTGGAAGCTGAAATATAACAATTTATGAGAAGGAGATATTGGTTAAGGACACAATAGAAGGAGATGTACAAACCAACCAAGAGAATAAAGGCATTGCCGTAGATTTTTAAATAGTTCTATTTTATGAGAACAATATGTAATTTTATTTAACTAGAACAAAGTTACATTCCAATAACGTTCGTACTGATATAAAAATTTTATCGACCTCTCTTGGCTAATTCCCGATAGTTCGGACGATCAATGTCTCTTAGATTGAGTCGGTCCCTCTTTTCTCGTATATTCTCTAGGGCTGCATCATCACCACCTCCTTGACTATCCTCCACTTGAGATGACATCGATGCTGATGAAGTTGTCAAGATATGCGAATTGGTGGTAACGTCGGGAACTCCCAAATTTTTGCCAACTTAGTAGAATATTCTGGCCAAAAAGTCAAATTTTTACTATCCCAGTTGGCAAAAATCAAGTTCTCCAAAATTTTGCCAACTCGGTTGGCAATAGGTATCAGAATTTCAAGATTTTCCAAATTTTATCGTTATATTTAATTAATATAAATTTATTATCGGTACAATAATTTTTTTGAAAAAAATCAAAAAAAAAATTACCGAAAGTAAAATTAGGAGGTCGAAACATCATTTTTTTACGATTCTAAAATTTTTGGAAGTTCGTCAAACGGTAAAATAGTTTATCCCGAAGTATTTTTTCATACGATCATTTTGGCTCAAACTGGACTTTGTTTCGATCTCCCAGTCAAAAGTTATGGTACTTAAAATTTTTATATTTTATATTTTTGCCTATAACATGTACGTCTTACTTCGGATGAAAATTCTCTCTACACGAATTGTGTTACTCTTGTCGAAAATTTACAAATCGACCTATTGTTTGATGAAAAATGATTTCAAAATAAATAGTTATGGCCGTTCGAAGTCTGCTCGATGGCAGACGTAATATTCTTACAGTAGATTTTTTTTTTGGTTCAATGATAACATATTGGATGTTAAATTTTATTTTTTTCTAATTTATTTAAAAAAATTATTGCTACAACAACTTTTTAAAAATAGAACTAAACCTAAATAAAACTATACACAAAAAAATCTAAAAAAAACAAATCAAAAAATATCCAAAAAAAAACAAAAAAAATCCAAAAAGAAAAACTATTGGCATATTTTCGCCAACCCAGTTGGCAAAAATTTGAAAATATAAAAAAATTATATTATCTCATATTTTTGCCAACTCAGTTGGCGATATGTATCATAATTTCAAGTTTTTCTAAACTTCTATTGGTATATTTGATTAATATAAATTTATTATCGGTATAGTAAATTTCTTGTATAAATATTTAAGAATAAAATAAAAATAAAAATAAAAAGTAATAAAAACAAAAAAAGGAAACAAACAAACAAAAATTTCGAAAGAGATAAAACAAAAATAAAAACACAAAAACAAAAGCGAAAGCGAAAAAAAAAATAGCACGTGCCTGTTAGTTCCATTCCCTAGCCTAAACCTAGTATTATGCTAGCATGAACTTGTTAGTTTAGATTAGTAATTGGTACCCAAGTTTTCATAAGCTGTAGTTGATCTTCATTTTAACCAGACTCCTTTACTCTTGAGTTACTTATATCTCATTGCCTAGGTAAATATTTTTATTCCTTTTCTATGTGTTCTGCTTGAACAAAACCCTCACCCTTCCTCTCGATTTTTCCTTGTTCATGATTCTTTATTCTTTGTGTCGTGCTTCAAACATGTCTTACAACCACGTCATCTCTTCAGACCGATTATGTTTTATTTTCTTAATTGCGAGGACAAAATTCTTTTAAGGTGGGTAGATTGTAATCACCCAGATTTTTTAAAAATTTAATTATAATTTTTGAAATTTTCTGTATTTTTTATTAATTAAAATTAAGGTTCTTCAGGGATTAATATTTTTGTGAATTAAAATAATACTAAAATATTGTAAAAATTATATTTTTGAGTGTACAATTAATAATAGGATGTTGTATAATTTTTCTTGAATTTATTGGGCTCAAAAACTATTTTTAAATAGCCTAAAAGTATTATTTTTAATTAAACTAGACTGAACCAGCTTGAACCGAACCAAACCAAACGAAACTGAACCTAACCGAACCAACCCTATTTGATTCGGACCCGACCCGAACCCACAACCCGACCCGACCCGACCCGTTAACCCATTGATTACAGTAACTGAAAATAAATTGCCCGACCGTTCAGCGACCCCGCCGCCGATCGTTACTCCCCGCTGGCCGACGACCCCTCGTTTCCTCTCCCCTACCCGCCGGCGACCCTCCGATCCACCTTCCCAACCACCGCCGCCCTCTTCCTATAAAAACCCCCTAGTGACAGGAACCCCTACCGCCTCCGACTTTATCTTCTCCACCTCCCCGACTCCGGCCGACGACGACACCGCCGACGCTACCTCCACCACCTCCGTCGCTGCATCCCGGACCAACACCACCGGCCGTAGCTACCCGTACCACCACTACGACCCACGACCACCACCATAGCAGCCGCAGCAGCCGCCAACGACCGAACAGCCGCACAGCCGCCGCCCCGCCACCGTCCAAGGGCAGCACACCGCGGCCGACCCCTATTCCGGTGAGTTTTCTTCCTCCTCGTTGTGTCAATTTTTGATCGTCCTGTTGCGATGTGTTCGTTGTGTGATACTCTCAAACCCTGTACAATTAGATTGAGGTATTATGTCCTGTGTCGGTCGCAAACTACGACACAAAACAGGGGAAAAAAACCCAATTTCTGGTTCTGGAAACTGTCCCAAGGTCCCATGTTCATGACCATTTTTCTCCCAACCTAGTTAATAATTCTAAATTTCATTTGAGCAGTAAATTAGACAACATAACCAAGTTTTAAACCTGTATTAGTTTATTTTAATTTGTTATAAGTTGACTTTTATTCGCGGGTGAAGTTGACCAAAAACTTGGTTTTCAAAACCCAAAATTTTTCAAAACTGGGTGCGTTCCGCTAAACAAGGTGACTTCATCTTGTGCGAATTATATTAAAAGTTGTGTATCGTCAATGCGGACGTGTGGGATTTTACAGAAGTTGATTTGGATGTGCGTGCACACCGAAATCAACGCGTATCCGTTGAAAAGTTATGTATCGGACCTGTTCTGACACTCGTCATAATTGTGTTTGTACTTGTCATTTCGTAACAAAACTTATGCCATTGGATTCGTAGTGTTACGCTAGTCCTGTGTTTGGTTCGATTCTGATAACGTTGACGAAACCCCATTTTCATGGGCCCCACGACTCCACTTGACAGACAATTTTCTGACCGGCTCATCGGAATCCAGTTCTGGACATTCCGTTGGGTTCGTATCATCGTTCTGGACTCATAAACACTATATTTGACAAATTTGGAGAACTTTGTCTCTGACACATTTTTTGGTGCGAAGTGGGCCACATGTGGACCTCAATTTGACAAGAAACTGTCAATTATGCCTGTGTCCAAATTGGACTTATGGATAGTCAATCCTAGCTATTTTATGTATTCTGAGAGCGATAATAATATTTGTTTCAGCATTCGGAGGCGTAGTGAAGATTTTGCTGTTACCGGAGCAACTGAAGGAGTTCAGAACCCAGGCAAGTGTACCTTGCCAAAACTTGCAGTACTTGCTTTCATATTATTTTCTTGATTTATTTCTGTGATGTACCTGTTCAACCTAGGACCGTGAGATATTGCTTAACTTTTGAATAATATTCGTGTGTCGACGCCGTACGCGAAGTCGTGTAACGTCATTTAGAGAGTTGATAACCTGATCATATATTTTCGTGCTTGCTTATTCAAGCACGTCATACCATAGGACACTTGACACTATTTATGAGACAGAATCTTTCCTGAGTTATTCATGGTAATTCTGTATAGGCTTACAGGATTCGTGACATAGGTCTTGCATATTCATAGATATCATTATGACTCGCTGTAATAGTAAGAGGTCATGATCTTGCGTGTTATGGACATGAGATATCGTGGATATGAGATATGTGATTACATTGGATGGAAAGAGACACATAGACTACAGGCTGATTACATACATATATATTTATTATTGAGGTGCTTTAGCCTCTGTTCCAGAGCTTGGCTCACTATATGATATTACTGCTACAGGCTCCCCGACACAGAGCTTGTAGTGGTCTCAGCCTGAGTACTAGTGATGCTCTCACTTGCATATCATATAGCTGGTTACATAGTTGCCCTGTTGATATATTTTTATATATTGTATTTTATTTAGCTTGAGTTATTCTTGTACCTTGCTATGTCTCCTGAGGACCTGGATCCGGATTATGTCCTCAGATATAGCAGAGGAGATCTACCCCGAGGTATAGAGGACAAGAGCAGACACAGGAGAAGTGCCAGCACCAGAGGACGAGGTGGTGTCAGAGGATTTATCATGAGTATTTTATTATATACTCAGTTGTTTCTGTTTTTTAAATACTATATTTCCTGTCTCTTGGATTACTGTACTAAACTCATTATCAGGTTGTTCCTCGAGATATTTTATTGAGACTTGTTGGATTATATTTTTTTTGATTAGTTTGACATTTGAATTATGTTTACCTTCGGTGGATGAGATTAGAATTAGACCGTGACATATATCGTAGACCATTATATTTGTTTTATATCTTAAGTACACTCTAACGGGTCCATTAAATTGGGTTTGCCCATTAGAGTTGTGCTGCTGGCCATTGCCACGTGGCTAGTCCCTCGATATTTTAGGATTGGGGTGTGACATGATTTTTGTGGTGGCCCATGCAGGTCAACGACTATATTGCTTCGATTTTAACTAAGGAAGCCAGCAAGCCTACAAATTATGATAGGATAAATTATAGGATCTCATCCACTTGATTGATTCATTCTTGACCTCTATATCGACTTTAAAATAATTTCTTGACTTGCATCCTGCCTTAATTCCTCTCTGTGCCTCTCATAGTTTACTTTGAATACAGAGTAATGGATCCATGAACCAGTGACGAGACTTCCGTAGGTAAACCACAAGGTGCTGTGGTCAACTATGACGATGGAGTGACGCCACTAAGTGGAGATCCCTCCACTCACCAAACAATCAAGCAGATCAGCTCGCCTCAAGATTCTGGTGAAATGATATTCCACCACCGTGCAGTTTACTCCACCAATACCCATTTTTCTACCAGGACAACCTATGATCGGACAACATATGTTCCAAATATTCTATACAATAATGCAAGCACAACAGCAGATTCATCAAGAGGCCCAGCAAAGCCGGGCGAAGAAGTTCTTTGACGGACTTAGCTCTGAACTACAGAAATTAATTAGCTCTGTTGCAACTACTTCTTACACGGACGTCCTTGCTGCAGCCCGGCCCATGGATTGCGTCACCAAGAGAGAGTCCAGCCAGAAGCGGCCGCATGCATTAGCACCAGACCGAGCACAGCAGGGAGCTGCAAAGCGACCATAGATGAATCAACCACAGAGAGCATTTACACCACTAGTACTAGTCCTTCCTACTTGTCACTACTATGGCAAGGTAGGCCATCTCACCAAGGAATGTCGACGCAGATTGGGATTATATTTAGCTTGTGGGTCCAATCAGCATTCAGTAAGGGATTGCCCTGAGCGTCGAGAAGGAGAACCAATAGTAAACCGACAAGCTTTACCAGCATCGGAAGGATATCAGCTGAGGCCACCCTTGGCACCACGGACAGCACTCTTCCAGCAGGCCCAGCAACAGCAGAGGGCACCACCACAAGGACGTGGACATGCTTTTGCGATGATAGTGGAGGAGGCACAAACTCGAGGAGTAGCGAATACGAGTAAGATTTAAGTTTTATCATAGATATCTATTTCTAGTAATACTTTAGCACGTGCCTGTTAGTTCCATTCCCTAGCTTAAGCCTAGTATTATGCTAGCATGAACTTGTTAGTCTAGATTAGTAATTGGTACCCAAGTTTTCATAAGCTATAGTTGATCTTCGTTCTAACCAGGCTCCTTTAATCTTGGGTTACTTATATCTCATTGCCTAGGTAAATATTTTTATTCCTTCCCTATGTGTTCTGCTTAAACAAAACTCTCACCCTTCCTCACGATTTTTCCTTGTTCATGATTCTTTATCCTTTGTGTCGTGCTTCAAACATGTCTTACAACCGCATGATCTATTCTAACCGGTTATATTTTGTTTCTTAATTGTAAGGACGCAATTCTTTTAAGGTGGATAGATTGTAAACACCCAAATTTTTTAGAAATTTAATTATAATTTTTTGAGATTTTCTGTATTTTTTATTAATTAAAATTAAGGTTCTTCAGGGATTAATAATTTTAAGAATTAAAATAATATTAAAATATTGTAAAAATTATATTTTTTAGTGTATAATTAATAATTGGATGTTGTGTAATTTTTTTGGGATTTATTGGGCTCAAAAAACTATTTTTAAATAGCCTAAAGCATTATTTTTAATTAAACCACACTGAACCAGCTTGAACCGAACCAAACCAAACCAAACTGACAACCGAACCAACCCTATTGGATTCGGACCCGACCCGAACCCACAACCCGACCCGACCCGACCCGTTAACCTATTGATTACAGTAAATGAAAAGAAATCCCTGACCGTTCAGCGACCCCGCCGCCGACCGTTACTCCCCGCGGGCCGACGACCCCTCGATTCCTCTCCCCTACCTGCCGGCGACCCTCCGATCCACCTTCCCAACCGTCGCCGCCCTCTTCCTATAAAACCCCCCAGTGACAGGAACCCCCACCGCCTTCGACTTCATCTTCTCTACCTCGCCGACTCCGGCCGACGATGATAACGCTGACACTACCTCCACCACCTCCGCCGCTGCATCCTTGACCAACACCACCGGCCGTAGACCATTATATTTGTTTTAAAGCTTAAGTACACTCTAACGGGTCCATTAAATTATGTTTTCCTATTGGAGTTGTGCTGCTGGCCATTGCCACGTGGCTAGTCCCTCGGTATTTTGGGACTGAGGCGTGACATATACAATTGTCAAGATAATAATTTATAGAACATACATATCTAATATTACATAACCATTAGTGCCTATTATTTGCAAAATGATTACTGGACTTCCCTAGCATACCTGCAAAGGGTTCTCTTGGTACTAAGCCAATGAATATAACCCGAGGTCCAAAGCCCTTTCGAATAAATTTTTTTTTTTTAGATGTCCGACATAACATTCAGAACTTTATACACGCTGTATTGTATGTTTTTTGGATCCATTGTCCTCCAACTCCCACCATTTATAAATGAAAGAAATAATACATTCCTGTGGCTTGATTTTTTACTATCCAGCCAGGATCTTATGTCTTTATCCGGTAACCACAAGGGTCACTCGAGTTTGGCCCTTTCGAATATTTAAAATTGTAACGTTGTACAATACAACATATTCCCCTAGATAGTTGTATAAAAATGCATAAAAAAGGTTAAATATGCTCCTAAAGGTTTTAGCACTTATATAACAATATAATTTATAAATTGAATAGAAGAAAATAAAGAAATACAAGATTGGCCTTCAGATTCGATGAAAAAAAGGCAAAATTTATAGGCACTCCATAGTTTGTTTAGAATAGTCCTATTTTTTTTACAAATTTGCTACTATTTTTTTTTACTTGATGGCAGTCCAGCTTCTAATATAAAAGTCAATGACTTTTATTTTTCAGCCAATTTTTTTCAGGATTGTCACAATGTTGACAATCCTAAATAATTAGGACTATAAAAAAAATTGATAGTCCTTCCAAGGAAAGACTACCAATTTTATTTACAATCCTAAGAATGAGGCATAGAAGAAGAAGCGGCGGCAGCAACAGTAGCGGGGGCGACGGGGAGCGGGGGCGGCGCTGGGCGGCGATAAGCGCGTGGGGAGGCACGAGGGCGACGCACGACGAAGGCACGTGCACAAGAGGCTGTGCGCGGCGGAGGCATGTGCTCCGCTTCGCACGACGGATGAAACAGAGGCCCCCTCCTCCTCCTCCTCCTCCTCCAGCCTCAGCCTTAGCCTCCTCCTCCTCCACCTTCGCCTCCTGCCGCCGCTTCCTCCACCTCCTCCAGCATCCACCTCCTATTCCGCCTCCGCCTCCTACTACTCCTTCTCCTCCGGTGGATTAGGGTTATGGTTTGGGGGTTTGAAAATTTGAAGAGAGAGAGCAAAAATTTAGAATGAAGGGTTTTAGGAAAGTTTGGGAGGGTTGGACTGTACTGAATAAATTTTGGACTGTCCTAAGTAAAAGTTATAAAAATCTGGACTGTCCTGAAGTAATGGACTCCTGAAGTAATGGACTATTCTAAGCAAACTATAGAGTGCCTATAAAATTTGCCAAAAAAAATCATTTACACTAAAGGAACGATATATACCTTTCATTGTGGCAGCTTTGAAAATTCTTTCCCCAAAAGTAAGAACCCCTTCAACTGGAAACTCTTATGGTACACGATTATCACCAGGTGACGGATCAAGAGATTGAGCATAGAAAATTGTTGCAATCAAAATAAAATAGTCTAAAATGAAAAGAAAGTATAGACAGTGTAAATGGTTTGGAGAAGAACGATAACATGCAAAAAAACAATTTTTCATCCTCCTTCTCCGTTTAGATTATTTCTCATATATTTTATATCAAATAAAATTCCATTAAACACCATAAAAATTTAGTCCATTATGTCCATAATTTGAATGTTACACATCTCTATCTCTATTTCTACTCTTATACGAGACTTGAAAACGATGTCTAAGCCATTTGTAAATACTCCACTAACTATAACTAATCTCTACTCTTATAATGAGGCTTGAAAAAGACTGAAAATTGATCCGTCTATGCTATATGTAAATACTCCACTAACTATTTTTTTTAAAATGACTAATTAGTTAACTATAAAATATTATTTATTTATAAATAAAAAACTCAAGTGATTAAGGTAAGAGATATTTTTTGGTTGATTGAGTTCAATTCCTAGAGATAATAGCTTTTATAATAAATTTATATTTAATTTTTTTTAATATTCGTTACACATGTGCAATGCAGTGCACGTTACTTAGTAGTTAATAACTAAGTCATTTAATATGAATCATTAAAGAAAAATGGCATGTGACATAAAAATAATAATAATGATTATAACATAAATGATACTAATCTAAAATTTTAATTTTAATAAGAAAAATTCAACTTATTGTGCACTTTAAAAATCTCATTTTGGTTTTATATATGTATTATTGACAACATGGCCGGCTCTAGTAAATATGGAACCCTAGGCAATAATGAAAATAGTGGCTCCTATATGATTTTTTCCCAGCCTTAAGCACTTTTGAAAGATAAGGAACATTTAAATATGTTAATATGTACTATTCGTCAACATAACATATTAAAGATTCATCATTTTTCACAATTGTATTCGTATTCAAATTTGTATCATGTACCAAAATTTCAAGTTTAACTAAAGGCAGAGTAATTTTCACATACCTATCAAGAGATCCTACAAGTGACTGTATAAGGTTCTCTCTTTATTCTTTCTGTATCTTTTTTGAATATCCCGATTCATACTTCTGTTTATCCACCATAATTCTAATTAACCCAAGACCTAATAACAAAACATCAATATAATTGAATTAATATTTAATATACTCATAGTAATATATTCAAAATTCAAAATTCTAATAATTTTAATTCTTACTGTTTTAGTATACGCACCCGAGATACGAGTATTATACGTCTATAGCTTGCTTTATGTTTGAATGCTTACCTTATACTTTATGTCATTCATATATTGTTCAGGTTATTTTTATAAATTTCTCTTAGTTGCATATTTTGGATCGTTGGTCCCTTGGTTTTCTTGTGTGTGGCTGTGATGAACTCGGGTGAGGAGCATATATTATGATCCAATGGCCTACAATCCTAGCTTTTTCTATATAAGCAATCCCACTCTCTTTCCTTCATTTTTCTTCTCGTTCATTTTTCTTTCCCCACCGAGAGGAGTCGAGCTTGGCCTTAGCCGTGGGTGATCTTGGTAGTGTTGGTATTAGGCTAGAACTTGACCGTAGGCAAGTACATCTTGCCAACAGAGTGAACCAATGAATTGGGAGCTTCTTGATAAACCTAAGTTTACATTTAATTTCTAGCTTAGTTATCTGCATATCTTTAGTAGCTTAGAAGTGTATTGTTGACTCTTTTGAAACATTGGTTTTGTTGCACTCATATTTGATCTTGACGAAAAAGTTAAGAATAACAAGGTCGGAGCACAAAGTGTGTTGGCTGAAGAAGAATGAGCAAATTCTACGAAAAGTGTGCATGAGACCCTTGAAAACTTGAGCGCACTGTGTGCTATCTCATAAAAATGCTTGCGTTCAGCACATCATTCAAATCCTTATAAAAATGCTTGCGTTCAACACAACATTCAAACCCTTGCAAAAGTGCGCCAAGATATGTTGAGTACTCTGGGCGCACTTTACTCATTATGCGTACGTTTTATACGAATGTCATCTAATCAAACTATTGCAAAAGTGTGCCAAGGCTATCAAAAACATGGGCGCACTCATTCCTATCTTTGGGTATTCTTGATAAGCGAGCCTTGACTTGGCATCGTCTCGACTGTCATTTTCTCGAATGTCGTGTCTCGACTGTTGTGCCATAGTTTAAACATGTGTTTTGTCTTTTAGTAGACCTTCCTACGCTTATTTGTGCGCCAAACCTTCCTGCTGGCATACTTGATGAAATTGTGTCAAACCCCTGGTTCGCGCACTTCTATTATTGTGCACCAAGGTTCTAGAAGTGCGCTTTAGTATCATTTGTGCGCCATATTTTACTCGGAGCACTTTTTGTAATCAAAGTGCGCTAGAATTGTCCGGACTAGTGATTTGTGCGCCAATGTTGTTTTTGGCCATTTGTGCGCCAATGATATTTTTGGTCATTTGTGGGCCAATAGTGGTTTTGGCCCATTATGCGTGGATGATTTATTTTTTTGCCTGATTATGCTCCAATCGTAAATGGTTGATTTTTGCGCATGTATGTCATTATTCTTTTGTTAGTAATGCTTAGCACTTAATGTTTTTCTGGTTCTCTTTTATCCAGTTATTTTAGTTAATCCTGGTTATTTCCTGAACATGGCATTCTTGATATGGATCTTGACTTCCTAACACGAGATAAGTGAATGTGCATTATAAATGAACTCTTGAATCTTGATCAGAACTGATAATCTTAATACTCCTGATCTTGATACTCTTGATAGTGGCTCGACGTAGCGCACTCATGACTCAAGAATTCTTTAACTGTCCCGATCAAGGATATTAGTAGCACCTAGATTTCAAGTCACATATTCCCGTGGTTGATTTTGATTGAACTTACCAAGCTCATGTCCTGTCTTGCATCATGTCTAAGGTCACACATAATTAGTTGTTATGAATTAATTTAGTATAAAGATAACATGTTGTAGTTACGAATTATTATTATCATTTATCAATTAGTTTAGGAATCTTAAAAAATTTGATAATTTTAGGAGCCTTAGA